>VZRX01021669.1:0-18271 GCA_013398075.1 Notiomystis cincta
TGGGATGGGATGGGATGGGGAGAGGTGTTTTCAGGTCAGGCACATCCTGCAGCCATCCCAAAACTCTGTGTTAAACCAGGCCTGGGCTCTGAGCCTGGCTTTGGGCTCCTGCGTGTGAAGCAGAGCATGGGCTGGGCCAAGGGCCATGGGGTTCCCTTTGCCCTGCAGCTTGGCCACTGCCCACTGAAGGACCCCACAGTGACAGGGACATCCCTGGGCTGGGCTCAGAGACACAAATATAGCCTGGAACAGTGAAAGGAGCCACTCGTGGGGTGGTGGCTGTTCCCAGTCCCCTTTCCAGAAGGACAGACCAAGCTGGCTGGACAAAACTCTGTCCATGCAGCTTTTGAACCACCTAACCCGGTTTTGGCACCAAAAATGATTCCCACAAGTGAACTGGGACTTTTGCCACCCCTGTCGGTTTGTCCATGGCTGTTGGACAAACAGCCACTGCCAGTGGGGACATGAGGACAGCAGGGCCAGGCCCTGTCCACTGCTGTCTGGCCAAGGCAGGGACAGGGATGCCTAGCAAGAATGTCCCCCTTTGCTAAAGGCAATAAAGGCCCCTGCTCTAAATCCCAAATAATGTTCCCTGTGCCATGAGCAAGCAGAGAAATAATGAATCACTGAATCATTCAGGTTGGAAAAGCCCTCTGAGATCATCAAGTCCCAGCACTGCCAAGGCCACCACTGCCCCCTGTCCCCAACTGCCACATCCATAGGGCTTTAAAATCCCTCCACCACTGCCCTGGGCAGCTGAGTCAGGGCTGGACAGCCCTTTCAGGAGAAAGAACCCAGCACTGCCACGGCCTCCACTGGTGGCCTGGCTGCTCCAGGGGCTAGGATGATCCCTTGGAAACAGCCAAGAGCCCCCAGAGATCCCCCAGGAGCAGATCAGCCCCCACGAGCCACCACCAATAGGAAGAGCCATCCAGGGACTTGGCCTTTGGGAATTTTCTCTTGTTAAGGCCTCCCCACTTAGAATTCCTGAATTTCCAGCATTTTTGGCATAATACTGAGTGGTTTAGAATTGTTGATATTGACTCTGCTGCCTCTCTGGATGCTCCAAACACCCCGGGGGATGTGCTGGGATCCCATTCCCTGTGTTTGGCTCCCAGTCCCCAGGTCCTGCCTTGCCTGAGCCATTTCAGCATTTCCAGTGCCACAGCCCAAGTCCTTTGTGCACTTTTTACTCCATTTCCATTAACAGACTGTTCAAGTCATGTCACATCCCTTAAGGTGCATTTTTATGCAGTTCCCAAATAATTCAGATTCTCACCACTTCCATAAAAATGCTTGGTTGGTTGGGTGGTTGGTTGGTTTGGTTGGTTGGAGGAGGCTGGCAGGGCCCAGCACACACAGCCCTCGTGCTGTCCCAGGTATTTAATGTTATTTACTCCTGCCTGGGTGAGCTGAGGCTGCAATCCCAGCTTAGGTTGCTATTTTTGCTGTGTCTTAGTGGAATGAGCTGCACAGGCAGAGAAGCCTCTTGGAGATCCCTGTCCCCACAGGCTCAGGAAGAGCTTTCACACCCAGTGCCCCTTACGGGGATAAGGGTGAAGAACTTTCCCCTCCCACAGCACGTTCTAGGTGACCAGGCAGAGGATCTGGGGAGAGGAACATCAGTAACCTGAGTTCTGACCCCAAGCAGGACCCAGGCCTGGGAACCCGAAGGTGCTGGGTGCCCTGTGGCAGTGGGACCTGCAGCTGGGAGCTGGATTTGCCCAGGTCTCAGCTCCTGCTGGGAGGAGGAGAATCAGCTGAACACAGGTCTGAGTGAAGCTAATGCTGCCTCGGGCTGGAGGGATCTGGAGAAGATGCTCTGATCTTTGCCACGTGTGACAATCCCATTAAATTAAAGCTTCCCTCCCCCTCTGTCACTTCCCAGATCCCGCCTTGCCAGAGCTCCTTCACGTGTTGCTTTCCTTCATGTGAGGTTTCAGCCTCAAAGCCTTTGGCTGGGGGAGCAGCACAGCTCCTGGATGGAGCAATGCACAAGGATCTGAGAGCACGGGGATGACAAACCCCTCCTGGTGTCCCTGCTGGGCCACCACGACACCAGCCCTGCCACCAGCCCCAGGAGCAGCTGGACCTGCTGGGACCTCGGGACTCTTGGTCCGGGGCCAAACTCCCGTTTGGTTTCCAGCCCACCAGGCAGAGCAGCCTCGCTGCTGGAGCAGCAGTGGCAGAGGGGGTGGCAGCTGCTGGCTGCCCTGGGGTCCCCAGGTTTGCTTATGGACCCCAAGGGAGGAACAGCTGCTGCAGCAGCCGAGAAACCGAGAGACCTTCCCAGTCTCACTGCTACAAACAGCTTGGCTAGGGAGCTGCTTCCCCGAGCTCCTGCTGAATTTAGATCCCAAAGGAAAGGGCTGAGATAGAGATGGACCAGAAGAATCCTGGAAGACAAACAAGTCTTTCATAGACAAAGGCAACACACAACAAAAATATCCTTTGGGGATCGGTGATGCTCAGCAGGACCCTGATGGCAGCAAAGGCACAGACAAGTCCCACTTCCAATCAAACTTGGGCTGGAAAAGGAGTTTTCCTGGCATAAACCTGTCCTACCACTTTTGGGGTCTTTGGACAAGGGATGGAGGGACAGGATGAGGGGGAGTGGCTTTGCAGTACCAGAGGACAGGGTTAGGTGGGATATTGGAAAGGAATCCTTCCCTGGGAAGAGGTGGGGTGAGGCCCTGGCACAGGGTGCCCAGAGCAGCTGTGGCTGCCCCTGGATCCCTGGCAGTGTCCAAGGCCAGGCTGGACTGGGCTTGGAGCATCCTGGGATGGTGGAAGGTGTCCCTGGGCATGGCAGGGGTGGTGCTGGAGGGGCTTTGAGCTCCCTTCCCACCCAAACCACTCTGGGATTCCCTGTGGGCACCAGGCACTGCTCTGGCTGAGTCCAGCCCTGGCTGATGGCAGCTCTGGCTCCTCACCAAGCCCTGGTGTAAACAAACCCTGATGGAAGTCAAGTCCATCAGGACAAAGTGATGGATGCTGCTGCCAGGCTCCTCCTGGGAAATGATCCCACTTCTTATGGACAGTGAATCCACAGGAAGCCACAGCAGGATGTGAGCGGGCTGAGCGCTGCCGGGGAAGGAACCCCAGCCCCAGCATCCTGGAGGGAGCCCCAAAACGGAACAGGGAAAGGAGAGTTTGTGGGGAGGTCGGGGTGTACCCCAGCACTGCTCCCATCCTGCCAGGGAACTGATGTATTTGATGAACCACAGGATAATTTCTGTTTATAATAAACACCGAGGTATTGGTGCTTTGTGCAAACACAGCTCTTCATACAATACAGGGAATATTTTTTGGTGGAAACAGCCTCTCCTGACAGCTGAGCAGTACCAGCCACAGCTGCTGATCCCAGACTGGGGCTGCTCTTTGCCTTTACCTGGCTCAGAGAACCAAGCAGGCACTTCCCTTCCTCCATATGCCCCAGCCCATCCCAGCACCCAAAGTGCTTTCCCCCAGCTCCCCTCACTCTCCTGGCTTGCAAGAGGAGTTAAAGGCTCTGGTGGGAGCCCCAGTGCGTGCAGGGCACAGGGAGCCCCACGTGAGCAGGGTCTGTGTGTGGAAGACACATCCCACAGCCAGAGCAGCCCCTGAGACACCCCAGGAGCTGAGCAGGCACTTGGGGAATGCTAGCAAAAGGGAAACCAGCAGAGAAGGGAGGACTCTGAGTGGAAGCAGATCACTGGCCCATGAAATATGAGAGTTTTGACTGAGCATTTAATCCAGGACCTCGGGGGAAACACAAGGCAAGTGGTGCAGAAATGGTCACAGACATCTGTCAGAGCTGCACACAACACAGAAACATCCACAGCCCCAACATGGGGTGGGAAAGGAATGGGGAAGAGAAGGGGTGCAGAATGATCAGAGGGAGTTTTGGTGATGACAAGCGGTGTAAGGCTGGGAAGTGAAATAAATGTATTGTTGAATAAATGTTAAATACAGGAGATGCCAGGCTGGACAGGGCTTGGAGCAGGATGGGAAAGTGGGAGTGTCCCTGTCCATGGCAGGGATGGCACTGGACGGGTTTTAAGGTCCCTTCCAACCCAAACCATTCCATGATTCCATGCTCAATAACAAGCCCAGATGACCTGGAATGCCCTGCAAGGAGCTGTAATGGGCAAAAAAACACAGCAAAGACTTATTGATGAGAGATTCCCCATTGATAGCTGTGAGCTCCATCTGGGAGCACAGAGGGATGGGGAGCTGGGACAGAGGCACCAGCCAGGGATGGGGAGCTGGGAACATCCCAGGGACAGCAGCACCAGCCAGGGATGGGGAGCTGGGAACATCCCAGGGACAGCAGCACCAGCCAGGGATGGGGAGCTGGGAACATCCCAGGGACAGCAGCACCAGCCAGGGATGAGGAGCTCCAGAGCTGCAGCCACATCCCTGACGGGGCTCCGATGGAACAGGGCTTTGTGCAGATTTCCCAGGATCTTTAAATGAGGTGCTGTCTCATGGATGCAGCCAATGCCATCCATGAGAGTGGGAAATGAGCTCTTTTCAGAAGCAGAATTTGGGTAGAGATGGCAAAGCCAGCACAGTAATTGCCTGATTTTCATGACAACAAACCAGAGGGATTTCAACCAAGTGTGCAACCAAGTGTGAAATGAGGGCTCAGCAGCAATGAACCCACTGGGATGGATTCCAGAGGGGATTGCTTTAAACCATCAAACCTTTCCAGACTTCAGACCAAGGCCGCTTTCTGGAAAGGCAGAAGCACTGTGGGCTACCTGGTTGGCTTCCAGCTCAGGATATTCTGTGATTCTCTGACTCCAGGAAAGCCTGCAGCTGCACACAAGATGTGAGGCTCGTGAGGGGCAGGCTGGAGAATACCCCAAAATGGTAACACCTTATGTAAGTCCGTGCTGCAGCTTCATCTGGATCCTGGCTGCAGCCTTTGAGAGGGCTCAGCCATGAAAAAAACATTTAAAAGGCTCCCAGATGAAGGAAGGCTGCAGAAAAGAGCCCAAAAAAGCAGCAGCTATATTCTGCATGAAGAAAATACACAGGAAGTGAGGAGAAACTCAAGAGGTCTAAAAAAAGGCAATTTTTGAGGCTCTGCCTCCTAACAAGAGCCAAAGAGACAAACAGAGATACTGAAAATTTCAAGGAGGGTTAAGTCAGATTTCCAGGCTCTGTGTGGTGTCACTGCTGGGGAGGACTCCAGGCTGTGGCTGCAGAAGGTGACAACAGTGGAGTCATTAAGTGGAATGCTTTGGATTGGAAGGAACCTTCGAGAACATCAAGTTTTAACCACATCCAGTGCCACCCCTGCCATGGGCAGGGACACCTTCCACCGTCCCAGGGTGCCCCAAGCCCTGCCCAGCCTGGCCTTGGACACTGCCAGGGATCCAGGGAATGGAACAACCTGTGCCAGGGCCTCCCTCACAGGGAGGAATTTCTTGAGCAGGGTCTAAAAAGACACCAGATATAAGATGGGTAATAAACAAGGACATATCTGAGTTAGAACAAATGTCATTTGGGGACAGATAAGTGTTCTCTCAGGAGGGTTTAGGGCCCAGGCTGGGTGTCTGGCAGGGCAGGGATCGGGGTGTATCTCGCCCGACCACTTGTGGGTTTCTGCAGCTTGCAGAACAATGATACTGAAGGTAATGGGCTCAAAGGAAAACTTACAGACCACAGGGAGAAAATTACTCCCATGACAGCTGCAGCAGAGAAAAATAGGAAAAGCTGGATTTCCAAGGTGTACAGGAGCAAAACCTTCACAAAAACCTTGTGTGCATTTTGTGTGCCCTGTACCACCCACTGTGAGGGAGCTGCTCCCTGGAAGGACTGACACTCTCCATGGGAAGGACTGACTGACACTCTTCATGTCACCACAAGAATCCTCAAAGCCACTGTCCCCAGGGAGCCAGGACACAAAGGGCATCACATGTAAATAATCCTGGGTGGATATTTCATTCATTCATTCCTGTCTCTGCCGCTCCCAGGGCAGTCACAGCTGAAGTGTGGCAACTCCAAAGCACCAGGTCCCACTGCCAGAAGAGATTTACACACTCAGAGCATAAATTTCCCTCTGGTAAGACTCAGATGACTTTGACAGCATCACCTGTGGCTCCTTGGCACTCTCCATCCCTCTCGGAGGGAGAAAACACCTTCCCCACCCAGCTCTTGTTAGAACACCCTGGCTCTTGCAAAAGGTTAAAAGCCATGATTTCCTGTCCCTGGTGATCCAGAACTGATTTAACATCCTCTCTCCTTCTCCTCCTGCTGGGCTCCACTGACAGCCCCCCTCCACCTGGCCCCCTGTCAGCACAACCCCAAAGGCAGAGCAGGCAGCTCCCTGCACACCAGGGCTGCCTGAGAGGGCACGGGGTGAGCCAGGAGCCGCTTTGGGGTGCAGATCTCTCCCCTCTGGAGGGGGCAAGGGATGCACACACAGACACAGACAGACACACGGGGACAGACACAGGGACACACACACAGAGACACACAGAGACACAAAGAGACACACAGAGACATGGACACACACNAGACACAGGGACACACACAGACACAGACACACAGACACACACAGATACACACAGACACACACACAGACACACACAGACACAGGGACACACAGAGACACACAGAGACACACAGACACAGACACACACACACACACACAGACACACACACAGACACACACAGACACACACAGACACACACACAGACACACACAGACACAGACACACAGACACACACACAGACACACAGACACATGGACACACACACAGACACAGACACACAGACATACACAGATACACACACACACACACACACACAGACACACATGGGCAGTCTGTGACTCACACGTGCCATGAGAGAGATGAAAACACTGGAAACCACAAGGGCTTTGCAACTCCCGCCTTGGGAAAGCCTCTCAGGGCTCACGGGAGGTTTTTCTCCAAGCATCACCGGCTTTTCGGAGCTCTGTGCTTGTTGAGCTCCTCAGAGCCAGGTGGCCTTGGCAGAGATCAGACATTAAAACGGATCAAAGTGATGGAAAAGAGACTACAAAGAAAGTCAGACACGAATCAAGGAGATCTCAAGTCAGGATCAAAAGGAGAATTTCCATAGTCAAAGGTCAGACCAAATGCTCCAGGCATTCTGATGCCGGGAAAGGTCACTGAGCTGAACACGGCTGCCAGGTCCTTCCTCACCCTGTGATTTTTCACAATTATCTGCAGTCAAGTGACGCTTGAGACACCGAATTTTTTTTCCCCATCTTCAAAACCAGCAAATATTTACAGTGTATTTCTACCGGAGTTTTGTGCCTCGTGGTCTGCTCAGGCAAATCACCTCGGAGGCTGTGAGAAGTGGCTTTTCAGCAGCGAATTGTTAATGTGTGGGAGAAGCACCATGCTGCAAACTGCGACCTGAGAACTCAACCCCTCCACTTAACAAGTGGCTTTCAAGCCTCTCTGGCTCAGCCTTGCCCACGTGTTGCCTGTGCAGCTCACGCTGATGTCGAGCTACCAGAGCAGAGCACAACCTGCCTTGGGGAACCGCTCAGGACCACGTTTTCATCATCAGCTGCTGAGCTGGGACAGCAGCGCTGGGTTTGCTCTTTAAATGAGCAACCAGAATTATTAATATGTGTCTCTTCCCAGTGCAGAGTGTCACATATGTCCCATGGCACAGGGCACAGCAGAGCCAAGCCAGCTGCACTGAGATGGTCCCTTTGAGTCATGTCTGAGCCATAAAAGCCACTTTCCTGAGACAACAGCAGCTGCCACAACACTGCCAGGCCTTTTCCATGATGTGTCTGCAGCACATCCAGGTGCATTTCTTCTCCTCTGGTGAGATGCAAACCCAGTCCATTAAGTATTTGGCTCTTTCATTCTTAAAATGCATTTATTTGCATTGATCTCGAGGCTTGGAGGTCCTGGAGCCGCTGCTGAGCTGCACTTTCTGCACTGATTTAGGACTTGGGGTATTTGTGCATCCTTCCCCAGGAGCCAAGGAGAGCTGGGAATGCCAGCTGTGAAATGTTTCTGTCTCTTCCAGCAAACCCCTTTGGTTTATATGCTCCTGGGCAGAGATTCTGAGGTGATGGGGTAGGGGCTGCTCCTCCCCTCCCTTCCCAGGGCTGTTCTCCTGCTTTGGGAGCTTGGGCCAATGGCCAGGTTGCTGTAAAACATTCAACCAGCCCAAGGGCAACTCAGTGGGGCAGGTCCCAGCCATGGGGCTGCACCCCAAAGCAGTATTTTATGGTGGGAAAGCCCCAAAAGTGGTGTGAGATGTCACTTTGTATGCACACTGCGTGGTATCTCCCAGATCCCTGACCCCTGCCTGGGACATGTGGAAATCCAACGGGAATGTCGTTCCTATGGTGTGAAATCCAAGAATGGGATCCCAAATCCACCCAAGCTCCATCCTCCTGCTGAACCAGGAGGTTCAGAGGAGGCCCTGAGCTCAGCCACCAGCAGTGCCTGCACCTCAGGACCACCCTGGGACTCTTCACTCATTCTAGGCCAGGCTGGGCAGGGCTTGGAGCAGCCTGGTCTGGTGGGAGGTGTCCCTACCCGAGGCAAGATGGGCTTCAAGGTCCTTCCCAGCCCAAACCATTCCAGGTAAAAATTTCCCCCTTCTCTGCCCACCCCAGCACAGGAGACTCCAGGCTCCTGCAGCTGCTGCTCCCTCAGTTCTGTTCCTGTGGGAGCTGGGAATTCATCTCTGTGATCCAAAGAGAGAAGTCGCAGTTTCCCACCCCTCGTGCCATCAGCTTCCAGTGCCTGATGCCATTTATCCCCCATGAGCACTCACTAAAGCTGGTCAGGGGCTTTGTGGAGGAAAAACACAGGATCACTCAACAGGGCATTTCCTGGGAACTTGCAGTAATGAAGGAGCTTAAAAAAATAGAAAAAAAAGCGCATGTCGTGGGATGATCTTGTATTCCCCATCGCCTGCTGGAAGGTTTTTTTTGTGCCTTCGGACTGCAGCCGGGAGGACTCTTCACGGCGGCTCGCCTGACCTTGCAGCCGGAATGTTTACATACTTTTGCCCGGCTGGAGACTTTTTTCCCTCTGCTGGTAGCGGAGGAGGAGGGGTTGCTCTGGACCTTTTTTTTCTCAGCTGTCGGCTGGAGAGGAACGGAGATCTGCTTCTGCGGCTTCTGCTCCTTTCTGGACGGTTTTCAGCTCGTTTACTTCGTCCGAGACCAGCTCGCCATCTCTGGGACTCGTGGTTGGGACCCCTCCATCAGGCAGGGCCCGGCTGGGCTCGGGCCTTGGGCCTGGGACACGTGAGAGAACTGTGGGGAAACCCATCGACCTCCACCTCGGGGAAGGGAGGGGGGAGCTCGTTTTGTTGAATAAACGGGGGTTTTTTCACTCTCGTTTGAGAAATTCTTTCTCCCGAACCCGTGAGGGGTGGGTGCTGCCGGGGCCTGCTTGCTTGGCTGGCAGGAGAGAGGAGAGAGACTCCCTTCCGGGTTCTTTCCTCCTCGATTTGTGTCCAAACCGGCACAGCGCACCAATAGTGTGTTAAATATTTCATTTCCTCCAGCAGGCAAAATGAAAAATTTCCAATCCCTTGAGGTGGAGGCAGCTCCCAGCCCCCATGGCAGCCAGGGCTGATGGACAGAACATCCTGGCAGAGGCCCTCAACCTGCCACATGTCACCCTGGAGGGAACTTCAAAATCCACAGAGTTCTCCTTCCCTGATCCCTGTGATACCACAGGAATGGGGGTTTGGATTAGATGACCTTCAAGGTCCCTTCCAATCCAAACTGTGTAATGATTCTGTGAATTAAATTCACTCAGAATTCAGTGTAATTTGAATTTTAGAAGGGAAGGAAAAGGGTGGAGGGAGTTGGGCCAAAGCATGCGGGGTCTGTGGCTGCCAGTGACAGCAGGGAGGATGACTGGGACACGTCACAGTCCAGCACCAAGGGCTGCTCCCCTTCACCTCCTCAACCCCACCCTGCTCCCAGCACTGACAGCACCAGGGAGAAACTGCAGCTTCCTCTGCAGCCTCCAATTAAGTCACATTTCAGAGCTATTCTGAGCCTGGCAAAGCTTTGGGGAGTCAGAGCTCATCCGGCTCCCAGCTTTACTGTGGCTGCAAGATGCTGGAGTGCTACATATTTTATAGAAACCACCATACAAAAATATGATTCCAAGTCCTTGGCTGGAGCAGAGGAAAGCAGCACATGGGGGTGATGCCAAGAGCCTGGCATTAGAAATGCACCAGCACATAAATAAAATAAGACCACTCAGGAAGATGAGTGCAGAGCTGCCTCCTGTTTGGGACATCACAGACTCAATTCCTGGGCAGGTTGAGAAACAGAAAAAGTCTTTCCTTATCTTCTCTTCCCAGTGCTGGTCCTTGCCATGGCCCAGCTGGGGAGATGAATTCACCAGCCTCACGTTTACTGGGGCACATGTGCAAAGTTCCCCCCCAAAGGATGCTCCTGGCCTGTTCAGCAGCTGCTGATCAAATTCTGCCAGCTGAACTTCTAAAATTTAAGGAAGGTAGAAATTCCCCCCCCCCCAAAAAAACAAACCAAAAAATACTTCAAAGGGAATCCAGTGCCTTTCAGGCATCTGGGATGTGTTTGCTCCACATGTGCAAGACTGTGAGGTACAGGGGGATGATGGAGACGGCAAAGGTATGGATTATTCAGCTGTTTTCAAATCAAATTTACAAGGGACAATGATTTTGGAGTAGCAAGCTGTGGTTGGAAGAGCTGATGGGTGCTTTACACTGGCAAACAACAGCACAGAGAAGCTCTGCTCTCGCCTTGGTACAGAGCAAACCTCCAGAGGGATGAGCAGCTCTGCTTTCCCCACTGCAGGGCTGTGAATTAAATGGGTATTTTTAGAGCCTGGCAGAAGTCTGAAGCCACAACAAGGGGGAAGCTGCCACAGAGCTTCCCAGAGATCACCCAAAATCATGACAGGAATACAAACAACATGGACATTTCTGAAATTCTCTTTTGTTTTTTTCTTCTTATTCCTTGGGGTCGACCTGTGCTAGTGAAACTGCTGGGAAGCAGCTCGGATAAAAGAGAGGACAATTTGCTATGGTGAAGCCACCAGCTCAGCTTGCCTGGCTCCAGAGGCTGGAAGCCACGGGGACAGCAGCACCAGGGGATGCCCAGGCAGAGGGGATGGGAAGCAGGGTTGGAGCCCCCCACGGCTCCAAGCCCGGTGACATCTCCCAGGGACTGCGGGCACTGTCCCCGGCCCTGCTCCCGTGCAGAGCAAACAGCTCAGCTCCATTACATTCCATGCACATCCCAGCTGAGCTCATTACAGCCGGAGCTGGGGATGTGACGGGAGGGCTCTGCCATCCTGGGAAACATCCAGGGCCAGGTGCACGGGCACGGGCAGCGGCCGCGTTTGCCGGCCGTGTGTGCTGGATGGGGGGTGTGTGTGTGATGGAAATGGGGGTGATGAGGGGTGACTGGGGGTGCTGGAGGGATGCTGGAGGGATGACGGAGAGCGGCTGCTCCCAGCGCCGCAGCTCCCAGTCGCTATAGCAACCTGGATATCCCTCATCCCATCTGATGCCTCATCGCTGCCAGCCAACCGGGGCTGTTGCAGAGCAGCGGGATGGGTTCATTTACTGCTCCCTGCACCCGGATAACCCCTGGATAAGCACAGTCCTGCACGAACTGCCCTCTCGGAGGGGTTTTTCACGTCCCCTGGGGGCGGCCCTCTCTCCGGCGCCGCAGTGGCAGAGCGCTGGCGCGGGCGCTTTCGGGCGGGCTGTCACCGTGACCTACTTAATGCAGGACTCGGTGACATCATGTCCAATTGCCAGCGGCTTCCCGGCCCTCTGGACCGCTGTGTCCAGCAGCAGTGCTGAGCTAATCCGGCCCCGAGGGCAGATTCCGCCGAGGAGGCACCTCTGGCCGCCGGGATAACCTTGCTCTGTCAGCACGGGACACGTCTTCCCTCCGCTGACCTGGAACAGCTGCGCTGGGTCCTGCCTCTATTTCCAGAGCTGATCTGAAAACCCAGATTTTACTCTTTTTCTAATGGAAAGAGAGAGAAATTAGCTAAAGCTTCAGGGGACACAGAAACGCCGTGAAAAGAGAGCCGTCGTTGTGCTGAGCGCTGCTGCAGCGCTTTCCAGAGAGCGGCTCCGTCCCCGCGCCCCCGCCCCGAGAGCTTCGGTCACACGGGCCCGCTGAAGGTCACACGGTGGGCAAACAGTGACACAGCGGGCATTTCCCCACGGCTCCGGGGCTGTCCTGCCCGCCACCCCCGGCTCCTTCCAGGGTGTTAACCCATGGATTGCTGCGGAATGGGAGCGCAGAGGGAGGGGGTGCTCGTGGCTCGGTGCCAGCGAGGAAGGCGGCTCCTCCTCCTCTCCCAGCATCCACACGGTGACATTTCAGCTGAGGAAGCTGAATCATCCTTCAATTAATGACAGGCTTTTAACCTGATGTTCAGGATCCTCGCTGAGGTTCCTCCTCTTAAAACCGCCCCCCTCCACGGCCAGAAGGAGAATCGCTGGGACACAGGGATTGTTCCACCCCTGGGATTTCTGCTGTCCCTCCTGGGAGCCGTTTGATGGGAAGGACGTGGCAGCAGGGACGCTGCAGGCAGCTCATTGTCCTGGCAAAGCAAGGGCAGCTGAAAACACGTCCCCAACCCTGCGGAACAGGGCAGGGAAGGGTCAGGCTGAGGGTGACGGACGGGAAGGGGAAGCGGCACAGTCAGGGTGACTCAGGGCAGATCTCTCTTGCTCCATCATCACATCCAGGGTTTAGTTCTGAACCCGCTGCTGCTTCCCTCTGGGGTAAGAGCACGCCCAGGGTCCTTGGGAGGAGCCCGAGGAGATGCAGCAAATGTGCAAGGCTTAAAGAGGGGGTTAAACCCACGGGGAGGTCCGAAGGAAGCCAAGGAGCAGCTTGGACTGAGGTTGGTGCTGCTGCAAAATCCCTGAGCAGAGCCCGGGGGTCTCAGGAACAAGAACCCAGATCCTGAAGTGACTCAGAGCACTCGGGTTTGGCTGATCCCTATGTGCTCCTGGATGGTTTTAGGGATGATGTCTGAAGAGGTTACAGCTGTTCTTGGGATGTTGGGGGCTGATGAATCTCATCTACACCAAACTTCCCCAACAGTGCTGGTTTGTAAACAGTCCTGAGGAAATCTGGCCTCTTTTCCAGCACAAAGGATGGGGATGGCTGGTCATCAAGGAGAATTCCATGGCAGAAAAGAGAAGAGGAGCAGTAACTGCAGGAGGGAATGATGAGGTGGATGGAGGAAGGGGGGATTTCGGGAAGGGCAGGAAGGAAGAACGAGGATGGTTGGACTGCAGCAGTCCCTGGTGCTATAATGAAGGGAAGAGTTGCTTCCTCTACCAGGTAAAACTGTCCATAAGGGAAAGCCCAGCTCAAACCAGCACTGACATCACGTCTGGATCAGCATTACAGCACCCCAATGACACACTTTGAGTCTAATCAAATTTCAGGCATGATGGAAATCATCCCTGTTCTGCCTGGGAGCACCGGGATGAGTTGGGATTGAAGACACAAAGCCTGGGGAGAACAAAACCTGGGGCAGGTTTTGTAAGGAAGATTTTTCTTCCATCACAAAACTTTAAAGTCAAGGAACCAAGTTCTGCCATTAGTGCAGGTATTAAAAAAGGGAAATTTCATTGTGGATTCCTAATGTGCCCTCCAAGGAGCAGGAGCAGCGAGATCAGCCTAAGCTGAGGTGACAGCTGGCCTGGCAGGAGGGTGGCACCAGCCACAGGCACTCCTGGAACACAGATCCGAGCTGAGAAATCCAAATCCACCTCAAACGACCAAGGGCAGCCTGTTCTCTGCATTTCAAGCCAGATGATTCCTGAAAGCACCCAAATTTCCCTGTGTTTCCTTAATATTATGCATTCACGACATTGCAAGGCACCAAGGACGAGGCTCAGAGCCGGGAAATCAATTTTTGATGTGACAGCAGAATGACAGGCAGGATTTTAAGTGGATTTTGTGTATTCAGAGAGGTTGAGCAGACAATTTGGTGGTTATTATTTCAGGAGCATTTGCTGAGATGTTTCAGAGTGGTCTCAGTATCACTTCTGCAAAGTAAAGGGCTCTGAAGCTGCAATCCCAGAATGAAAACGCTGGCACTTCTGCTTCCCTTTGTTCTCTTTATTCCCTGATACATTAGCACAATTCACATAGGCAGGAAAAAAGGCAACTTGCTGTGAAGAGAGACAACTACATCTTATTTAAACACCTGACCTATTTCTGCTTTTCCTTTGCCTCACTCCATGAGGAGTCTGGATTTGCAGAAATAGCTGAAAAAATGTGTCAGATCATGTGAAAAATGCTCTTCCCTGTGGCAAATCTGGCTTGAAAAACAGGTGCATAAACAAAGAGATTCTTACTTATAGACATGCAAAGTTTGGACGGGAAATGCACATTGCCAGGCTGATTCCCACTGGCACAGAATGCTGGGAAGGGACCTTAAACACATCCAGTGCCACCCCTGCCATGGGCAGGGACACCTTCCACTGTCCCAGGCTGCTCCAAGCCCCGTCCAACCTGGCCTTGGGCACTGCCAGGGATCCAGGGGCAGCCACAGCTGCTCTGGGCACCCTGAGCCAGGGCCCCCCTACCCTCACAGGGAAGGATTCCTTCCCAATATCCCATCCATCCCTGCCCTCTGGCAGCGGGAAGCCATTCCCTGTGTCCTGTCCCTCCAGGCCCTTGTCCCAGTCCCTCTCCAGTCTCTCTTCAGGCCCTGCAAGGGGCTCTGAGCTCTCCCTGGAGCTTCTCCTCTCCAGGTGAGCACCCCCAGCTCTCAGCATTTGCACAACATTTTAATTTTCTCATTGAGGTGTTCCTGCAGAACAACACCTCCACAAACACAAGGTGGACACACAACACCCAAATGTCTGTCGTCAGCTGCCCCTCCTGGAAATGCAGCCAATGCTATGGGATCTGCCCCAGACCCAGCTTGCTCAGCAGGGAGCTGATCTGATGCTGGAGATCACGGGCTGGATCCACATTGCTGCCCTATCAGACTGTGTTTTAATGATCTGAGGAGAATCTCATCAAGCTTTTGGCAAGGTGATGACCCAGGAAGGTGCAAGAAGGGTTCAGCATGGAGGGAGAGGGACAGTGAACTGCCTGTGACCTGGCAGTGAGGCCGTTGGAGCCTCCATCTCCCTGGAATAACCACGGGTCAGTTCCCAAGCAGGTTTAGGATGCAGCTTGAGAACAGAGCCACGTCACCAGGCACAGGAAAATGCCTTTAATGACTGTCTGGCACAGTCTGCATCCTCAGCTGTAGGAGAATTGATCCTTCTTCCTATCTCTGATTGCATGGCAGGCAAGTTTTCCCTGAAATGCTATTTTTGAGCCTCTTCCCTTCCCACACCGGACCTGCTGCTCCGTGTGGGTCGGAACCAAGGCTGTGATTCCTGGCAGTGCCACTGCTGCAACTCCAACAACATGCTCATCATCTCAAACAACCTGGGACCCTCTGGCCCTCTGGATTCATCCCTCTGGACTCACCCCTCTGGATTCATCCCACTCCTTTCACAAACTTCCCTCAGGGATTTGGCGCTGCTGCCAAGGTTGCAAGAAAATGGACCCGGTGATGTGCAGGGTTTTATGCTCCTGTATCAATTTTTCCACAGACAGATAAATTTATCTAAGAATATGACATGGCATGAGATATCCCTAATGCTTCCAGCCCAAGAGGACACTGGTCACTTCCCAGGGCTGTGCAAGGACAGTAACAACAATCCCGAGCTGTGTCGGATCCTATCTGGAGGTACCAAACGCTGGAGCCTCACCATCAGCAGCTCCATCTCTCAGCAGGCAGAATTATCACTCTTTCTGCTTCCATATTTTGAGGCAGTGCTGGGGGAAATCAGCACTTCTGCACATGGCACTGAGAAATTTGCTACATCAACCAAACGCCTGCAAAGCCAAAGCCATTAAGAAATCAAACATCCACGGCTCAGGCATTCAGCATTCATTTATTTTGCTGCAGTCATTCCAGCTGAGCAAAATATCTCCCCCCATCCCAGTTCCTAATCAACCTCCACCCTCCTCCAGGCTCACCACAATTAAACCCTTCACATTGGTCCTGAAAACTTGAGAAATTGAGCTGTGGACAGGGAAAAATGAGTCGTGGAGCAAATGTTTCCCCCAGAAGCAGATGAACTCTTTGTTCCAAGGCTGTCATGTCAGTTCAAGAGGTCTCTATGTTTTCTGAAGAGCCTTTGCAGTGACAAGATAAGATGCCACCACTGTGAAATAATCTCTGGGAGAAGAGCCATCCCTGCTGCCTGGAGGCTCTGCCCCCTCCGAGGCCGAGGTGGCTGCAGAGCTGGAGGGGGCACAGCCCAAATGCCAAATTAACCCTTCAGCTCAACACACCCAGCATGGGCAGCATCTTCCTCTATCAGAACACTTGCAAACACTCCCCACTGACATCGCAGATGTGGAACATTCCTCGGGCCAGTTTAACCACTGCACCTCAGGACCTTGCCTTTCACACCACAGGTTTTTGGCTGCAGACAGCAGTGGCTGATGGGGTTTTCAGTATACAGGAAAAAGATAACCCCAATCTTTTTGCGAAACTGTTCTCAGTCTCATGACTCTCCCTTCCTGTCTGCAGCACAGTGAACTGACCTCTTCCCCTCGGCAGCCCAGAGCTCTGCTGGCAGCTCTGAAGGCAGAACTTGCTGATGGGAGAAGAGCTGACAACACCCCAGAGCAGGGGTCACGGGGACACCTCACTCAGACCACACTCAGACCTTGTCACTTGCATGAGCACAGGGCATGGAAACCAAACACTCAGCGGGAAAGGCCAGAGGATCAAAGGGAGAGCCCAGGTGTGCCCCTCACAGGGCAGGGCTCTCTTGGCACAGATCCTGCTCTTACCAAATGCTCTGAGTGAGGTTCTGTTACACCACAAGTTGGGAATTAAGCAATTCTCTGCTGTGCTGGGTGAACCTCCACAGCTTGGCAGGGTCAGCAATTTGTTCAGACGATTAGAGAGAGTCTGTCAGACCCTGAGAGCCCTGAAAACCCTCCTTAAGTAATTCGGATTTCTCCAGCACTAAAATCCTGCCCCAGCCCCGAGAGCCAACAGCTTCTGGGGATCCCTGAGGAGCAGAGGTCACGGAAACCTCCTGCTGCCAAGCCCAGCGTGGCATCCCTGCCAGCCCAGGCGAGCTGCTCTGTGAGCCAGGCTCTGACAAATCCACCTGAGAATGACCTGGCAGCTTAGAAATCCCTCCTGGCTTTGGTGAGACACTGCCCCACAGCCTCACAGGGAGGTCATGCCTGCAGTGCAGCACCATCCTTGAGCAATGCTGGAAGGAGATCACAGAATCCTTGAATGGTTTGGGTTGGAAGGGACCTTAAAAACCATCCAGAACCACCCCTGCCATGGGCAGAGACACCTCCCACTGTCCCAGGGTGCTCCGAGTCCTGTCCAGCCTGGCCTTGCACACTTCCTGGGCTGGGGCAGCCACAGCTTCTCTGGGCACCCTGAGCCAGGGCCTGCCCACCCTCACAGGGAAGATTTTCTTCCCATTAGCCCATCTGACCCTGCCCTCCCTCTTGTCCTGTCACTGCATCCTTTTGGACCAGCCTTTCCCAAAGGTGATGACACTCACCTGACTCTGGGTGGATGCACCTTCCCATGACTCCATTCAGGGAAGAATCAGCTACCTTTAAACTGCTGCCTGTAATTATTGCAGAATTCCTGCAGCACGAGAGGGGAACAGCTGGAATTACTGGCTCCGTGTGTAAACACTGGTGACCAGGAGAAAGCAGCTGCTGACAGGTAATTCTGAGCTCCCTGGGCAGAGCAAACACTGAGGCCACTCACTGGAGCTGCTCTTGGCTCTTTCTGTCCCTCCCACAAGAGCTGAGCTGCTGCCAGCAAAAAGCCAGTGTAATTAAGGTTTCTTAATCTGCAGAGCTGTGCTGGAACCTCTGCAAGGGCTTTCTATGATCTTGGGGGTCTTTTCCAATCAAAACGATCCTGTGAAGTTTCACATCCTCCATCGCCCCTGAGCTCTGGAAGTGTGACCCACGTGTGCTGCTGCAGGGGTGAGAGGGGAGTTCAGTCCTCGGGGAAGACCTGGGGATGCAGCAGTGGGAGCTGGGAATGTTGTGATCCCATGGAGAGAGGCTGCAGCCAACACTTAGCAGCCTCCAAGCATGTCTGCAACTTTAAAAGCTGGGGTGGTTTCTTTGTTTGTTTTACTTTTTCGTTTGTTTGGTTTTTTTTTGTTTGGTTGTTTTTTTAGTTGTGTGTTTTTT
>VZRX01021669.1:29062-43387 GCA_013398075.1 Notiomystis cincta
CTGTGAGAGCCAACGGAACACAAAATACGAGGAGCAAATCTCGTGTGGTGGGGCTGGTCCCCGGCCCTCACACACCCCCACGGAGCCAGCCCCGTGCCAGGCTGCAGCTCCAGAGCCTGCCAGGATTTTCCCAGAGCTCAAGGGCACGCTGGCATCTCGCTGAGTGGATCCGAGAGCTGCTGACAGAACCATCTCCGGTGCCGGCCTCTGTGAAGTCACCGTATGAGGAGGAAGTGAAACATTTGCATGAGCTAAAAATGTTTTCCTTCAGCGTTTGAGGCTGTGGAGCTGCAGCACGCCCCCTCCGCCACCCTCCTCACCACGGAAACGTCCTCTCCCGGCTGGATCATTGCTATTTGTGCTCCCGATCCCCAGGCCTGAGTCATGGCAGAACAGAACAGCCTTTCTCTGCAAAAATATATTTCTCCAACACACTCAGTTACAGGATGTGCCCGACTCCACAAGCTCCCAGAATATTTTTAATGGTGCTGAAAGAAATCATTAAATCCAGAGTTAGGATTAAGATGCCCTCATTCCTAATTCTTACTGTCAGACAGGCCTTGACCTCCAGTTCCTGCTCTCTCAAGCTCAGCTGACAACACTCAGCAAACCCCAGCAGGATGTGGCTGCTGTCAGCAGGTGAAATGAAAACAACCCCCAGGATTCGTCAGAAGTTGCTGTTCAGGAGAGAATTTTAAGATGTGATGGGGCCCAGGCTCACTGTGCTGCTCTCTGGGGTGGTGACAGTCCTTCCCCAGCCCAAGGCAGCAGCTGGCAGCAGCCTGGCTCTCTCTGCACACTGAATTTTGGCACTCTCTGACTGAACACCCCCTTCCAGCACAGCCTGGTGGGAATGCTGCAGGGCTGATGGCTGGAGGATGCTGCTGGCCTGAGCTCCCAGAGGGATCTGTGCCTCCCTCCAACTCCTGGGGAGGACCCTCTTTAAATGAATATTTAAACCCCTGGAAAGCCCAGGACTGATTCCTGGGCCAGGTCTGTACTGCTGTGATTGTTATTCCAGCAACAGAGGGAACATCCTTTCCTGCTCTGGAGGCCTGTGCCAGCAGCCACACAAAGCAACAGCAGCTGCCCAGAGAAGCTCCTTTTCCAGCAGATGCTTCTCCCCTGATGCTGCTCTTCAGCACCTTGTGTGAGCCCAGTCCCAGATCCCCTGGCACTGTGCAATCCCAAGCCTCAGTTACAGTCATTCCTGATGGATCTGTCCTTTCCTGAGCTGCTGCTCCTCCTCCTGGCTGGGCTGCTGCCTTTCCCCAGCCTGCTGAGGTACCTGAGGATTTTAGGATGTTACAGCCTGTCTCCATATCCCTTTTATTTCCCCAGACCAAAGGTTTTCCAGTAATTTGTGCTCTCCTCCCTCTCCTCCCTCCTCACTCTCACCCTGTTTCAGCTTCATCTGAAGACCACATTACACCAAAGCACGGGACTAAATCCAGCGTGTGAGGTGGTTTGTGTTCAGTGCTGCTGTATTTAATTGCCTGCATCCCAGGGATCAAAGAGGCTGCAGTGGGAAATCCAGGAGGCAGCAAGCAAGCGTCAGTGTAATTTGATGGCTGACTTTCTGCTCATTAACCCAATTCCTTTGAACTCAAGCAGGAGATGCAGTAACATATCACTGGCAACCAACCTCGAAGGGATGCCAAAAGGGATGAGTCCCAGGTGAGCTGGAGAGGGACGAGCTGATGATGTTGGAATTTCCCAGCCTCCATGGAAGAAAATTTCAGGAGTGCTGATCCTGTGTCAGTCTGTCCAAGAGGCTGCTGACATGGGAAACCTCACACCATCCCTGCATCCCAGGCCCTCTCCTTTGCATCCCCTCCTCTTTCCTTGGAAAAGAGCTTGTGAATTTGATAATCTGATTTATTGGCATTCTGTATCCTTACCCACAAAAAGGCTGGAGAGAAACATTTCACAAGGGCCTGGAGGGACAGGACACAGGGATAGATGGGATATTGGGAAGGAATTGCTCCCTGGGAGGGTGGGAAGGCCCTGGCACAGGGTACCCAGAGCAGCTGTGGCTGCCCCTAGATCCCTGGCAGTGTCCAAAGCCAGGCTGGATGGGGCTGGGAGCACCCTGGGACAGTGGGAGGTGTCTCTGCCATGGCAGGGGCTGGGACTGAGTGATCTTTAAGGTCCCTTCCCAGCCAAACCATTCCAACACACTGTGAGATCAACAACACACTGTTTAAAAGTGATTTCTGAATCATTTCAGACTTGGCCCCACTGCTCTCTGTACCTTGGAGCGAGCACTGCTGGCCCAGCCAGGCACAAGGCACCGGAATTGTGCAGAAACCTACTCTCTGTCACACTGTCCTTGTGTCCCTCTGGTCTGGACTGTGTAACACAGAGCAAAGGAACCCATGGTGCTGATAAACTGTCCTGCATTCTGGGAAAAGAAACAGGGTCAGAGATTGGTCCTCAAGTCCAAGATCATTTAATCATGGAATCCCAGGCTGAAAGGGACCTTAAAGATCCTCCATTCCCACCCCTGCCATGGGCAGGGACACCCTTCCAGTATCCCAGGCTGCTCCAAGCCCTGCCCAGCCTGGCCTGGGACACTTCCAGATGGGCAATTGTCACTTGGCATGACCTGCCTGGAGCTGCAGGATGAGAGCTGGCCTGGCTCACTCCCCATGATCACTGGCCAGTCTTGGATGCCAGTGGGAAGGGGAGATGCAGGAAGAATGGGGCTGGATAAAGCTATTTTCCTTTCAACCATTCTGCAGAAAAACTCCTCTTTATTTCCCTGTTTGAAATCCATGACTTGGTTAAACCAGCAGTGGCCACCCCTCCCTGCACCACCAGCAGTGCCCACACCCGGCAGGGCCACGCCAGCACTGGGCTGACACAGCAAAGCAACCGGGGCTCATTAGCACTGAGGGTGCCTCAGACCTGCAGAAAGGCACTCACACATCAGGGATCTCATTTGCTTCTTTCCTCACCTTCATTTCATCACCTGCCACCTCTTCCTTGGCTCATTACCTTTGTTTAAAAATTTATACGGGCCCTGCTTAAACATTCCTTGTGTTCCCTCGCAGGGATTGCACAGACCTGACTTGGGACTTAATGCATATTTAGGGATATTCCAGCTGGGCAAGTTCCTTGAAAAAGCAGTTCTGAGTCTGCTGGAAACAAAACAAGGAGGATGACAGGGCCTCAGATGAAACAAGCCAGCCCATTAGGGCTCTGTCAGCAGGGCCTGGCTGAAGCAGGACACACCTCGAGGGAGCCAGGGCGAGGCCATCACCCCACAGAGCTCCAGGCAGGCCCTTCCCTCACTGCCCTCCCTGAAACCCACCCCGCTCACCTGTTCAGACACAGGCTAATTAAACCTGGAACCAGCAAACCCCATGGAGGCACCAGTTCAGGAAGGCTCAGACTAAAGACAAACTTTCCCAGGAAGAGCTCTCAGCAAGGGGTGGGAAGAGGCACAAAGGGTCCAAAGCCATGCTGAGAAAAGAGTTATCCAGACAGCTGCACTGGCAGAGCTTTTTGGAGAGGGGGAGTGAGATGTGGGGTTCAACACTTTGTCCTCAGAGATAAAGGGCACCAAGAGATAGGTGAGACATGGATCTTGGGTGGCTTAGATGTTGTCCCCTTCTCAGCAGGGCCCCTCCACCCCACGAGTTTCAAGCCTCCATCCCCCCGACATTTACACCTGCTAAGTCACTTGGAATCCCAGCCTGGAGGCCCAGTCCCTGTCAGATCTCTGCTCTGAGAAAAGAGATAAGCTTGTGAGTGACAGGATCTTCAAAGGACAGAGAAAACTGCAGTAACCCGAGGCCTATGGGCAGGAATTCAGTTTAACCCCTGAGAAATCACCCCGAGGCTGCCCCAAAAGTCAAGGACAGTTCCAAGGCTGTTGAAGGCTCCAGCAGCAGAATCACAGCCCGAGACAGGGGGTGGCCTTTTTGAAGTGCAGAGGAAAGTTGAGAACCTTCCCCTGGAAAGTTTATGGTTAAAAATCAGCTCTTGGTAAAACCACAAAGCTGTTGCACACTTAACCTCTGCCACCCCAAACTTCCTCTGCTGATAGTTGATACTTGGGCCTGAAGGCAGAAATATAATTCTGTCTTCTGAAAACAGAGGTGCATTTTCAGCCTGGTTCCCTCTGCTGTCCCCACACCACCCCCAAACCCCACAGACAGGAGAACATGAATAATAAATAAACCAAATGTAAAATGCAGTGCCAGGATATCCAAATAAAGCCCTCTCTGGGGGAAGGCAGATCAAACCCAGCCCGTGGCTCTGCCTGGCCCCTGTCACATGTGAATTTCTCTGCACTGGCCACAGAATGTAAATGCACCAACTCTTCCCTGGGAAGCTCCCGTGGGAGGGCAGTGGGGAGGAGGAATCAGCTGCCATGCCAAGGGTAGTATTTAGAAGAAAAGGACCCAATCCTCAGGATGGTTTCATCCATCCCCTGCTGCTGCAAGGGAGGGATGCTCTGGTGGAGAGCAAAACACAACCAACCCCAACCTGCCCTGTGCCTTTTCCAGGCTTGCTGTTCTGAATCCCTCCTCTCCTTGCTGTTCATAACCACCTCTGACCCAGGACTGAAGATGTTTTTCTCTGGGTTAATAAGCTTTGCAGTTGGAAGTTAATTGATTGCCAAGCTTCCAAGGCTCCTGGCATGAGCAGCCCCCAAGGGCCAAGTGCCCAGCTTGGGGTCACGGGAGTGTCTGTGGGGCCCTGCACATTCCCACGTGTTCCCTACACATTCCAACTGTCCCAAACAGGCTCAGGGATCTCCCCAGCAATGACCACAAAGCAGAACAGGGTTTAGGACAGAAGACCACTAAACCTCTCAGGGATTTTCTTCCAACATGCAACCAGGTTTGCATTGAGCTAAATGTGGTTGAATTCTTTAACCAAACCGGGAGGAAGTTGCCTGACCAGAGAACAATCTCCAGCAAACAGAGCATCCCTTGGAAGCTACGTTGACAGGCACACAGCTTTTATCTCTTTGACTTTTAGAAAGCCAAGCACACCAAACCCCAAAACTAGGTCAGTGTTGGCCATCCTGCCCTTTCCCACTCTATTTTTAGCTCCAGCTACAACCACAACACATCATTGCTACGAGCTACAGGAGATGTGTGATCACAACTGACATGAGACTTGCATGACCCTACACGAGGAATCCAGAATTCCAGGGAGTTTATGGACAATGGGTCAGCAGCACTGATCTCTCAGTGCTCAGTCATTCATTTTGCTTTTTTTCTCCACATAAAAATGAACAAAACCCGCCTCTGATCCTATGGGCAAGATCATGGAATGGTTTGAGTTGGAAGGGACCTTACAGCCCACCCAGTGCCACCCCTGCCGTGGGCAGGGACACCTCCCACTGTCCCAGGGCGCTCCAAGCCCAGTGTCCAACCTGGCCTTGGACACTGCCAGGGATCCAGGGGCAGCCACAGCTGCTCTGGGCAACCTGGGCCAGGGCCTCACCCCCCTCACAGCCAGGAATCCCTTCTCAATATCCCATCTATCCCTGCCTTCTGGCAGTGGGAAGACATTCCCTGTGTCCTGTTGATCCAAAGTCCCTCCAGCCCAGCTGAGCATGGCCAGTGCTGCTTCCCTGGCGAGGTTGGGTCAGGAGCACCAAGGTCACTCCGAGAAGGAGATTTGCCCATGGGAAGATGAGGCAGCTCAGGCCTGGCAGTGACACCTAGAGGAGGTGAAACAATTTGGGGTGTAACCTCAAAGTCATCAATCACAGCAGGTGCCCCAGATTTCATGAATACAAAGGCCCTTCCAATTTATTCAAAGTAAATAATGTGGCAACAGCCTAGACAGGAATAACAGTGATGAGCCAGCCGTGCTCACCTCAGCATCTCATCAAGGTCTGTCACACGTGGAACCTGCTGACACCACTCCTGCTCCTCCCCTGTGCCCCCTGGCTCCCTAGGCTGGCACTCAACGAGCCTGGCTGCTGGGGCTGCTCAGGCTAGGAGTGTTGGATTGCTGGTTGTGCTGGAGCAAAGGAGGCTCAGGGGGGACCTTGTGGCTCTGCACAACTCCCTGACAGGAGGGGGCAGCTGGGGGGGAAAATCGGGCTCTGCTCCCAGGGAATAGGGACAGGAGGAGAGGGAACAGCCTCAGGCTGGGCCAGGGGAGGCTCAGGGTGGAAATTGGGGAAAACTTGTTCATGGAAAGGGCTGTCCAGCCCTGAAACAGCTGCCCAGGGCAGGGGTGGAGTCCTCATCCCTGGAAGGGTTTAAAAACAGTGTGGATGTGGCACTTGGGGACAGGGGTCAGTGGTGGCCTCGGCAGTGCTGGGAATGGTTGGACTCGATGATCTCAGAGGGCTTTTCCAACCTTGATGATTTTATTGTTCTGTGATGAGAACCCTCAGGCTGAGCCCCCAGCAGAGAGGAGTCACCAGCACTGACCACTCCCCCTGCAGCTCCTCAGCTGCCTCTGGTCCCTCCCAGCAGTGGGAGATCCTCCTCACTGTCACTGAGAGGTGACACATCCCAACACCTCCCGCTGCAGGAGGTGTGAGCTACACCAGGCACTGAGTCCTCCTTGAGTCACTCAGGTGTGAGTGGACCAGCCTGAGCTTCCTTTCAAGCTCACTGTCTCCCAATCTGTGTTTTCTGCTCTATTCCCAGCTCATCCTCATCCTGTTCCTTTCTGCTGTAGTTCAGGATTCTCCTGGCCAATTTGCAGGATACAGCACCGGTGGAGCTGTCAGCAAGGCACAAGAGGACTATTAACATTCCAAAGTCTTCATGTAATTCTTTATTATGAAGCAAATTAATTCCAGCCTGAGCCAAACCCAGCCCAGACAGCAGCTGGGCAAACCCGTCCCTCACACTGGAAATGCACAACTCAGGCAAATCCAGGCAGGGATGAAGGCTCTGGGAATTGGCACCCCCATCCCTCCTGCCCCAAAGTGGGACTCGTTCAGCTGCTGGAGACATCTCCTGCTCTGGTTTGAAGGTGGATGGTGGAATGAAGGTCCTGAACACAGAGCTGTGGTGGCATCTCAGAGACCCTGGTGACAGCCCTTGTCCCCAGCTGCCACTGCAGAAGGGGAGGAGGCTCCTGCAGGTCCCAGGTCCTGCCTCCAGCCCTTGGCACATTCCTGACACAACACAAGGGATTTAAAAACCACCTCCCTGGTTCAGTCTACTTAAATCCCCACTTCCCACGAGTTGTGCCTGTGGTGGGGATGCACCTTATGTTCCCTGGCTCTGGAAAACAGGATCCTGTCCTGCTCACCCTCCAGCTGATGCTGAGCAAGGCAAAACATAACATGTGCTGGCCTTTGAGGTGACAAATTTGTGAGTAAGTGTTTTAATCACCCATTTTACTCTCTTCAAAAGTTCCTGGGAAGGAAATATCACCATCTGGATTTGAATGTGAACACCAAGCCAAAGTGTGCCAATCTCATGGGGCTGAAACCTTTGCAGCAGCCCAGGGTCACTGGGTTCAGGCATGGAAAGACCCTTTTTCCTTTTCCCCCTTTCATTTCTCCTTTCTCCTTTCTCCTTTCTCCTTTCTCCTTTCTCCTTTCTCCTTTCTCCTTTCTCCTTTCTCCTTTCTCCTTTCTCCTTTCTCCTTTCTCCTTTCTCCTTTCTCCTTTCTCCTTTCTCCTTTCTCCTTTCTCCTTTCTCCTTTCTCCTTTCTCCTTTCTCCTTTCTCCTTTCTCCTTTCTCCTTTCTCCTTTCTCCTTTCTCCTTTCTCCTTTCTCCTTTCTCCTTTCTCCTTTCTCCTTTCCTTTCCTTTCCATTCCATTCCATTCCTGGAGGCTCCACAGAAGCATCTTTTATGCTTCCATGCAGAGCATCCAGAGCGATGTTCTTGAGAATGACTACACTGTGCTCTACCAAAAATAAATAAACCCAAAAAATCCCTCCCTGCACTCCTGCCCTGTCCCTCAGCACCTTTTTCTTTCCATGCTGGGATAACTCTTGGAAGGCTGAGGAAGCAGCAAGGCAGCGACTGCCCAAGGGCTGGGGATGCTGAACCCCTCCCCAATGGCTGAAGATTTCAGGGTTTGTCTTTTTCATCAAAACAAGCTGTTTTCACAAAAAAAAAGTCTCACAGAAAATGATCTTTACTACCTCTCTCCCTCACTGTCAAATCTCAGGATACAGCAGCCACATAAAGCCCCGTTTCCCTGGGAAACCAAGCTAAAAATAACTGGGCTGGCTGGGGAGACTGGGCCAGGGGTTTGGAAATTGCAGTTGGAGATGGCAGCGGGGTCCAATACCCCTCTGCTGACCCTGGAGGCTGAGGACCCCGTGGAAATCCCTGCTGTCCCTGTCTAACGTGGTGGGGAACACCCTCCTGTCTGCCCTGGGAGAGCTCAGCCCCTGCAGCTTCCCTGGGAACCATTCCTGGCCCAGGCTCAGCTTCCAGCCAGTCTGTGGGGCTGGGGCTGGCTGGAACCCCCAGCAGGAGCTGGACACAACCAGAGGTGGGCACCAGCAGCCTGGGGGGACCTGTCCCCATGGCAGGGAGGAGGTGACAGCCCAGATCCTGCTGGATCCATTGATGAGCTTCTGCAAATCTGCTCCCATCAACATCTCCGTGAGGACAGGAGCAAAGGAATGACTCCTGTGCCAGGAGACCGGGGCTGGGGGGACTGAGGGGGTCTAAGAAGAGGTTCCCAGAGCAGCTGTGGCTGCCCCTGGATCCCTGGCAGTGTCCAAGGCCAGACTGGACAGGGCTTGGAGCACCCTGGGACAGTGGGAGGTGTCCCTGCCCATGGCAGGGGGTGGCACTGGATGAGTTTTAAACTCCCTTCCCACCCAAACCATTCCCTGACCCATGAACAGCCTAGATGGGGTCATTTTATTGCTTTTGGCTGTTCTCTACCTGTACATCAAGGAACCATCACTGCCAGAGGGCTCTGTCCCTGCACACACAAACACAGTCCTGGCTGAAGGAAGGGTCCCCTGGGGCCTGGCTGCAAACTGGGATTCCTGGAAGGGAGCCTGGCCAGAGAACATTCCCAGGAGGGTGGCACAGGGATGGAGCCCTCCCTCGAGGCTGCCAGCTGGTACCAGGCTGGGCTGATGGGAGAATGAAAAACACCTTTCCTTCTCCAGCATCAACTCATCTGAGTTCACACAAGGAAAAGCACGAAGGGAAAGACAGAATCATCTTTTGTGCATTTAATTCAGAATCCAATTACTTGGTATAAATTAGTCAGCTGGCTTCACCTCAGCTTTACCATGTAACAGCACATGAATCACAGCTCTGTACCAGGATGTATGGTGCCATTTGGCTGTAAAAATGCTTTATGCAAGACACCCTGTGGCCTGGGAATATTAATTTATACCATGGGCTCTGGTGGATGAACTGAAATTAAAGCAGATGAGGAGATAAGACACAAGCCCTGATCAATGTCTGAGACTGAGGAACAGGCTTTGGGTGCTTTGCAAGGTGGAATCAGCCACTGGAGCTCATGGACAGCTGGGACATGTGGAGATGGTGGCATTAAAATCCACCAACTGTGACAAAGATTCTCTGCTCAACACCACCAGAGCGGTTTCCTTCCCCTGCTTGCTCTGTGTTCTTCTAAATATTCCATTTACTGTTCCATGGACACAGACCTGGATAGACAATATTCCTCACTGTAATCCCACCTTCCTCCCAGTGAGCCATGTTTTGTGGCAGGAACTCCTCTGGCAGCTCTTCCAGCCAATCTCAGTTTGTTTCTGTGGTCTGTGAGGGATGGGGGGTGAGGACTCTCATGCCTGAGAACAGCACACACATCCCACTTTCCCTAGGAAAGCAGCAACACCCATTCCAAAGGCTCCAAACTGCCATTATAAAGCTCAGCCATCACCTGGGAGTTCTCAGCTGGAGGGGACACCATGGCCATGGACTGAGGGGACACCAGGGACAAGCTCCTCCTCCCCAAGCAGCACGGAGCTGTTCACATATTTATGCTCCTGACCAGCTCCTCCTCACCACTTAGAGGAGAACTAAATATTATTTATTTGATTATTTACATACTCATTTGGAGCCAGTGCCCTGGAGCCAGAGACTAAAATCACTTCCACAGATTCTGAGTGGTTTTACCAGAGGAGCTGATTACCTCTGTCACCTCTGTGGGGACAACACAGAGACAAAGCCCTGCCCTAGGAGGGAGCACAGGGTAGTAACCCAGAGCTGGCTGGAGAGGGTGGCAAATCTTCCCTCAGCAGCTCCAATCCCCCAGCCAGCCTGTGAAAATAACCCCCAGTGCAATAGTGTTTGCTGAGAAAACAGGAATTACATGAATTATCTGGAGAATTATCTGAACAGGTTGCCCAGGGCAGGGGTAGAGTCCCCATTCCTGGCAGGGTTTAAATGGATGTGGTACCTGGGGACATGGGTCAGTGGTGGCCTGGGCAGTGCTGGGGGAACAGCTGGACTCAGATCTTGGAGAGCTTTTCCAACCTGAATCTGTGATCCTATGGAATTCAAGAACCTGAATTTGTTATTTACACCTAAACCCAGGGCTTTGCTCTACTAACACAGTCCTTGGCTGCCAGGAAACACAAAAGACACGAGGTAGAGTTTATTTCATGCATTTTTATCCATGTGCTTAGGAATTCTGTTTTGATTCAAGGTCAGAGAATTCAGGCAGGCATGGAAACACAGCCTGCTAAGTGTGACTGGGGTATGAACCCAGAAGGATTCTGGAGTCACTAGAAAAGAACATTTCAGGTGTGATCCCTTATCCATGGGTTCAGTGGATTCCTACATCATCCTGATATTCATGCAATTACACAACCATGGAATGCTTTGGCTTGGGAGGGACCTCATCCAGTGCCAACCTTGCCATGGGCAGGGACACCTTTCACTGTCCCAGGCCCTGTCCAGCCTGGCCTGGGACACTCCCAGGGATGTGGTGTGACATTCTTTGCACAGGCAGAATTTACCATTCCATGGACACAATCCTAAATTCACAAATTACAGCAAACCCAGCCCTGTCCTTCTCAAACACAGCAGTGCAGTGCAGTGGGGAGTGAGGAGGAACATTCAAACCTTCCTCTAAATGAACTGGTAAAGAAGAAAACCAGGAATACTTGAGAGGTGCAATTAAAAAGTTGGAGCAAGTCCAGATGAGACCACAGAGATGCTCCAAGGGCTGAAGCCCCTCTGGAGCCAGGCTGGGAGAGCTGGGAGTGCTCACCTGGAGAGGAGAAGCTCCAGGGACACCTCAGAGCCCCTTGCAGGGCCTAAAGGGGCTCCAGGAGAGCTGGAGAGGAACTGGGACAAGAGATGGAGGGACAGGACACAGGGAACGGCTTCCCACTGCCAGAGGGACGGGCGGGATGGGATATTGGGAAGGAATTGTTCCCTGAGAGGGTGGTGAGCCCTGGCACAGGGTGCCCAGAGAAGCTGTGGCTGCCCCTGGATCCCTGGCAGTGTCCAAGGAGCACCCAGGACACTGGAAAGTGTCTCTGCCCATGGCAGAGGGTGGGAATGGATGGGCTTTAAATTCCCTTCCCACCCAAACCATTCCGTTATTCTATGAATATGCAAAATGCTGATGACTTCCCATCCTGCACTGCAAACCCATTTACAACAACCCTACAAAAACCTACCAGAGCAGGTGTAAAGTGTTTGTTAAATAAATAATCACCACTGCTGGAGAATTTTCACCAGAAAAAAAAATTCTGCTCAACAGAAGCCTTTGACAACATAGCTCAGACTCTCCAGGAGAGAGCTAAAAGCCTAATTTTCCTGAAAAACAAACAGAAAAATTATCAAAAGATGAAGGCATCCCATGATTTAATGGCATCACTTCAAACAATAGCACTGCCTGCAGTCAGAGCACGAAGCAGGGAGACCAAAAATGGGAATAATACATCACAAGTGGGGGAGAAAAAGGAAGTGTAAATGATGCAATAAAAAATAAACCATGCCTTTGAGAGACTCCAGTTAAACAAGCGAGGGGCCACGTTCTGCATTCATTATCATTCCAGCAGCAATTCCCCAGAGACTCGAGCCAGCAGCACTGCAGCACACACCAAAGCAGAGCAGGAGAGAGCATTTTAAGTAGGTCACCAGTAAATATGATCACGATGGAGCTTTTTTTGTTGTTTTTTGTTTGCTGTCAGTCACTGGGGCCCTTAACTGAGAGAAATGCTGGAGAAGGAAAGAAGCGATGGAACAGTAGTGAGGTGGGCAGAATTCCAGGGAAAAATGTGTGGCAGCTTCCTGAAAGCAGCTGTGCACTCCTGTCATCNGCCCTTTGGAACTCTGGGGAGCATCATGTGCTGTGTAGGGATGGGACAGAGATGGGAAAGGGAGAGGGAGGATGTCTGTGGAGGAGCTGCCTCCTTTGGATGTGCTGGGAGGCCAAGGCCCAGGCAGGGATGGCCAAGGCAGAGAGCAGAGAGCCCCAGACTGAGCAGCCACTCCTCTCCCGAGGGACAAAGCCCCATTCCCAAAGCCCATCCCTGCCCCTTCCCTGCCCACTGCACTCGCTGGATCCCCGTGTTGGGCACAGGACCCCACTGGCTCCAAAGCAGCCCTGGCCAGCTGCCCTGGCCCACGTTTGGGTGCTCACTGCCCCAGCCCTGCACAGCCTGAGCAGCACTGACACGGTTCAGCTGGAGCAGGAGGGGACAGAGGGACAGCCAGGGGGACAAAGGAAGCAGGAAGGAGACACCAGCTGGGTGTCCCTGTCAGCTGGTGCTGTTTGACAGCCAGGTTTAAACCCATTCAATCCTAAGACCCAAACCTGCACTTTGCTCCAAGCCTTGGCAGGAGGAGCCTTGGACAGCCCAGTGCTGGCCCTCAGGGCCACGGGCAGAGATGGACACTCAGAAAATGCTGCTGCTGGAAAGCTGGAGCATTTCAGGAGTTCTCTGGAACATCTGGCTGTTCTCCACACCTGTTCTGGCTGTTCTCCATACCCAGAGCTCCTTCCACCCCAGCATTCCCCATTAGTGGGAAAGAAAACAGGGCAATAGAAACACAAAAACTCATCCACGTCCAAGGCAGAGCCCAGTGTTGGCTGGATCTGAGTGTGGAAGCACCAGGTGATCTTTGGGCATTTCATAATTTGGATTTTATCACCTGAATTGCATTTCCCTCTCAGACTGCAGCTCCCAAATGAAATCCTTGAAGGAAAGGATGAATTGAAATGGGATGATGTCTGTAGTGAAAGCTACTCCCTCCACCTCCATTCCAGCCACAGACTGTGGGGAGCTGAGGGGCCCTCAGATAAAATTCTCCCTGTGCCTGCCTGGACAGCAAACACTGAATTGCCCAAGGAACTGGACTTGATGATCCTCCTGGGTCCAGCTCAGGATATTTTGGGATTTTGTGACCCCACGAAGCTTCTTTTGCCAAGTACTTATCAACCCAGTGAGCACTGCAAAGAGAAAATGGCTCTTTGTTCTCCCTGGGGAGGACTCGTGGGCCGAGCACCCTGGAGATGCTGGAAGCATCTCTGATGGCAGGAACCCGACAGGGACCCCCAGGAAAAGGGAGGAATCCCATGGAGACCCCCAGGAAAAGGCAGAAATCCCACATGGAACCCCAGGCAAAGGCAGGAACCCCATGTGGACCCTCAGGAAAAGGCAGGTTGTTCCTGCAGGCCCAGAGGATGCCCCAGAGCTGCCCCAGAGCAGGAGATGTGGCTGCAGTGGCCGGGGCTGGCCAGGGGCTGGGTAGGGGGATCACGGGTGGGGGGATCAGCCCCACAGCCACTGCCTGCAGCCCTGGACAGCAGGGGGTGGATGTGGCACCTCCTGGCAGCAGCTCAGCTCTCCCCACACACCCCCACACACTCCACGCTGTGCCCCAGAATCCTGGGATTTGAGGCCACCCAGGCTGGTTCTGGGATCACTCCTGGGCTGCACAGCCCTGCCCTGCCCTGCCCTGTCAGCCTGGTGCCAGCAGCACTTTCTCAGGCCAGACCCTTTAAGGTGACATTTTCCACCATGGATTTTTTTTTTTAAGCACCTCAAAGGGATCCCACAGCTCAGAGCCCAGCACAGCACAGAAACTGGGAATGACACAGTTCCCAGAGCTTTCCTGGGACTGGGACAGACAACAGCACAATCAGGATGCTGCCACCACATCTGCTGGGGAGAGGAGCCCGAACTGCAGCTGGCTCTTCAGAGTGGGATTTATCCCAGAATCCCAGGATGGGAAGGGACCTTAAAGCCCATCCAGTGCCACCCCTGCCATGGCAGGGACACCTTCCACTGTCCCAGGCTGCTCCAAGCCTTGTCCAGCCTGGCCTTGGACACTGCCAGGGACCCAGGGGCAGTCACAGCTTCTCTGGGCACCCTGTGCCAGGCTCTCCACACCCTCACTGTAAAAAGCTTCTTTATTTCGGGA
>VZRX01021669.1:43644-118346 GCA_013398075.1 Notiomystis cincta
GGGAATGGATGGGCTTTAAATTCCCTTCCCACCCAAACCATTCCGTTATTCTATGAATATGCAAAATGCTGATGACTTCCCATCCTGCACTGCAAACCCATTTACAACAACCCTACAAAAACCTACCAGAGCAGGTGTAAAGTGTTTGTTAAATAAATAATCACCACTGCTGGAGAATTTTCACCAGAAAAAAAAATTCTGCTCAACAGAAGCCTTTGACAACATAGCTCAGACTCTCCAGGAGAGAGCTAAAAGCCTAATTTTCCTGAAAAACAAACAGAAAAATTATCAAAAGATGAAGGCATCCCATGATTTAATGGCATCACTTCAAACAATAGCACTGCCTGCAGTCAGAGCACGAAGCAGGGAGACCAAAAATGGGAATAATACATCACAAGTGGGGGAGAAAAAGGAAGTGTAAATGATGCAATAAAAAATAAACCATGCCTTTGAGAGACTCCAGTTAAACAAGCGAGGGGCCACGTTCTGCATTCATTATCATTCCAGCAGCAATTCCCCAGAGACTCGAGCCAGCAGCACTGCAGCACACACCAAAGCAGAGCAGGAGAGAGCATTTTAAGTAGGTCACCAGTAAATATGATCACGATGGAGCTTTTTTTGTTGTTTTTTGTTTGCTGTCAGTCACTGGGGCCCTTAACTGAGAGAAATGCTGGAGAAGGAAAGAAGCGATGGAACAGTAGTGAGGTGGGCAGAATTCCAGGGAAAAATGTGTGGCAGCTTCCTGAAAGCAGCTGTGCACTCCTGTCATCATCACCAGCACCACACACAGCTGCTACTGGGCTCCCAGTACGGAACTGGGGGTTTGAGGAAGGACAAGGAATATGGGGAAATGCAGCTTGCGATTTTAAGGCCCGGGGATTTAAAGGAATCAGAGCATTATCCTCTTTCCTTTCAGATTTCTTTTCCCACCTCTCAGGATTTCTGTGGCGAGGAAATCAACCTGAAAGCAGCTGTGCCAGTGACTCCCTGCCCAGTCCTACAGTGGGGCTGGGAGGGAGGGAGGGAGGAAGGGAGGAAGGGAGGAAGGGAGGAAGGGAGGAAGGGAGGAAGGAAGGAAGGAAGGAAGGAAGGAAGGAAGGAAGGAAGGAAGGAAGGAAGGAAACTGCCCTTTGGAACTCTGGGGAGCATCATGTGCTGTGTAGGGATGGGACAGAGATGGGAAAGGGAGAGGGAGGATGTCTGTGGAGGAGCTGCCTCCTTTGGATGTGCTGGGAGGCCAAGGCCCAGGCAGGGATGGCCAAGGCAGAGAGCAGAGAGCCCCAGACTGAGCAGCCACTCCTCTCCCGAGGGACAAAGCCCCATTCCCAAAGCCCATCCCTGCCCCTTCCCTGCCCACTGCACTCGCTGGATCCCCGTGTTGGGCACAGGACCCCACTGGCTCCAAAGCAGCCCTGGCCAGCTGCCCTGGCCCACGTTTGGGTGCTCACTGCCCCAGCCCTGCACAGCCTGAGCAGCACTGACACGGTTCAGCTGGAGCAGGAGGGGACAGAGGGACAGCCAGGGGGACAAAGGAAGCAGGAAGGAGACACCAGCTGGGTGTCCCTGTCAGCTGGTGCTGTTTGACAGCCAGGTTTAAACCCATTCAATCCTAAGACCCAAACCTGCACTTTGCTCCAAGCCTTGGCAGGAGGAGCCTTGGACAGCCCAGTGCTGGCCCTCAGGGCCACGGGCAGAGATGGACACTCAGAAAATGCTGCTGCTGGAAAGCTGGAGCATTTCAGGAGTTCTCTGGAACATCTGGCTGTTCTCCACACCTGTTCTGGCTGTTCTCCATACCCAGAGCTCCTTCCACCCCAGCATTCCCCATTAGTGGGAAAGAAAACAGGGCAATAGAAACACAAAAACTCATCCACGTCCAAGGCAGAGCCCAGTGTTGGCTGGATCTGAGTGTGGAAGCACCAGGTGATCTTTGGGCATTTCATAATTTGGATTTTATCACCTGAATTGCATTTCCCTCTCAGACTGCAGCTCCCAAATGAAATCCTTGAAGGAAAGGATGAATTGAAATGGGATGATGTCTGTAGTGAAAGCTACTCCCTCCACCTCCATTCCAGCCACAGACTGTGGGGAGCTGAGGGGCCCTCAGATAAAATTCTCCCTGTGCCTGCCTGGACAGCAAACACTGAATTGCCCAAGGAACTGGACTTGATGATCCTCCTGGGTCCAGCTCAGGATATTTTGGGATTTTGTGACCCCACGAAGCTTCTTTTGCCAAGTACTTATCAACCCAGTGAGCACTGCAAAGAGAAAATGGCTCTTTGTTCTCCCTGGGGAGGACTCGTGGGCCGAGCACCCTGGAGATGCTGGAAGCATCTCTGATGGCAGGAACCCGACAGGGACCCCCAGGAAAAGGGAGGAATCCCATGGAGACCCCCAGGAAAAGGCAGAAATCCCACATGGAACCCCAGGCAAAGGCAGGAACCCCATGTGGACCCTCAGGAAAAGGCAGGTTGTTCCTGCAGGCCCAGAGGATGCCCCAGAGCTGCCCCAGAGCAGGAGATGTGGCTGCAGTGGCCGGGGCTGGCCAGGGGCTGGGTAGGGGGATCACGGGTGGGGGGATCAGCCCCACAGCCACTGCCTGCAGCCCTGGACAGCAGGGGGTGGATGTGGCACCTCCTGGCAGCAGCTCAGCTCTCCCCACACACCCCCACACACTCCACGCTGTGCCCCAGAATCCTGGGATTTGAGGCCACCCAGGCTGGTTCTGGGATCACTCCTGGGCTGCACAGCCCTGCCCTGCCCTGCCCTGTCAGCCTGGTGCCAGCAGCACTTTCTCAGGCCAGACCCTTTAAGGTGACATTTTCCACCATGGATTTTTTTTTTTAAGCACCTCAAAGGGATCCCACAGCTCAGAGCCCAGCACAGCACAGAAACTGGGAATGACACAGTTCCCAGAGCTTTCCTGGGACTGGGACAGACAACAGCACAATCAGGATGCTGCCACCACATCTGCTGGGGAGAGGAGCCCGAACTGCAGCTGGCTCTTCAGAGTGGGATTTATCCCAGAATCCCAGGATGGGAAGGGACCTTAAAGCCCATCCAGTGCCACCCCTGCCATGGCAGGGACACCTTCCACTGTCCCAGGCTGCTCCAAGCCTTGTCCAGCCTGGCCTTGGACACTGCCAGGGACCCAGGGGCAGTCACAGCTTCTCTGGGCACCCTGTGCCAGGCTCTCCACACCCTCACTGTAAAAAGCTTCTTTATTTCGGGAAAAAATTGGGGGGTAAAGAATTGGATTTTCCACACCCAGCATTCCCCTCTGGTTTTTTTCCCCTCACTTAATTCAGCACTAAAACATCCTATTTGGATAATAAATTATTATAGCCAGCTCCCCAGCTCTGGGCAGGAGCAAAGACTCTCAGCCTGACTCCAGGAACAAAGCAGATTTACAGGAAATTTGCCTTGGTTCATCCTCAATGCATCTGTTTTCAAAAGGGGGGAAAAAAAGCAATGTTTAAGCAACAGGAAATCAAAAGTGATTTAAGGATCTGAAGGGCTGAAATGAAGCCAACACATTAAAACTCACCACAAAATTACCATAACTGCACTTATGCAAATCTTTCTTATATTACATAAAAACCCCAATGCAGCCTTGTTTAGGAATTTGGCAGAGCAAAGGGGAAAGAGGAGACCCAAGGACCAAACACACTCAGAAATCTGGGCAGGAAATGACAACCTGCCGTAGGAGGATTTGTAAGGAGAGCAGCACTCCAGGCTCAGTAGATTAAGTTGATCTACTTCAGTTTTACACCAGGAATGTGATTCTTTTCCAGCCTGCTTTACAGCATGAGCCTTAAACCTTCAGCTCACAGACTCAGTTCTGTATCTGTTGCAAAAAACAAAATAAAAGCTCTAAAATCTGTCTAGAAATAAACAGTTTTGCCTTGTTTTTCCAATACTGCCACATTTAAATTCTAATTTATTTGACCTCAGCTTCAGCAGGAATTGTTGGGAGCCAATATTTTTGCCAAATATTTAGTATCTAATTAAAAAGGTCCTCAGACATTTCCAAAAATACCAAGCCCCAAGCCTGGGGTCTTCAGCACATTCAGATTTTATCAGTGAGATCCTGCACACCATCCAGAAAAAAATCAAACCCAACTCTCCCCCCTCTAAGCACAACATATGAGTTATGCAAAAAACCACTAATTAGAATCACTAAATAGACTGAAGTCATTAAATAGAATAATTTTCTGTGGTCCCAGTTACTTCTGACAGAGCAGTCCCAGAAACACTAATGCTTTTTGGAGAACAACTTGAATCTGAGCTCAGGAGATGCAATGAGCTGGCCCAGAGGAGAATGGGAAGAAAGGAAGCTGAAAAGATCAATTTTGGCTTTGCTGAAGATGCCACAGAGCAGAAGAGCAGGAAAGCTTTGTAAATGTGTATTTTCATAATACTTTGTTTTATGTAAGAATATAAAAAGTGTCTGAAATATTTCTGATGAGGCTAATCAGTTATCCAATATATTAATCAATACCAATATTTAATATTCCCTTGAATATTCAATATTTAAGAGACAAATGCATATTTTCCTTATTGCTTCAAACACGACCAGCCTACTGATCCTCTTTATTTTATTGAATTTCCATCTTCCTAAAACTATTAAGGCCTTGAAAACCACTGCTGTCCTTGCTGTTACAGAACCTCTTTGGGCCTGATCCTGAGAGCTCTCTCCAAACTGAAGGAGTGCAGTTAAAAGGCAAAGCTTTTCCTAAGCTTGGCTCAGGGTCTGGCCCATGGAGCACATCAAGGCCTTTACTGGGAATAACGAGAGCCAAGGTGGGAAAGCCAGCCTGGAGTGCCTCGCTGGGAAAAAGGGACTGCACAACTCCTGGGAATATTTCAGCATGGCCCATTTTTCATGCCTGAAGCTTTGTGAGCAGCTCCTGGTGCTGCCAGCCCGGCCCAGCCCCTTCCCACGTCCCAGGGAGGCCACAGGGAATGGCTCTGGGCTGGCATCCCCCAGCAGTGGAGCGCGAGTGCTGAACACTGAACGCAGCAGAAGCTGCAGAGTCGGGAGCTTTGTGCTGGCACCAAAATCCATCAGTGCCCATTCTGGGTGTGGAGCTCAGGGTGCTGCCTGCAGCTCAGGGCCACACAGCGACTGCAGCTGGGGATTGTCCCTCTCCAGGAGCTGTTTCCCAGTCCCAGCCCTCTGCCTCAGCACGAACCTCAACCCGCTCCCAAAGCAACGCCGAACTCCCGAGTTCTCTGTGGCTGAGCTTTGGGGCGCTGCCAGTGCCCGGCCTGCGGTGCCAGGGCGGCTGCTGGGGCAGAGCAGGCAGGGGCAGCCAGGCAGGGCCGTCTGCCCAGGGCAGAGAGGCTCCAGGCTGGGCTGGGCACAACCAGCGCCGGGATCAGCACCACGGACACTCTCCAGAACAGAACCTGCCCCGGGGGCTCCCGGGGCAGAGCTGGACACGGCCCTGCCCAGAAACCCGGCCCTGGGCTGAGCCATGGGGACTGTCCCCTCTGCCCCTCGGGTGAGACCCCACTGCAGAGCTGCCCCAGCCCCGGGGCCCAGCACGGGAGAGACCCAGAGCTGCTGGAGAGAGCCCAGAGGAGGCTCCAGGATGAGCAGAGGATGGAGCAGCTCTGCTGGGAGGAAAGGCTGGGAGAGCTGGGATTGTTCACCTGGAGAAGAGACTGGGGGCGGCGACCTCGTTGTGACCTTCCAGGACCTGAGGGAGCCAACAGGAAACATGGAGAGAGACAATTTCCAAGGGATGTAGGGACAGGACACAGGGAATGGCTTCCCACTGCCAGAGGGCAGCGATAGATGGGATATTGGGCAGGAATTGTTCCTGGGAGGGTGGGTAGGCCCTGGCACAGGGTGCCCAGAGCAGCTGTGGCTGCCCCTGGATCCCTGGCAGTGTCCAAGGCCAGGTTGGACAGGGCTTGGAGCACCCTGGGACAGTGGGAGATGTCCCTGCCCATGGCAGGGGGTGACACTGGGTGAGCTTTAAGGTCCCTTCCAACCCAAACCATTCTGGGATTTTGTGATTTAGGATGCAGCAGAGGATTTTGGGCTACGTTTGTACCATCCAACACTTTTGAGGAGACACTTCCTGCTTCTGTCAGGTTATTGACAGGAGTGGGGTGATGGTTCATGGAACCACAGAATCATTAAAGCTGGAAAACACCTTCGAGATCATCAAGTCCAACTGTCAATCCAGCAGCATCACCATGTTCATCACTCCAGTGCCACATCCATGTGGGTTTTCAACATTTCCAGGAAAAGAAAAGTGTGGATTTGTGTGAAACTTTCCCAGTGTTGAATGAACACCAAGAGCTGCAGTTCAAGATTGAAAATAATAATTTGTGATAATGGATGCACTGAACAGAGCCCAGAGCCAGATAAGGAAAAGGTTTGTAAGATGAGAAACTTCCATTTTCCTATTCCCACAGCACTTCCTGTGCTGGAGGAAATCCTCAGTTCCTGGCACCAAAAGGGAAGCTGGGCTGGGAAGGGCAGCTGTGGGATGTAGGATGCAGGAATTCCAGATCCTAGGGGCTGATTGCCTTAATTGGTTTAGGTTCTGATCACAAATGTCTCGAGGTGAGCAGGGAGCTGGACACAGCCTCATAAAATGACACAGAGAATGTTAAGGGCTCTAAAACATCGAAATGTTCATATTTAGGGGTCTGAGGCTTCTGAAACCCTGAGGGAGGAGCAGGAGAAGCAGGAGAAGGATGGCTTTGAATTTTCTGCTCTAGGACTGTCTCACCACTTCTGACAGACTCAATGCTGTTTTCTCCCTCCAGAACGCAAAAAAAGCCATTTTCACCCTGGTGCTTTAACTTGTCCAAGGTTAGAAAGGCTTCACCTGTTTAACCCAGCAGATCCTTTAGATGGAGGCAGGGATTGAACTGGGCAACTCGAAGAACTCCGCAAAAGGTCAGCGAGAGCAAAACATCATTTGTAGGAATATTGCACTGGGGTGGTGGCTGGAGAGCACCTGTGGCACTGGAGGGCACCTTTGGGTCACTGAAAGCACCTCTGGGTCACTGAAAGCACCTCTGCCCACTGGAGGGGACCTCTGCCCACTGAAGAGGACTTTTGCACCTCTGGGTCACTGGAGATCTCTTTCCACAGGAATTACAGTTCCTGAGGAAACCTGGGTCCAAATTCCCAAAGTAATCCATGATTTTTAAGTGCCCTGGGGAAAACTTCCTGAACTCAAAACAATTCCAGGAAACACCACAGGAATATTGATCTCCTTCTGTACATGAAGCCCCAGTAACTTCATTGCTAGCAAGAGCTCCCCTCAGGAGGATCCTGGACATGGAGCTTTAGCATCCAGGAGCTGCTTAGGGAAGGGAAAGCACTGAAGTCACACAGGCATGCTGAAATAAAGGACAAAAAGGAGTGAAACTGAATCCTCTTTCCAGAGGGTTTTGGACAAAATTGGTGCTGACACACAACGGCAGCAAGGCACAGACAGACTGGGGAAGGAAAAGTGACCAATAAACCTCTCTGGACTCAAAGAAAGGCCATGAAATACAGTGAATTGTTACTATTTATGTTATCAGACACAAGAATTGACTTTTAGATGCAGAGGCTGGGACTCAAATAAAGGATTCAAATAAACTCATCAGCCCAAACCCCTCCCTTGAGCTCACTGTGTTCTCAATATCACAAATATTTGTTTCCATGTCAGGAACACATTGAGAAGTGTAACAAAAAGCTACTTTTCCATGGGAATGTGAACTGGGGAGGCTTCTCTGGCCAGGGATGCACTCAGGAACAGAGGATGAGCAGTAGCAGCAGTGGGAAGATAAGTTTTAAGGAAGGGAATGATCCTCTTCCGAGTATCCTTAATGAGCTCCCTTCCCACAGAAAAGGGTTTGGGAAAACTCAGTTGCAACAAGAGTTTTCCAGAATGTAAAGGAATTAAACCAGAGACAGAGTCTCACTGGGATGCTGTAATTCCACCTCTCCATGCTCTGGACTTACTCAAAGCAATGAATCTTTCATTTGTTTTCCCAAGGAAAGCTCATTTCTCAACCCAAGTTACAATCGTGAGGTCGAGAGAGGAATTACCAGAGGTGATTCTTGGGGAATCATGGAATGGCTTGGGTTAGAAGGGACCTTAAGGAGCACCCAGTACCATCCCCTGCTGTGGGCAGGGACACCTTCCACCATCCCAGGTTGCTCCTAGCCCTGTCCAACTTTGTAAATCAAAGGTAAATCTTAGCTAAAGCCTAGAAATTGTTTTGAAGTCACAAAGACAAGCCAAGAGGATTAGGTCAATTTTCCCAGTTTGTTTATTTTCCCATTTATTTTGTATAAGGAATCTGTTTACCCTTTGCCACTGCTCCTCTTGCAGGGTCGAGTACTTGGTGCTTAAAAGCTGCTACCTGTGGGCTCGGGCTCTCCCCAAACTCAGCAGAATTTGCCTAAAAATGGATTATGATTAAAAATTAAGGAGCCCCCTCAGCCCAGCTGTGAGCCCATCAGATCAGGGATCTCCTCAAAGCCTGAGTGGCAGATTCATGTGATGCCAGGGGTGCCACTCATCCTCTGAGGGTGCCACTCATCCTCTGAGCCTTTGCCCCAGCACATGGGTATTTCCTTGGGGAGAGGCTTTGGGAGCCCTGCCCCTCAGCCAGTCTGGGCTCCTCCTTCTTCCTTTGTCCCAAAAATCCAACATTAACATCCCCACAGTCCCCTCCTCGCTGGCTACACAGAACATGCTCCTGGTTTAGCTCCCTGAATCTCAGCAGTTAATCAAGGTTTCTACAAGAGAAAGGTAAACAGCTTTAAAAGAAAAGAACAATCTTGAACTGATTAAAATCAGCCCAGTTTTGATAGGAAAAAGCATCTTTATATGACAAATTGAAGGTTTAACCTCTTTGCCTGATTCCTGGGCCTGAGCCAAAGGTTTGGCTCTCCACATTAGTGGAAAAAAACCCCCATAAAATAAAAATTCTGGAATCCATTTTAATCAAATGATTTGTGTTCCAGACCAGGCTCATCATTGAGCTGAGAATTTTCCTCCTAAACAATCACAACCACCTCAAGTTGAATCTCCTCTGGCTTTGTTTACAGACAGCACCAAAAATGTACCAAAGGCTCCTGCTCTCACACCATGGGCTAAAAATGGGTATTCATGGGGTGTTTTCTCCATCTCCCTGATGAACCCCTCCATATTCAGATTAAATAACAAAACCACCCCTCAGCTCTGGGAGCATCACCTCAAACATCACCTCTAAGATAATGGCAACATTTAAACCCTCGCACTTCACCCTGTTTGCAGGAAGCTTTGTTTGCTACCACACGAGCTGATGCAAAGAGCAAAGCACCAGAAAAAAGCAGCTGTGAGTTCTCTTTGTACCAAACAGACCCAACCTCCCCAAATCTCTACAGCTCTGGGGAGGATTTACCTGGCAGTCATTTCTGCAGTGCAGGGGGTGAGGAGAAAAATGCCTCATCCCCAGTTTGGAGCAGTTTCAGTTCCATGGCTGAAGCTTTGACTACCAGGGAAGCAAAGTCCTCTTTCTTTCCTCCAAAAAAGGCTTTTCTGAATGCCCTCAGGTGTCTCCTCCAGCCCCAGCTCAGCTTTGGGTTTGCCTACCCCCACCCCAAGGGATGAGCAGCCTCTGGTGACCCCACCAAGGGGTGACCTCAGCCCTCCCCTCCCAGGCTCCTGCTCTGCTCAGAATTCAGCAGGAAAAGCTTTAATCCAGGTGTATCCCTGTGTGCTGAGGGAGGCACAGAGCTCTTTTGGGATGTGCTTCTCCAGGCAAGCCTGGCTTGGTGTGGAAGCCTGACACAGATGGGCACCTTCCACCTAAACCTGTGCCTGTTCCAGCTGGTTTTGAAAGGCTCATGGCACAGATTTACCCCCAGGTTGTTTTACACCTCTGTACATAGATATACACACAGAATTTCCTGCATTTTACATACATATAAATGTCTTTTCCTCCAGTTCTTGCAGATATTCTGGACACTGGCTCAGGGTGCCCAAAGATGCTGTGGCTGTCTCACCCCTGGGAGGGTCCAAGGCCGGGTTGGACAGGGCTTGCAGCACCCTGGGATAGTAGAAGGTGTCCCTGCCCATGGCAGGGGTGGCTCTGGGTGAGCTTTGAGGTCCCTTCCACCCAAACCACTCCAGGATTCTGGGATACATACACGTATTTATTTATATACATGGAATTCCCCAAGTTACCAACATAATTTATGTATAAATTCCCCCTGCACAGCCACATTCCTGTGCTCCAGTGACACACATGCAGGTGACACTAAACCCAACACAAACCTCTCCACTTCCCCTATCAAAGAAACTGCTGCCACCTCACTCATGCAGTGAAATACAGGGATGGAGCACAAGGACAACACTTAGGGCAGGAGGAAGGGAAAGGCAGGGAATGGGATCTTCCTGAGCATCACCAGGAGCCCTGGGTGGAGCAGGGCCTGGAGCCCCAGCCCCTGGGGCAGTGTGAGATCCCTCTGTGTGAATTCCTGCTCCAGAGCCAACGCTCCAGGGTACGGCCCCAGAACTAAGGAAAATGAATCCAGGGCACACTAATGATTAAAATTGGCTGACAGGTCCCAAAGCACAATGGAAAATATAAAATTATCCTCAGGCAAGTGATTTTCTGCTGGAGTTCTGCAGGGATTGCTTTTGACTGCTCTTTTAACTCCCCCTTCCCTCCAGGAATCCTGGAAGGAACCCAAGGGCTGCGGCTGCAGCCAATGAGGGGATTAGGGAACAGAAAGCCCCGAGAGCAGGGCAGCGACTCCCTGATCCCAGCGCGTGGGCAGCCAGACAGAACAAACCCTGCCTGCTCCCTCGGGGCAGGGAACAACCCTGGGAGGAGGGGAACAGAGCCTGGGAACAGCACGGGCCTGGGGCACCTTCCCTGGGGACACCTGAGCACCCCAGGGCTCAGATCACACTCACAGCACCTGACACAGGTAGGAGCCAGAGGATGGTGAGAGCACAGGGAGGTGACCACAGCTGGTGGTGATCTCAGGTGAAGGGCACCCAGAAAGTCCTCAGTGCCCTGCACTGATCACTCCAGACTTCTGAGGGGCCCTGAGGATATACAAATGGAAAGGGGAAATATAATTCTCTCCTTCTACACTCACCCCTTCTCCAAGAGCTCCTCGGGTCCCTCTCTCCCGAGCCCCAGCTCTGGCAGGGACACTGTGGCCACATCCAGAGCTCCCTGCAGCTGTTCCCTGCCTTGGCAGACCAAGGATGAGGGCACTGAGCTCTGGGTTACTGCAGAGCACCTTTGCTGCCTGCTGGGCACCGAGGGCAGAAACACGATCCAAGTTTCACAAACCTGCCCTGTAAAGGGACCTCTGGGTTTTCCCAGCTATTCCAGGCACTCACTGAATCCCAGCTCTCCTGGACCCTGGCAGGAGATGCCCATCCCTGAGGTGGAGACAGCCAGGAAACCCTCAGGGGAACTCAGGCTCTCGGACACTCTACACAGAGCCCTGCAGGCAGACATGAACTTACTGGGGCCACTACATCCAGCTTCCCACAATTTCTATTGGGAATTCAGCTGCATTGTAAAAAAAAAACCCAAATCCAGCTGACTGAGTAGAAGTGTGACCCAAACTCCTGTTAACTCCATTAAAAATGTTATTGCTCACAGAAGCCTCATGTCAGTTTTCCACTGTATAAACACTTCTTTGTGAACCACAATCTCAAAGTAAGACAATTCCTACCAGGAATAATTCTAAAAAGACACAGCTTCGTGAAGCTTCCGTGGTGATGCAAAGAAATGTCAACTCAGGCAAAACATTCCCAAACGTGAAGCCTTTGTGCCCAAAAGCAGCTGCAGAATGCAGCATCAAGAGATGTCATCTCTATAATTCTTCTAAAATGTCCAAGCCATTTCTTTCTGAAAATGTTCAAAATTCCCAAAAAGACACATCAGCATTGAAGTTTCCAGTTCAAAGAGTTTGGAATAAAAAATAAAACCTGATAGAAAGCATGTGAATGAGAAGGTTTGGGTGTCCTCAGCACAGGTGACACCACAGCCTCCTCCTCCCCTTTCCTGCCAGCACAGAATGGCACTGCATTCCCACCATTTTATTACACAAACAGTTAAAGAATCATCACCTACCATCCTCCATACAACCACAGGTGACACCTCTGCCCTGCTAAAGCCTCCCTGCAGGGATTCAGGATGGGTGCTGAAATGGCTGGAAATTGCTTTTAATGTTCAGTGAGAGCCCTGGAATCACAGGAGCGGCTCCTACATCCCGGGTGGAGCAGAGCTCTTAAACTCCACCATGGGTGGGATCTTTCCAAGCAACTGAACTTTTAGGCTCAAGATTTTCCTGCTGGCTCCAGTCTTGGCTCACAGGGAGCACCTCCTCAGGCAGGACAGAGAAACCTGACCCCTGCCAGAGGCACGCGAGCCGCAGCTAATCCCGGGTAATGAGGAATTCCCCCAGCACCTCTCCAGCAAGGGGTCAGCTAATCCCATTCACTGGCAGGAGTCTTTGACTCTAGGAAAATGGAAAGTGATGGAAAACACGAATATTTCCTTCTCTTTTGATTTACAGACATTGCTTTGAAGAGGGAAAACCATGATGTTTATATATTTGGGAAACTAAATGCAAGTTGTCCTGTGCATTGCCCTTCATCCAGGAACTTTTACTGGATGTTGGAGAAAAATGGGCTTCTAGAGCAGCTCTCTCATTTAATCACTTGTGCTAAAGTTTGTCATTTGAAGCACTAAAATAATGCTAATATTGTGTTAAGTGGAGCTGATCAGCACATAAATGTATTTAACTGGTATTCTCCTACAGGCAGTGATTAGATTAAGCCCAGTTCTTTTAAAATATCATTGTTAAAATCAGTGTAAGAAACTAGAAATCAGCAGTTTACACCTTTAGGAGAAGAGTGCAGTGTTTCAGGCTGATGGTCACAACATCCTTTGTTAGAAAGAGGCACCTGTGCCTAGGGGGAGTGTAGGGACAAGGGACACAAGGGCTGGTGCTTGGGGGACTCGTCCCAGCAAAAGGAAAAGCAGTTTTGGATAACTGGACACTGAACACGGGAGCTGGAGTGTCACCAACACTGTCACAGCCTGTCCCCACACCAGAGACCCCCAGGAGTATCGGCCTCCTGAAGGGGATGCTGGATGGAAGAACTCCAGGGACTTCCAGGATTCCCAAATAAAGTGCATTGCTTTACAGAATCTCCTGAGCCTGCAGGAGCAGCTGCCTTTGAAATGAAATGATATTTTGGTAAAAGTAAAACCAGAGAATGTTTCCTGTTGCTTTGCAGCACTGAATTTCCCCAAACAAGTCACACCAGTGCTGAGAATTCATTTTCAATGGATTCAGCCCCTGCCTCCAGCTAGCCCTGAACTTCACACCGTGGTGAGAGGGGGCTGGACCAGCACATTCTTCTTGAATTCATACCCAGGGACCTAAAGGGACCAGAATGCCCTCTCATTTTCCTGCCACTGGCAGCTCTGTATGAAGATCTACCTATAAAGACACCACTTTATCAGTCCTGTAGAACCTGTGAACAGCAAAGCCCAGCAGCATCATTCCTGCTGGGAATCTCTTCTGGAGGAGCCAGGGAACACCCCAAAGGTCTGCTCACTCCACATCCTGTTTCTCCCTGGAGTTCCTTTACATGGCTGCAGTGCAGCCACTGCCTAGGGCTGGTGTGGGCAGCCTGGAATTCACTCCTGGGATCTAGGTGACTCTTGCTGCTCCAGCTGTAGCTCCAGGGAGCTCAATCCTGGTATCTCCAAACCTGAGCAACAGCTTTGGCTCAGGGGTTTACAAGACAGACTTCAGGGAGCAGAGATGACATTTCACAGCTCAAGCAGTAAATCACCTGCTGGTACTGGGGCAGGGGGGCAATCTGAGCAAAGAAAAGCTCCATCTTAATTTTAAATATGAAGAGTTTGGCTGCAGGAAGCTCTCAAGAGCCATTGGGACACACTCCAAGTCCACCTTCAGTGATACTTGTCCCCAAACACCTGTGTCTGTCACACACATAAGGGAAGGCAGAAGAGGCAACAAAGTGTTGTACGTAAAAAGTGTGCCCCAAAACTGCCAGGAAAAAAGGTCACTCTGGTATCCCAGGACTGCAGTGAAGTAACAGCTCCAGCTGGAGCCCAGCCCCACAACGTCTCCAGGGATGATCTGGCACTTTAGAATGGGTGTCCAACTGCCCCAGCCCCAGCACTGACCTCTTGAAGTGACTGGCCAGGACTCCCACGAGCTCCCCGATCCTGCTGTCATTGGAGGGGCCGTTACTGAAGAGACAAACAATGAGATCTTTGTTGTCTTTGGTGTGGAACACCACGAGCTGGTCCTTGCCATTGGAGACACTCAGCCCCACCAGCTGTGGAGAGAAAGGGAGAACAATGTTGGGTGTGCTGATATAAAAACCTTGATGCTCAATCCCTGGAATGGAAGTGTCCAAGGTTGGATGGGGCTTGGAGCACCCTGGGCCAGTGGGAGGTGTCCCTGCCCATAGGACAGGGGTGGGACTGGACGGCCTTTAAGGTTCTTCCAACCCAAGCCATTCCATGATTCCCTGTGCCTTTGCCCTGCCAGGTTCTCTCCTCTCCAGGATGCTCCCAGCCTCCAGCTCAGAGCTGTGGGTGGGTGCTCCCCCAGCGGCCGAGCCAGGTGAAACGACAGCGGCTCTGTGGAATTCAGGGGGCTGGGAGGTGTGAGGGTGGCTCCCAGCAGCTCCTGTGTCATTGCTGTGCCCCTCTCTCCACCAGGGCCATGGGGCACCTGCCAAGGATGGCACCAGTTGCTCTCCCAACAGCCCCAGGTCAAAGCTTTCCCCCAGAGCTCCCCTGGATGACACCACTGAATCCCACATTCACCAGGGGTCCGCCCAGCAGCACCTCCAAACCCACACACACTGGGAAGCCAAAGGTATCTGATGGCCTCAGGTTGTGCCAGGGGAGGGGATTTGGGGAGAATTTCTTCACTGAAAGGCTGTCCAGCTCTGGCACAGCTGCCCAGGGCAGGGGTGGAGTCCCCATCCCTGGAAGTGTCCAAACAATGTGTGGATGTGGCACTGGAGGATGTGGTTTGGTGGTGCTGCTGGACTTGGTGATTTTAAAGGTCTTTTTCAACCTGAACAACTCTGTGCCCCCATGATTTGCAGGTAACACAAGAATTTAGGAAGAATTTGAGCTGCAAACCCTGCAAAGCCACAATGATTCCCAGGTTTAGGCACAGACAAGGTCTGGCTGTTCTGAAGAAAATAAAAAGGTGCAGGGTTTGGTTTGGATTTTTCATTTTCGAGCATTTTCTTTTTGTCTGTTAAGTAACTGCACTTGGCTCCTCAGAAGCTTTGTCATCATCTCACAAAGGAAAACCAGGCAATTTTTAGGAGGGGCAATCTGGGAGCACAGGTACTCAGATGAATATTAGAGAAAGCAAAAAAAGGATCTGTGCTGGGGAAAAAAGTGTAAGGAGGGCAAAAAAAGCCTCAAAAGGCAAGTTCAGCAAAGCAGAGAAAGGAGAAAGGAAAACAGAATAAAATAAATAGAATATAATGAATAAAATAAAATAAAATAAATAAGAAAGGTGAAAGGAAGATGAGAACACAGAGGACCTTCCCTGCCCATTAAAGGGCTCCTTTGAGCCATCCAGGGGTTTGCAGAGGGAAGCCCCATTCGCCTACAAGTGAGAGGCACCCATGAACCATTTTGTGCAAGTTAAAGTCTCATTACTCCCTTTTTTAGAGGAAAAGGCTCCTGTGTGCCCCTAGAGCCTGGGTGAGCACCAACCCAGCTGGAGATTCCCAACTCCTTTCAGCCCACACACCCCACGGGCTCAGGCTGCTCCCTGGGCTTGCTTCAGCAGCCACAATGTGTCCCTTCCAAGGAAGCTGTTCCAGCAGCTCTGGATGCCTCACACATCCCAGCCCAGCCCACAGCAGTGTGGTCCATGCCCTGTTTTTGGGATGAGACACCACACAAGGTACAGTCCCTGGGATTTTATTGGTTTATTACCCCAGGAACTGAAGGACAGCAGCTGCTGATCCTGGAACCCTGGGCAGGGCCCTCCTGCTACCACTTGCAGCAGCACAGGTGGAGTTTATTCCCTGTTCAGGCTCTTCTGGGGTTCTGAAATGCTTTCCGAACAAGCTCCACCTCATGCACAGGCATTAACAGCTGCCTGGCTTTATAGTGTCCCTTAAAATTAATTTGCATGCTTAAATACCCTCCTGTGAGCACAATAGCACCACAGGGACTGCTGCCATCAAGGTTTTAAATGTGCAGCGAGTGTGAAAGATGAACAAGTCGCAGTGTCGGATTTGAAAAGGCAATTTAAACATTAATTATTCAACAGAACCCTGTTAGGAGGCCCAGAGCCCTTCAAAATCTTCCCATTTCACCCCTCCCCACAAGACTCTGGGAGCGAATAAATGCAACACAAAAGAAATCATTTCAGAGAAGGTGCTTATCTCAGTATTTACCAACATGAATACTGGCCCTGCTTGAAGAGCAGGGAAAAATCCTCAGCTTCTGCAGAACATCCTTTATTGTGTTCACCACTGCAGGGGAGAGGTGGCTGCAAGAGCCTTTCTGCTGCTTGGGTGCCTTTTAATTCCTCCCAGCCATTACCTGTTCAGTTTTAATTCGGGTAAGAACAGAAAGATAACTGTGTATTGGTACTCTGAGGCAATGCCAGAGTGCTGGCACACAGAAATTCCCCCAACACAGAATCCCCCAAAGCAGCATCCCCATCTGAGACACCAGCAGGGGTGGCAGGGCAGCTGCTGTTTGTCACCTTGTGCAGAGAATGACACGTTCCTCACCCAGAGCCATAGGATGGTTTGGGTGAGAAGGGACCATAAGGACCACTCAGTGCCACCCCTGCCATGGGCAGGGACACCTCCCACTGTCCCAGGGTGCTCCAAGCCCCATCCAGCCTGGCCTTGGACACTGCCAGGGATCCAGGGGCAGCCACAGCTGCTCTGGGCACCCTGTGCCAGGGCCTCCCCACCCTCACTGTAAAGAACTCCTTCCTTCCATCTAAGCCAAATCAAACCTGGTTTGGTTCCCAGCCCTTCCCTCTGTCCCAGAGCAGAGCCTGGCACTGTGCAGGGACAGGAGCATCTGCAGCCATGGTCAGGCAAAGCTGGCAGTGGGAGATGGGGAGTGATCTCCTCAGCTGAAAACAAGTTTGTGTCTGCACCAGCCATCAGCTGACTGTCTCCTGTGAGATCTCCATGGAAACGCCACCCCTGAGGATGCTGCTGTGTTGACAGGGTGCTTTAGAAATGCTGACAGGGAGCAGCAGAGGGAGCAGCCAGAGGATTCCAGCCTGGTTCACCTCTGTGCGTGGGAAGGACGATCCCTCTTCCCAGAGAACACTCATCCAAACGTAGGACAGGGCTGTTCCATGGATACACCTCACAGCTGGTGTCACTGTCCATTTGCTCCTTTAAAAACCTTCACAGTGTTTCAAACACTTGTTCTTTTCCCAAAAAGGAAGGAATTTCTGTATCACTGATCAGCTCCTTCCACTGCCTCCCTCACATGGTGGAAGGGCTTCCAGGACAGGAGGGATCAGGCACAGAAAAATGGGGAGAGTGTGCAAGGCAGCTCAGGAGTGGAAAGACAACAGAAATAAAAACATTAGGTAACAAATATAAAACAGAACTACACCAAGGAACAAACAACTGCTCAATAGGATTGACTGTTTGCCAGAGCTAAATGTGAGAAATCCTGGCAAGGGAAGTACAAATGGGGTGGCTTCAAACTGGAAGAGAGTAGGTTTAGGTTGGATATTAGGAAAAAAATCCTTCCCTGTGAGGGTGGGGAGGCCCTGGCACAGGGTGCCCAGAGAAGCTGTGGCTGCCCCTGGATCCCTGGCAGTGTCCAAAGCCAGGGTAGACGGGTCTTGGAGCAGCCTGGGACAGTGGGAAGTGTCCCTGCCCATGGCAGGAGTGGCACTGGGTGGGCTTTAAGGTCCCTTCCAATCCAAATTCAATTCCATAATTCTATGAAATATTTTGTGTTCTGTGTATGAATCAAAGACACCCCAAACTCTCTCCTCCTCTCCCCTTCCTGCTGCTGAGGGGCTCTGGATCCACCTGGAGGATCAGGGCGCACCTCAGCCCCCAGAGCAGCCCACTGGGCATGGGCAGGGCTGGGAGGAGCAGGTACAGGGAGAGGCTGCGGCCAACAGAGCTGGAATTTTACACCACTGAATTTACCAAAGCTTGGTTTAGTCGAATTTCCACCCTGGAATATTACCTTGACACCTGTATGGGTCAGCAGAGGATCTCCTGGACCCACCCCTCCTGTGCCAAGCACTCCAGGACCCCTGGAATATCAAGGACTCCTGCTCAGGTCTGAAACTGTCTGGCCAAGAACCCCTGTGGTAGGTTACTGAAGGGAATAACTGCAGATCTACAAATAAAACTGATTTATACCTGCAGAAATGTGAGAATTCTCAGAGCAAGAGACCTGCCTGCACAGACCATTAACTGCTCTTGTCCTGAGGAACTGCAGAGCAGCCACACAACCAACCCTGAACCAACACTGAGCCAAAATACAATCAACATTGAGCCAAAATACAGCCAAAACACAGCCAACACAGGAGCACCACACAGCCTGCCCTAGGGCTCCCTGTAGGAATGGATATTCCAATTTAGACACACTTTGTTTTGGAGAGAAAGCAACAATTACTGACATTTCTGAGTAACAGATATTCTATAAGTAACCTGGAATTGCATCTGAATTGCTCACTTCTTATTCATAAGGCATTAAAGATTTCAGAGGGAAATGTTCAGGTGACCAACAATGATCTGGCCTTGTGCTGTTGTAAATGTACAGTCTGCACCTTGACATCCACCAGGCACACAGGTAAAACAGACATTGTTCTGTGATAAACACAGATTTATCTCTAATTAGTTCTGCAGCCAGTGAGTTTCAGTGATCTGGACACTTTGGTTAAGGTAAGGGTGGAGAAACCAATAGTGAGAAATCCTGATGGACAAAATCCAACCTTGTCCATTCACATCACCAAAAAACCCCTGTCTGGGAACACCTGGAAAATCAGGTGTGGAAAATCCCTCTGCTAAAAGGCTGTGAATGTGTGGGTGTCTGAGCCCTGCAGGGAGGCTGGGGGAGTTTGCACCACAGTCTGCACCAGGCTGGGGGTGTTTGCACCCCTGCTTGCATGGGCACACAGCCCCTGGGCAGGATGTGCTGCCAGCCCCTCTGAGCACAGAGCCAGCAGTGCTAGGACAGAACAGCAGCCAGGAAAAGCTCCTGCAGCTGCTCAGGGCAGCTTCCTTTCAAAACAAGAGGCACTGCCATGGAGACACCGCCTGCTGCAGCCAGGATTCCTCCTGGAGCAGCCACTCCATGGATAGGCTGTGCTGGGTGCCCAGCAAGGAGGGCAGGAGGAGACTAAACCCAGCATTATGGATGCAGCCAGAGCTGATCATTCCCTCCACATCTGCAGATGAGATTTCACCCTCACCCTAATCCCATCCCTGCCCTCCCAGCAGTACAGAGATGCCAGGTTTGTCATTTCTCCAAATGCAAACATCCCAATAAATCCGTGCAGGGCATTTCCCAGCAGCCAGGCAGGCTCTGGAGGTTGGAGATAACCAGAGCACTGACACCTCGGGCTGAGGGGGATGAGCAGGCAGCTGAATCCCTGCTCCAGGACGCTGGGGAGCAGAGCTGAGGCGCTGCCCACCCCCTGCCATCCCTGATAATCCACTGCCTCGGTCCTGGCAGCTCCACCCTGCTGCCCCCAAGGCCAGACCCCGCCATAATTTCGAGTTTAGCTTTGGTAAGATTTATATTAAATATGAACAAATATACAAATTAAAAATAAATAAATTCAAGCATGATGTGAAGGATCAAACAAACCCTCAGAGAAATGGGAATAGTGCCATAAGCTGCTGTGAAATGCCAACCCCTTCCGGGGCCAGGATCCTGCACACAGCAAAGAAAACTGAAATAGAGAGAGAGCAGAGATGTGTAAGATGCAGTTTGGGGTTTAGCTTTTATTTTATGCACTGAAAAAGCTAATATGATCATAGAATCATAGAACCATGGAATACCCTGAGCTGGAAGAGACTCACCAGGATTATCCAGTTCAACTTCTGGCCCTGCCCAGGACACCCCAACACTCCCACCCTGATGCTTTGCTGTTGCAATAACTGCACTATAACTGTTATAAAGACATTAAATACATTAGAAATTGCAACCCAAGAACTTTCTCTATTTTATGGATATGAAAATGGAGCTACAGAGTAAAGACACTGCCCTGAAAGAGCCTCAGATGAGGATCCCCAGCGCTGTACTCACGTTGTAGAGGGGGATGGTCTTCATCACTTTGTACTGCTTCATGGGGTCCATCTTGTACAGGTGTCTGTCAGTGATGAAAATGGCCCTGTCCTCCACCTTGTTAAAGCGATTCACCTGCAGAGAAACATCCTGTCAGTCCCACTGATCACTGCATGAACACAGGAAAGGAAACTGTGCAGTGCTGAGTGCCAAACTCGCACAAAAATGTTCCAAACTTGCACAAAAATACCCCAAACTCTCACAACAAATATCCCAAACCCATACAGCTCCTGAACAGGTTTTCTCCTTGGATCTTGGACCAGTGAAAAGGGAACATGGACCCTGTAATCTCATTTTACAGAGAAATGCAGAGTCTCAGAGGAGCAACATTCCCAGTTTTCCAGCAGAGCTGTGGCACCTTGGGAAATTCCAGGGCTTCACTCAAACCAAGGACAGATGCTTCCCCCAGCCACATTCAAGACCTGTCCACGTGGAGCCCCATCCTAGGCTGTTCCCACATTTTCCACGTGCCTTTGGCACCCAAAGGTTCCATGAAGAATCCCTGCCCTGCAGAGCCAGGCTGCACCAGAGGCTGGCACAGGCCAGATCTGAGACTTTGGGCCATCTCTATTCTGTGTCCTGTCCCTCCATCCCTTGTCCCCAGTCCCTCTCCAGCTCTCCTGGAGCCCCTTCAGGCCCTGGAAGGGGCTCTGAGGACACCTCTGAGGAGTCCCTGGAGCTTCTCCTCTCCAGGTGAGCATCCCCAGCTCTCCCAGCCTGGCTCCAGAGTGGCTCCAGCCCTCGGAGCATTTCCATGGCTCTGGACTCGCTCCAGCAGCTCCACCTCACCCAGGCTGTTGGATGCCCCTCAGCACTGAACACCCACCAGGCAGGATGCAAAGTTTTGTTGGAAGTGCATAAGAAAGTAGGACACAAAGTAGAAATTGTTTTTCACTGAGGCAAAACCAGAGTCATCTCTGTATCAGAGTCATTGAGATATTTATTAATCAACTGAGAAGGGGAGACAAGGGTAAGACGTGACGAGGAGGATGAACATAAATAGGATTTTCCAGGGTGAAATCAGGAGACAACAGGAGAACTTAAATATCCTCAGTCAGGAGGCAGCAGAGCAACAAAGTTCACAGCAGATAAAGGCAAAAAATGCAAATTGGGGAGCTCTGTGACAGCTTTACATTAACGGCACCACTCAGAAAAGCAACCAGGGATGATTTCAGACAGTTCTGGAGAGATCTTGGCACAAAGACATGAGGCAGCTCAGAAAGAGCAGAATTTTGGCATAGGCAAGGAATAATGTGGGAATAACGTCTTGGGAGCCATGGGCTCACCTGGAACAGCCTGTGAAGGACCAGGGTGGTGAGCAAGAAGGAGACTCCGGTGGTTCAGAGAAGGTGATGAACATGATTGAGGACCTGGGAAGCCTCGCAGGAAGAGATGCTGAGTACCCAGGATTATTTTAGGAAGCAGATGAATGGGAGAAAAAAGCCTAAAGGCTACGAAACACTGAATGGCCCTGAGAAAGTAGGTTAGGAGTGCCTGGTGCCACATGTCGGGTGCTGGAACGGAGCAGCATCAGCTCCTCAGCCAAGATGCGGGGCAGCTCTGGGCCCTCCGCACTCCAGGTCCTGGGAGCTGAACCAAAGTCCAGTCCCTGGGGCTGGATCTGCCCCTCAGAGCTCAGATCAGTGCTGGGGGCACTGATTTACTGGGATTTGTTCAAAGAGTCTGACACAGTGAGCACTCCCCGTGCCCTGCCATGACCCTGCCTGGCTGCTGTCCACGCCCACCCCAGCCCAAAGCCCCGGGGACAAAGGGAGCAGATTTCTGGTGCTGTGACACCAGAGCCACCCCAGGGCAGAGGTCCCGTGGCTGCTGCCTGGGAAGCAGGGATGGGAAGCACACTCAGATTCACAGGGTCAAAAAGGCTGGAAAAGTCCTCTGAGATCACAGAGTCCAACTGTTCCTCCAGCACTGCCGAGGCCACCACTGACCCCTGTCCCCAGGTACCACGTAGCTTTGAAACCTCTCCAGGCATGGGGACTTCCCCACTGCCCTGAGCAACCAATTCCAAGGCCTGACCATTCCTTCTGGGAAGAAATTTTTCCTAATTTCCAATCTAAACCTCCCCTGGCCCAGCCTGAGCCTCTCCTCCTGTCCCTGTTCCCTGGGAGCAGAGCCCCATTTACCCCCCAGTTGCCCTCTCCTGTCAGGGAGCTGTGCAGAGCCACAAGGTCCCCCCTGAGCCTCCTTTTCTCCAGGCTGAGCCCCTTTCCAGCTCCCTCAGCTGCTCCTGGTGCTCCAGGCCCTTCCCAGCTCCGTTTCTTTCCCTGGACATGCTCCAGCCCCTCCTGGTCCTTCTTGTCATGAGGGGCCCAGAACTGTCCCCAGGATTCGAGGGGCCACAGCAGAGCCAGCTCAGGGGACACTCCCTACCCTGGTCCTGCTATTGCTGATCCAAGTCAGGTGTCCTTGGCCTCTGGCATATCTGGACTCACCTTCAGTCACTGCTGACCAGCACCCCCCAAAGGTGTATTCCAAGCGAATAGAGTATTGTGGGAGTTCTACAGGCATGTTTTAAATTCCACTTGTTTCTCATGGATCCTCCCAGGTTTTAACATTAAATTTCAGCTAAAGAAATGTACCAAAGGAGTGGCCCAGCAGCTCATCTGACCTGAGGTGCAAATTCTTGTGTTCTTTCAGCTCTTTGCAAACAAAAGAGGATTCAGGTGCCCCGTGCACCTACAGCTCATTTATGTAAATAATACTTGCTGTGGGTTAAAGCAAAAACTGTCACACTGGGGAGCAGGCACAGAAGGGACTCAGACATCAGTGCAAATACAACTCTTGGGCTTGTAGGAGTAAGGACAGGCCTTATGTTCTCAGCTACAGCTCATTCCCTCCCGGAGAGCAGCCCTTCCCAGCATTGTGTTCTCTGCACCTTCTGGGCATTCTGTATTTATATCTTGTTGATCCAAATGCGAATCAGTCCTAATTTAGCTTCCTGACAAGCTCATGGGGGAAATGAAGGTCTGGCCTAGAGCTGAAAAATCTTCAAGGAAGGTTTTCAGGTCTCTGTCAGTGGCCTCTGGACACCGCAGGGCACCGGCCTTCGGAAGAGATGATCCTCTCGAGGGAGCTCAGTGCCACAAGTGACAAGGGAAAATTGGGAAGAAAAACTTTATTCTAAAGAAAAAAAAAGAGGGAGTTGTTTCCTAGGTGATCCAACAAAATCTGGAGGTTTGCATGAAATATGCATTTGGTTTCTCCTAAGGCAAAAATCTTGAAAATTTCCTTTGAAAAAGTGAAGAGCACCACAATGCTCAGAAAAGATGGATTTTTCCATAGGCAGGAATGACCTGCTTCTACCTGTACCTGCTGCAGGGAAACAACCACATAGCCCACTCCCCTCCCCCAGCAAGGCTTCAAAGCCTCTTCACAGCCCTTCTGTAAAAACTGCTCCAAACAGAGCCCCCCATTATTATTCAGCTCCAGCTGCTGAAATCAGGCCCCCAACACAGAAAGAAAACTTTACTTGGAGGGCAGTTCCTGGATAAATTAACTTCTTAGACTTAGAAAAATAAAATTTTTGAGGTTGGAAAAGCCCTCCTAGCCCATCGAGTCCCATCTGTGCCTGATCCCCACCTTGTCCCCAGTCCAGAGCTCTGAGTGTTCCTTGGACACCTGCAGGGATGGGGACTCCAAACCTCCCTGGGCAGCCCCTGCCAATGCCTGACCACCCTTTTCCAGGAAGTAATTCCTCCTGATCTAGAATGTTCTAGATTCTTCCTGAAGAATTCATTAAATCAATGTCAGTCATCAGCTAAAAAAGTTCTTTCTCAATGAATTTAATGAACCAATATCTGACAGGTCACAGAGTGTGCTCTACTCATAAATGTGTTTAAATAGGTGAACTCTGGGCTCAACCTGTGTCTATTCAAGTTCTCCAGAATTTATGCTTTTAATGTGTTGTCTGTTCAAAGAAAGAAGTGCATTAGACTGAAAATTTCCAAGACCTGACACCTGACAATGCTGTTGCCAGTCAACAACTGCTTCACATGAGGTTTGATGACTCAATACCTGAAGGAAGCCACAAAGGAAGGCTGATGCTGCCTCAGAAATAGAACATTCACCCCAGCTCAGCAAAGTGCCCTTTAACACGTTCCACTAACACCTTCCTGCCTCAAGAAGCAGCAGAAGCAGCACAGGTTTTGCTCAAGAATCCTCAAATAAGCTGTATCATGAAAACACACCACGGATGAACTTGAGCAGCCTTTTTTTGTGAATTGCTGCTTTGTTCAGAAGAAATATTTAAGGGAAGCAATGAAATCACTGATAATTACAATTTCATTTCTATAATTCACTCTTCAGGCCCCTGTTAAAGCCTCATGTGAGCCAATTTTCAGCAGAGATCAAACACAATCTGCAAACCCACAAGGAGCCAGGTTTAACCTCAGAGCTGTGACAAACCTGCCCTGAGCACGGGGCTGGGCTGCACGTGCCTGCACTGAGTGCCACCGTGGGCCAGTAACAGCTGGGAGGACATGGGGAAGTCAAGGCTAAAAGGAAGAAACCTGATGATTTATTTGTTAAAAATTCAAAGGGAAGAATGCAGCAATGAGGAGAAATTCCCCTGCCCCAGCACTGAGGGTCACCCAGGGACTGCCCTGACTCTGGGGTAGGAGGCAGGTTGCCCAAACTCCTCTTTCTGACAAGAGAAACACCTTAATTTTAAAGAGTTTAGGATGGAAACCATTTCCTGTGAGGGGAGAAGGGAGGCTGAGGCTGCTCCCAGCCCCCCCTCCTGCTCTCACTCCCGCTCTCCACCAGCTCTCACTGGTGCTCAGTCTGTAGATCCAAGTTTAAGCCAGAACAGACAACCTGAGGAAGTGCCTTGCTTGGAAAGGGAAATGCTAAATTCTCAAATGTCAAATCCTTGTCCTGTTAACCTTCAAATTTCAGCCTTGTTTGTCCTCCCTGCTCTGCTCAGGCCAGGCTCAGCTGGACATTTCCAGTCCGTGCAAGCAGGAACACCACTGGTTCCCTTAGGAAGGGGCTACATCCCACTGTGGGTCTGCATGGGCTCGTCTGCATTTGTGCCATGGAGCTGCTCTGGAGTCAGCAGGCTCACACACCCCTGAGGCTGCACCACGCAGCAGTGCTGAGACCGGGGAATCCTGGAGTGGTTTGTGTTTGGAGGGGCCTGAAAGCCCTCCCAGTGCCACCCCTGCAGTGGCAGGGACACTGCCAGGGATCCAGGGGCTTCCTTGCTGATGGCTCCAAAGCCATGTCAAGGAATCCCTAACTGGGCAGGCCAGCAGGGGATCAAGGCCTACCTCTCTGAGAGAAGAAAGCAACAACAATTTAACCTTTCAAAAGCTCAAAGAAGTTACAAGATCATTTAAAACTCAGGAGGCTGCAAGTCTATAACCCTTATTTGTGATGCAATATTTGTGATTTCAGCTGAGCTGCCCTTTTAATGCAGCCACAGTCAGCTAAAGCTTTGCCTCTGAGAGCACTGAAAGCCTTTCAGGCTCAGGAGAAATCCACTTCATGGTGGGTAACACCTGTTCCATCCCCATTCTGCTTCTACTGCAGAAGTGCTGGCATCTCAGTGCAACAAACCCCACAAAAATCAGATTTTTCCAGCACAGTCACAGCACAGAAACATGGCCTGCTGGAATGCTCAGGGATTCCTTCATTCACCAGAATCACTGTTGAATAAACAATACAGCTCATTACCACTTGCAAAGTTTTATCATGAAGTGAGATTTTGTGCTGTAGAATGAATTGTATAAATGCAATATTTGCAGAATCATAAGGAATAACTATGCATGTGGGGATCAGCTGCAGTATTTAGAAATGAAAAGAATATACAACTTCTTAAAAACACCTGAACATCCACAGCACTGTCCTGCCACCAAAACTGGGTTTGTCTGTTGGCTTTGTAAAATTCAGAATATGCTTCCCTGACAGATATTTCTGACAGCATCATTAGGAGCTACCCACGATAGTTAAGCAAGTCAGTTTTTTTAATTAGTTGTTTAAACCTTCCAACCAAATTAACAAAAAACCCCAATTCTGCTATAAAAAAATGTCAGACCCAAACCAGTTATGCAGAATGAAGTGATTTTATCATGAAATCATAGAATGGTTTGGGTTGAAGGGTCCTTAAAGACCATTCAGTTCCAACTCCCTGCAAGGAGCCTTGGTGCAGGAGGTATCCACTCAAACCCCCTGGTGCAGCTCCTTGGAACTGCTCTGCACTGCTGCTCGAGCATCCCCAGGGTCACCTCTGGGCTCCCCTGGACTCCAGGCCCCCCAGCCCCGTTACCTTGCGCACGTGGCAGGAGAAGAGGATGTTCATGTACTTGTCCTTGCGCTTCAGCTCGTTGGCCACAGGGGTGAAGGAGCCCGAGCTCTGGGGGCTGTCTGGTTTCTGGAAGAGCAGAGAAAGGCTCAGGACTCTCCTTGGGGGGCTGAAGGAAGAGGGGCTGGCATGGCATGGCTGGGACATGGCTCCCTCCACCCTTCTGCACTTGGGGAAACCAAACCTTGACACACCAAAATACTCCAAGGAAGGATGGAGTAAAGGGAAGCAATCAAACCTGCCTAGAGAGAATTTCTTTGTTGCTGTTCAGTCTCTGCTGTTTTCCAGTCTATGCAGCATTTTAGTCTCCCAGTGAGGTCTGGCTCTGCCTGTTTGCAGAGCCAGCTGATGGCACTGCTTTAATCCTGCTCAGGATTCACAGAATTCACTCCTAGTGCAGCGGAAGTCAAGGTTTTGAACGCACATAAACCCTGCACAGAGCAAATTTCCAAGCACTTCTCCCAAGAAACCGATGCTTGTTTTCCCAAGTTTCCCCCTTCAGCAGCTGAGCTCAGGTCCCCTGCACTCACCAGTGCGATGTAGTTGCCCTGCCAGGCTCTCTGGAGACCAATGTCAGCCCTGTGGCCCTTCAGCAGCTCCATGGCAGCGACCTTGGCCCTCAGCTGGGGCAGCACTTCTGGGGGCACGCTCCGGATGAGTTCGGCCGCTCTCCACCTGCCAGCAAAGCAAGGCCTGGCTCAGCCCCATGGCCCGGACCTCACCCAGGAAGGACTCCTGCTGCCAGAGCAGCACCACAAGGACACCCTCAGAGTCCTTCCTGTGCATTCCTGAAGCTGCAAAGGTCGGTTGATGTCTTAAAGTCACATCTCACCTCTGCCCCTGACAGGTTGGGGTGCCGTGCTCCCCTCCCCACCCCACCCCCACGAGTCAACCACTGGTGCATCTGTTTGCAATAAAGTGTTTGCAAACCCATTTTGGGGTTCATTTACAGCACTGTTCTCCTTTAACAGCTGAATTTGGCCCTTCAGTTCCATCTGCACCAAACAGGGCATGGCAACTCATCCACCGCTCCGCACCACACCCCAGCCTTCAGCAGCAGCACCAGAGCTCCAGGATTAATGCTATAAAAAGACTTTTTAGCAACTAAAATTCTGTAGTTCTGCTAATTGAGCTAATTTTGAAAGCAGGGCTCTCTCCCCAGACAGGCTGTGGGTGGATGGATGTCTCTCCTGAAAGAGACAGCTGGGGAAAATAATAAGGCTGACTTGATCTAGAGCTGCTGGGACTGCCCTGCAAGCTGATGGCTGGACAGGAGATCTCTGAAAGCTCCTCCAGCCAATATTTCTCCTGTTCAGCCACTTTTAGAAGTCATCATTTTTCAAAATGGAATTGTAACTACTTTGCCTACAGCTTCCCAGAGAAAAAATCACCAGCCTTTATGGGAGGTTTAATGAAGGTACAAACACCTGTTCTGCACTCAGAACATGGGTGACCAGGGGAACATTGCTCATTTCACTGCAGAAAAACACTGGCTTACTACAAGAAGTCTTGAGGAAATCGAGAAGATTCTTTTTCTCTTCCCCTTCATCCAAGAGCAGCTGCTCTTTCCTTTCAAAACCAACCAGAAGGCCCTGAAGGGGCCAAGGAAGGAAACACAACGTTTATCACAATAGAGCAACCTGGTCTGGTGAAAGGCGCCCTTGCCCATGGCCCTGGGTGGAACTAGATGGGCTTTAAGATCCAAACTACCCTGGGATTCTGCGATTCAACCATAAATCTCTGGATCAGAATTCCCTGCCTGGTCAAGGGCACAAAGCCAGCGAGCCCCGAACCACGTGCTTGAGGCAGCTGTGCCCGGGACAGGCAGGGCGGCGGGGCTGTACCTGTGGTAGATGTCCTGCAGAGCCTCCTCGAAGTGGCGCAGCACCTTGGGCGGGGTGGGCCAGGGGATGCTGCGGCCGCGGTCGGGCAGCAGCCGCACGTCCCGGAAGCGCCGCACGACCTCGCGCAGGTACGCGCGGACCTTGTGGCGCCGGTAGTGCCGCACGATGGTCAGCGCCGCCTTCGTCCGCCGGTAGCGCAGCCGGGCCAGGGTGCCCCTCCACACCTGTGCCAGGGACACATGGATTTAGCAGGGCACAGGGCAGTGGTTTGCTTCCTGTACTCTTCCCGTGCCAGAGATTTGTGTTTTTGCTTCAAGGGAAGGGACTTCCCAGTGCCAAGCAAATTTAGGTAGAACGTGACTGAAAAACTGTGTTTGTAACTGAGATCCTCACATGAGAAAGGAATGAACCTGTTGGAGCAAATCCAGGGGAGGCCATGGAAATGATCAAATGGCTGGAGCCCCTCTGGAGCCAGGCTGGGAGAGCTGGGGATGCTCACCTGGAGAGAAGCTCCAGGGACACCTCAGAGCCCCTTGCAGGGCCTAAAGGGGCTCCAGGAGAGCTGGGGAGGGACTGGGACAGGGGATGGAGGGACAGGACACAGGGAATGGCTTCCCACTGCCAGAGGGCAGGGATGGATGGGATACTGGGAAGGAATTGTTCCCTGAGAGGGTGGGGAGGCCCTGGCACAGGGTGCCCAGAGAAGCTGCGGCTGCCCCTGGATCCCTGGAAGTAGAGGCCAGGGCCACCTGTATGGGGTTGGGATCACCCTGGGATAGTGGAAGGTGTCCCTGCCCATGGCAGAGGGTGGATCGGGATGGGCTTTAAAGTCCCTTCCAACTCAAGCCATTCTGTGATTCTGTGCTCACTGAGAACAATTATTGAGAAATAATTTGAACTCTGATTAAAAACAGATTGCTTTGAAAATAGCCTAGGGAATATCTGTTCTGGTCATGTGTGGAAAAACAACCAGATATGCAAACCAAAGACTATGCCCCAAACTTCTGGGATGGGGCCCAGCTTCTCCAGTGTCACTGTGCGTTGTGTTTGTGCCTGGAGAGCACCAAGAGCAGAACACAGAGCAGCTCCTGGGCTTGTCCTGGCACCCCCTGCCAGGGGACATTCTGGAAAGTGGTGCTGGGAGGCTGCTCCAGTGCTGACATGACTGTGACAGTGACAGAGTGACAGTGACAGTGCATGGCCACCAGCTCCCAAGGAGAGGCCCCAGGCAGGAGGAAAGGAAGGCAAGTGCTGCTTCCATCCTGTAACCACAGGAACAAGCATTCCCGAGCACCTTCCCCAGGGATGCCTCCCCACCTGCACTCACCCTCCAACACCACCAACCAAGCAGAAGATTGTATTTTTTTCCTTGCAGAATTGAACTGGAAGGATAACGAGCCTCCTGCACCTGCCAAGAGCCTCCCTGCTCACCATGGCCCTGTCACAGCCTTTATTTCCCTCTGAGAAAGATCCCACAACACTGCTGGTGCACATCAAGCCTTCTATTTACAGAAGGATTAATTAATTACCCAAGGCAGTTTTCAACATGACAGTTGCTTTGTGAAGCTGATGTCAGAGGTTCTCCCGACAGCTTCACTGACAATCCTGCCATGCAGCTGAGAAAAGCTCATGCAGCAACCAGTGCAGAACTGTGAGCGGCTGCTCCTCTCTAGACATCCCAACTTCAAAGAGAAACACAGAGATTTTGGGTCCCAAACCCCTCAAAAGCAGAGAACTCTCTTCTTTCAAACTCTGTCAGAGTTCTCCCTCCTCACTGTCCTTCAGCCTCACTGTCCCTGTGGGGGATGTCTCCCATTCCCAACAGAACCATGGAGCTCTGTCAGAGCCTAGGCAGTTGCTTGAGCACCCAGCACTTTATGGAGCATCAAACCCATCAATGAAGCCCCTTTGTGCTCTCACACACCAGAACAGAGCCAGGACCCTGCATAATCCTGCCCACATAGAATCATGGCATTATAGAATAATTTGGGTTGGGAAAGACCTGAAAGATCTTGTTCCACCCCTGCCATGGGCAGGGACACCTTCCACTATCCCAGGGCGATCCCAGCCCTGCCCACCCTGGCCTTGGAAACTTCCAGGGATCCAGGGGCAGCCATAGCAAATCTGGGCACCCTGTGCCAGGGCCTGCCCACGCTCCCAGGGAACAGTTCCTTCCCAATATCCCATCCATCCCTGCCCTCTGGCAGTGGGAAGCCATTCCCTGTGTCCTGTCCCTCCATCCCCTGTCCCAGGCCCTCTCCAGCTCTCCTGGAGCCCCTTTAGGTGCCGGAAGGGGCTCTGAGCTCTCCCTGGAACCTCCTCCTCTCCAGGTGAATATCCCTTCTAGTGGAAGGTGTCCCTGCCCATGGCAGGGAGTGGGACTGGGTGGTTTTTAATGTCCCTTCCAACCCAAACCACTCTGGGATTCTGAGAACAACCCCACACCCCAAGGTGAATGAAGGCAACGAGCTCCATGCTGGGGCCGCTCTGCCCAGGAGGGAGAGGGAATTGAGAGCATTTCAGTGGCTGAAGGAAGAGCTGGGGAAGCCAGGCAGGACATGGGACAGTGAAGGGAAAGGTGAGAGCAGGAAGCACAAAAGCCACAGCAGAAAGCAGCAGTGCTGGGCTGAGCACACCAACCAAACCCAGGGAGCTGGGACTGAGAATCTCACCCCTGCATGTGGATAAAGTAACACACAACACGTTCTCATTTATTCCTTGAGGCCATTAGGCAGAGGGAAGGCAGCACCCCCTGCTCCACACGAGCTGTGCTCAGCACCCACTGCTGCCACACTTGCTTACACCCGTGGCTTTAGCTCAGATCTGGTGCAGCTTCAGCCACGCAAAGGCACTCAGAGCTGTGGGGAAGTTCAAGGCTTGAAGCTTCCTGGGTAAACCAGACTTGCACAAGGCCTGGATTTCACCCAAAGTGTGTAAGACTGGATCAAAGCTGGCATTTCCCTGTCCGAGGGCAGAGCAGGCTCTGAAACTCTGAATTTGACAGAATCACCAACTAGGATCTAAAACCTGAACATCCAAGGAGTACTGGGGATATATTTTTTAAAGAAAAGCAAAGAAGATTTGGATTGCCTGAGATAGTTAAGCATAGACTGAAGCTGTAAGGGATGTATGGACAATAAACAAAATCAACTGGGAAAACCCTATTGCAAACTTCTCATTTTTGAATTGAGTAAGAACAGAAACGAGGAACTGCTGTGCCACAGGCTGCAGTGCCACAGCCCTTGGGTGTTACAAAGGATCTCAAGAAAAGAACACCCACAGTAAACCCGTGTAAGCTGCTCAAGACTTTGTAGAGCTTCACTTCTGTCAGCTTTTCCCTGGACCATTTGAGACTCAGAACAAGGTCTTGATTTTGCTTCCTTGGGCTGGAAGCACACATGCTGCTGAGGGAAGTCTCTTGCTGGGGTTACTTTTTCCACCAGTCAGACATCCCTGGAACAAAGGCTGGAACAGATTGCCCCGATGCTGGATCAGCTGCATCGCTGCAGAAATTGGCTTCACAGCAAGAGGTGTCACAATTGTACAAACACTGGCCTCCCAAATCCAATTATCCAGCCCAGGCATGCCCCTGGCTACACACACAGTAAACTAGTAATGAAAAGCATGTTCTCAAATCAAGTTGTCATAACTGGAGAACCCCCTGCCAGTGAGGACCTTCCACAGCACCACGGCAGCACCTCAAAGGCGAAGAAACAGTCAAAGGGAAGTACAAACTTCTTCCAGGGAATGGGGGGCAAATACTTTTTTTAATTAACTGTTTTTCTGGCTTGGTGGTTTTCTTTTCCACTGCAGGGCTCGTTGTAGCTCAAAGCAGCCCCTCAGTAATGCTGAGCTGCCACAGTGACCTGGCTGCCTGATGGTCCCATGGAGCCTTCCAGAAACATGGAATGGTCAAGCCCAAGGACAAGAGGAGGTGTCAAAGCAGGAAACTCCCGGTTGGGCAGGTACTTAGTGTAGTTGTGAGCAGCAGGACATAGACCAGACAAACAAGGATCACAGAATCATGGTATCACACGATGGTTTGGGTTGGAGGGACCTTAAAAATCAACCAGTTCCAACCCTCTGCCTTGGGCAACCTTCCACTATCCCAGGTGGCTCCAAGCTCTCTTCCACCTGGCCTTGGACATTTCCAGGGATCCAGGGCAGACACAGCTTCTCTGGGCATCCTGTGGCAGTACATTCCCAGAATAAGCAGTCGTAGGATGCTGCAGTGTTCCTGCCAACACACACCTTCCTCAGGTTTGAGTACTGGGAGAGCTCTACCCCATGTACCTTCTCAATTCTCCCACACCTCCAGGTCATAACTCAAGAACACTGAGGCCTCTAAAATGAAATTAAACACATCAGATTTCCAGAGGGAAGTTTACATGGCCTGTGACAGATTCTCCTGTTGCAAAGGCACTGCTCTTTTTTGTGCTGGGGGCCAAGGAGGGCCAAACCCCAACAGAAGGGTTTGTGCATCCACTGTCTCCTTTGGGCCTCTGCACCCAAGGTAAGATCCAAGGGATTTTCACGATCCAAAGGGATTCAGCAGATCACTCCTCCACGACCTGACAGCCAGAGGCACCTCTTAATTCCCACTTCAACCCAGCCACATCCCAGCCAGCTGGGGGCTTCAGAATTTGCATTTCGAGAGTCCTTACAGGCAGAGTAAACCAGCCTGGGATGGCAGAGCCCTGTGTCATCCCTCCCACAGGCAAGAATAAATCCATACTTCCCTTTCCCCCCTCCTGCAGCTTTCCCTGCTGGTTAACCTGATTTCCCATGGGAATGAGACTGAAGATCACCCTGTCCCCGCCTGACCTCCCGAGATTGCCCTGACAGCTCCCGAATCCCGAGCCAGCTCCCACCCAAGCTGACAGAGGAGCAGCAGCCTCCAAGAGGCAAAGTCCCTTTATCTTTCAGGAAAAATCAGCCGCAGGGCAGAAGGAGCCTGAAATCAGAGTGACATTGCTGGAACGGCTTCAGCTCCAGCTCCAGAGCCATCTGCCTCCCCAGATCCCAAACCCCAACCAGCAGACACGGAGCCACCGACTGCCAGCCAAGCGCCACAGGCAGAGGACCCCAGGAGGGTCTGGCAGAATTCCAGAGGGATGAGGAGGTGGAGAAGCTTGTGGGGCACGAGGGAGGGGGTGGAGGATGTGATGGCTCCCAAAAAACCAGTTTGAGGCCAGTTTTCCAAGTGACCTCTCTGGAGCAGAGTCCAAGGCAGTCGTTTGTGCCACCGACCAGAGCACAGTGCAGGGCCCGAGCGGGAGCAGAGGGACAGGACAGGGAATGGATTTGTCCCTGTGAGAGAGCCCAAGGAGACACGGCAGGGAGGGAATGACCAGCAGCCTGTGCTGATTCCTCAGAGTGAGCAGGCAGGGAAGGGCCCACGGACACAAGAGCAGAGACATAATGATGACTATGTGGAAAATGGAAAGAAAAGGAGATTTTTGGCTTTAAAAAAACCCCAAAGAGCACCATAAACCAAACCACAAACCAGGCAATATTCCCCCATCCAACCCCCACCCACGGTCTCTCCTCACCCCTTTCAATACCTTTGCCTTTGCTATACTTTGTCCTCCTAAAATTCAGGGAGGAAAAATTAAGAGGGTAAATGAAATCAGGACTAAAGGGCTAAGAGAATGATACAGAGAAAGGAAAAGGTTGGAAAAACAAAGTCTGAACACAGTTGAAACTCCTGAACATTACAAAGAATATTTATTTCCACAACTGATCCCAATGAGGGAGTTCTTTACTGTGCTTTCTTCACTCTCCAGAGACCTCTATGAATTCCACAGCCTTTTAAATGGGATATTTCATAGAAACATCAACCCTGGGATCCCAAACCCCAGTTTTAAGGGACCTTAGAGACCACCCACTGCCAACCCCTGCCATGGGCAGTGACAACTCCCACTGTCCTGGGGTATTCCAAGCCCCATCCAGCCTGGCCTTGGACCAGGGATCCAGGGGCAGCCACAGCTTTCCTCCAGTCCCTTTATTCCCTCAGTTAAGGCCACTCCTGAGGTGAAAGTGACCCCTGGGGACCTGAAAAGCTCCAGACCAAGGGATCTCCTCGTGCACAGCCCTGGGTGTTCAGTGATCCCAGTGGTGATCCCCAGAATGATCCCACTGCTCCCAGTGCAGCAGCTGCTTTGGCAGCTTCTGAAACAGGGACTTGCACAAACAGCATTCACCCAACGCCAGAGACACATCTCAGCTCAGGGGAAGCACTGGTTTGGGTTTTTTTTCTAAAGAATGTTTAATTCACATGTTTTTTGATTAAAATTTCATAAATTAAAATTCACATGAATGGCAGGGGAGATCTGAACACACCTTTTGAATCAATTTAAAAACCTCTGTGAGTTTCTAAGAGAGTTTCTAAGATTAAAGGAACCTCACCCTGATCACATCCATCACCTCAACAGAACATAAATCCTCCACACCAACCTATATATTCCAGCCTTGTCTGCAGGCTGCAGGCTGTTCCATGCTCCGAATGTGCCATTAAAAAAAGGGGGAAAAAAGGAAAGAAAGAAAGGAAAACAATTAAAAGGGCCCTGCAGAGCACAGGGAAAGCCAGCAGAGCAGCCAGGGTGGGCCCAGGATGCAGAGATCGCCTCGCCTGCGCATCTTCCATGGAAAAAGGGATAATCTAGATTTGACCTAGATGCTGCAATCCCTGCGAGTGCAGAAGAAAACCCACACAGCTCCCAATTCAAACACATGATCAAGCAAACAAATGCCCAGGATTCAGCAAACAAACCCAGCTCGGCTAAATTAAACCCCAGAGTTGTATTTCGGAGCAGTTCTGCAAGGAAACAAACCTTGGAAAACTCCTGCATTCCGGCTGCACCACAAACACCTCCTCCCACCCTTAGGCCCAGCCCAGACTGCTCCATGATCAATATTCCATGTGCCCCAGCCCATGGTCTGCCCTCCAGAATCAAACAGACCCCATCATTCACGCAGCACGAGCTCCCTGCACAGCTCTGAAGGCTCTCGCACGGGCAGGGTCATTAAATATTGACGTGCCAGTGCTGAGGAGCCGCACGTGCAGCGGCCACGGGGCCTCAGAGAAACGCTCCTGTCTGCAGTGATCCCATTCCTCATTGCTCCTCGCAGGGCAGGGGTGTGATGGGAGTGGCTCAGACCCCACTCACAGCCCCAGTTTGTGATCTGCCTTTTCCCAGCTGGAGTAAATGCGGATCCCACAAAGGTTTGAGGCAAAGGGTTTAAATCAAAGGCTCCTTGTTCTCCCAGATCACATCAGAGAGCAGCAAGGGGGAAGAGCTGCTTCACTGGCTGAGAGCTGTTTTCTTTTCACATGAGTCAGCTGAACAATGTTCATTATATTGCTTTACTTAATGGTAACGATATTCCACAGGCTGGGAGAGAGAGAAGGGTCTCACTCTGAGATTAATTAGCTGGCACTAACAAGAGCGTTCCAATAATGAACAAAAATCACCAAAGGAGCTGTGGTTCAGCAGCTCCCAGGTGTGGGATGCAGCCACGTCTCAGCTTCAGGTTCCTTCTGCAGCTCAGCCATGGCTGCAACAAACACCCTCCGTGCTCTGGGACAGGGATGAAATTCCTAACCCTGGGAAAGCTCCCAACCACTCCCGTCTTGGAGCTGCTGGTCCATGGGTGCCCTTTGTGATGTCCCATGGGCCTGGCGGGGCACCCCTGGCTGCACCCTGCAGGATTTCCTGCCTCTGGCAACACCAGGAATCACCAGGAATCTCCTGAAGGAGTCCACAAGATCATTGAATCCAACTCCTGGCCTTGCACAGGACAAATCCCACCCTGTGCTTGAGAGAGGTGTCCAAACACTCCTGGAGCTCTGGCAGCCTTGGGGCTGTGACCAGTTCCCCTTCCAGGGAAGGAAAATGTGCCTCAATGCCTTCCCTGGAAGCAAATAGGGATGCTCCTAGCCCAGACACGGGCAGCAGCACAGGAGGAGCAGTTGGTGCCTGTGCAGGGACAGAGCCAGCTCTTGCTCCTTCCCTCCCCCTGGTCCTGGCAGCATCCACCCTCTGCTCCTCAGGAAGGAGCCACAGCATCTCCTGCCACAGCTCCTCCCGGCCAGGGGAAGGAGCTGACAACTTTATATCAACAGATTATGGGAACTGCCAAAGCTCCAGTGTCAGGGAAGCAGAAAAGTTTCCAATCACCAGAACAAAGCTGCTGCCATCAAAAGGAGGCAGGAACATTTTCTCATCCCATGAAAATTTAAGGGAGAGTTCTTCATGATGAAGGTATTGAACTACAGATCATTTCCTCACCTTCAGTGTCTAGTGCTGGTAAAGGCTGCAGGGACAACCAGAAGCACAGAACAACCTCCAAACCTGGAGAAATTAAGTTACCTGGGACACTTCTCATGGGAAGAGAGGACTGAGAAGGGATGTGACTGATGTCCACAGAGACATGGAATCATGGAATGGTTTGGGTTAGAAAGGACATGAAAGTCCACCCAGCTCCACCCCCTGCCATGGCAGAGACACCTCCCACTGTCACAGGGTGCTCCAAGCCCCCTCCAACCTGGCCTGGGACACTGCCAGGGATCCAGGGGCAGCCACAGCTCCTCTGGGCAACTTGTGCAGGGCCTCGCCATCCTCACAGGGAAGAATTATAACTCTTCTCTCTTTCAGCTCAAAGACATTCCCTCTTGTCCTCTTGTCACTCCCTGCTCTTGCAAAAAGTCCCTGTCCAGCTTCACAGTGGGAGTGAAGCTGCAAGTCCCTCTCCAGCTCCCCACTCCTTAAAAAGCTTCCACTCCTGAGTGAAATCCTGCCATGTTGGTGCAGGACTGAGCAGGTGTCATGTGAGGCTGCTGCCTGCAGGGACCCAAACACAGCCGGGTCCCTCCCTGCAGTGTCCAGCTGAGCTTGCCAAAGGCAGCTGCAAAACCTAAACCCTGGTGGGCCACATCTGCAAGGGCATGGAGAAGAGAAATCCAGTGGGTGTCATTGAATGGAAAAAGCCATTCCCAGCTCATGTCATCCTGAATCCAAACATCCAGTGAGACTGAGGGAGTATTCAGGAGAGATGGTGCACCCTGGCCCTGCTGCTCTCAAGGCACTGCCTGGTTCTCACTCCTGGGACACAACCATGGTGTCCATGGACCTTCCATCTGACAGCAGCTGCAGCAGCCTTATAGAACCTGTATGTACTGAGGGAAATCCCTCATCCACTGAGGGAAAAATCTGTTGAGGGAAAACCCCTACATCTACCGTGGGAAAAAACTAAACCAAACATCTATTGAGGGAGAAAAATGAACCCTACATCTATTGAGGGGAAAATCCTACATCTATTTAGGAAAAAACCAAACCTTACATCTGTTGAGGGAAAAATCTTCTATCTATTGAGGGAAAAACCCCAAACCAAAAACATCTATTGAGGGAGAAAACCAAACCTTACATCTCTTGGGAGAGAAAACCAAACCCGACATCTCCTGAGTGAAAAGAGCCCTGAGTGAAGCAGTTGAGGACTCAGCTCCATCTCTGGAACTGTGGCAGCCCTGCTCTGGGGAAAGATTTTCCAGAACAAAGCAAATACAGAGAACCACGCAAAGACCTGGAAAATGTTACACAAACACCACTAAGACATGCTCTGCTGCTGGGGACAACAGTTTGAGTCGTGGGGAAAAAGAAATGAAACCCACAGAATTGCAGAGCAGCTGGGGTCAGAAGGGCCCTCTGGAGATGGTGCAGTCCAACTCCCCTGCCTGGCTGGGCCACCTGAAGCAGGGGACACAGGAATGTCTCCAGGGGTCACGTATGTGGGAGCACTTCAGCAAACACACATCAAGCACTGTACACTGAATTTTCCCCCAAAGCCCCATAAAGAGCTCAAGTGACAAACTCCTTCCCAGGGACTGTGATTTATCCCTAAGTGTCCCATTGGGAATGAAGATCCACGCAGAAATGCTCTTGTTACAGGTTCCCCTCATGTGACCCTGGTATTTTTGCTATTCCCTGGAATCCAGATCTCTCTCAAGCTCAGGTCACTGACCCCCAATTGTGCTTTTTGCTCTTATTTACACCACACTGGCAGCTCTGTCACAGTTCAAAGAAGGCTTAAAGAAACCTGGAGGTGCAGAAGATCAGAACCTTTGAAAAGGTGGAAAGCTCAGGCACAACAAAAGCTCATTCCCTCCCACGAATACAATGCGGAAGCATCAGCAGCAATGGCTGAATCTGCTCTGCCCAATTTACCTGCAGTACACATGGATGAGCACGGAGAAAAATCCCCTCTAACTGTGAAAGGCAGAGATAGAACCTGGAATGATTTACAAGATCAGAACCACCAAAGGTTGGTTTAACCAACTCAGCAGAGCACAAATGTTCTTTTTTTGTGTGTCTTTTTTTTTTCTCCACCTGAGTTGGAAATAATAAGGCAGGTTTTAAGGTGACTCCAGCAGCCATGAAGCTCCAGAAGTCCATGCTGGGACACCAGACCACCAGACCCTGGAACAGGCTGTCTCCCTGCTCTCCATACTCTGCTGTATCGTATTTTACACAGTGGTGCACACCCACAGCACCCTCTCTCCTTCCCCCTTGCTCAGCAATAATGGATATTTACACTTATTCAGGTTACAGACGGTTTCCACGGCATTGCCTGGAGCAGGAGAAGGACAACAAAAAGGTATCCAGGTGTCTCCAGGCACCTGCTACTGAAAGAACAGGGTCCAGTTCTCCTGCTTTTTCCCACAGCCAAGTCCCCTGTTCCCACCAGCATGACCTGTTCTCTGAAGGCAGCTGGGCTGTTGTGGGACTAAACTGGCAGAAAACTCCCTCTTCTCTTTTGGTTTTTTGTTAAGAGGTAAAGCATTTTTCAAATGCTTAGGCATCTTCTGGGGTGGGCATGGTGGATTTTTTGCCTCAATGCCTTCCCTGGAAGCAGACAGGGATGCTCCCAGCCCAGGGAGGGGCAGCAGCACGGGAGGAGCCGTGGGATGAGTCGGTGCTGGTGCAGGGACAGAGCCAGCTCTTCCTCCTTCCCTCCCCCTGGTCCTGGCAGCTCCCACCCCTCGGGAAGGAGCCATAGCATCTCCTGCCACAGCTCCTCCCTGCCAGAGCCTCTCCAGATCAAAGCCTGGGTCCAGGATACAAATCCTATACATATAATTATAGACCTGTTCCTGCTGACAGTTGGCATTCACAAACATTCCCTCGGGATGGAAAAGGCCTGGAGTCCAGAGGCAAATCCACTGCATCCCTTTTATCTGGGTCAGTGGCCCAAACACCCAGTGGATTGCTCCTGCTCCTCCGTAACCTGACAGGAAACATCTCCTGTGTCCATGGAGAAGCTTCCCTGTGTGGCTGAGGCTTCCCTGTGTCCCGAGCTCCCAGGGCTCGTGGGTCTGGAGCGCGAGGGTGAAACCCGGAATGATGACGCCAGCCATGGCTCCGCGCTGCTCTCCCCGCGGGCTGGGGAACGTTGCCATGGTGATGGCAGCTCCCGAGCCGCTGCAGGGCCCATCCCGGCTCCACCGACACGCTGGGATGCCCAAGGACACCTTGGGATCGATCTCAGGGCACATCCAGGGCCGGCACTGCCCCTTCCAGCCCTGCTGCCCCCCGGGCTGTGTCCCAGGAGGGCTGGGCTGCACTCAAGGACATTCCTGCTGCCTCCATGCCAAGCAGGAAGATTTCAGGAGCGATTTCCATACGCAGCTGCGCCGGCCTGATAAAATGACACCGAAATAGTGCAGTAAATTATAGTGACAGGAGCCATCATCTGCACAGCCCGCACGTGCTGGCTGCCCGGGCTTTCTTCCCCGAACAAAGCTCTGCTCTGCACAGCTAATGAGCCTGTGGGAGCCTTTCCAAGGGCAGGAAAAGCAGCAGAGCTTCATGGCAGCTTTTTTTTTTATTTGTTATTTGCATGATTAACATTAGAGCTGTTCCATTTGCATTCAGGGTGACAATCACAGAGCTGGCAGGAGCACAGGTATTGCAAATAAACCCTAAAGCACCTCACGAAGCAATCTCAGCTGGGGCTTCTGAAGTGACCCTTCGGTGTGACGTCCCTGCTGCCATATGGGGTTTGTGACACTGGACACAGCTCTCACTTGCTGAATTCTCCCAGAGCCAGCAAGTTGCCACAGTTAAATCACATCACATCTGCTCACTGACTGTGTTGGGGTAGAAGGAAAATCACAACCTGGAATCTCACTGACATTTTACTATGGAAAAAAAGAAGCATGGAAGATAAATCTAAAGGTGAAGACATTCAGAACATGTGGAACAAAAGAAAGTAAAATTATCTATTTAAACTAGAAGTCAGTTTTAATTCAATTTAACCAAACTCGTAAGCACCATTACACAAAGGCAGCAGCACTGTTTGGAGGGTTAAGGGTCACTGGATGATGAAGCTCTCCAGATAATTACTGAATCCCTTCTGGAAAGCCTCGTGATTTACAGGAGAGCAATAAGCCACAGAATACACATCATTAGAAACAGAGCTGCTAAATGTGGATTCTTCCACTTACACTCATTCCTGCACAGAGGAAAACATCCCTGGGCCCCAGGCTGGCACCAGCTGCTCTAAGGCTGCTCCTCACATCTGCCTCAGCTTGGGTCACACAAGTGCCCACTGTCACAACACCACATTTCATCTCCTCTTGTCTTTCCCTTTTCCTAACTTCCAATTTGAGGAACTCCAATGCAACAGAGGGCTCAGTTATTTAAAAGAAAATAAAATCCTTCTAGATGTGCTCCCAGTTTGCCTCCCTCAGTCTTTGATGCTCACAGGCAAAACTACAGAAGGAAAAAGAGCAAGAAATAAATTTCCCTGTGAGTTGCTAATGAACAATTGAAAGCAAGTTGAGAACAGAAATGACAGGCAAAATTGCCTTGATGCTTTCAGAGCTCAGAGAAAGCTTCATCAGATCCCTCCCCTGGTTTGATTTTTGATTGTTGACAGTTCCTTTTTCAGCACTGCCCGACTCCACCGGCCCCATCTGCCGGCAGCAGCACACAGGAGGGATCCCAGACTGGGCTGGGAGCAGAGTTACCAGGAAACAAGAGAAACACTGGAAATGGAGACCAAGTCCAGTTTTTTCTGGGTAGATTTAACACTCCACAAGGTCTCTAATCCATACCTATAGATATCAGCTCAACATTTGCTCTTTAGCTGATGGGCTGTTTAATAAGCATTTCATGATTCATTGAGTGTTTCTTGGTTTAGCTGCAAATTCCAGGACTCGGAAAAGCTTCTCAGCATCCCCTTGCCAGCATCTGAGAGCCTGGCTGAAGAACATCCAGTGAGTGCAAGCAGACAGGGTTCAGCTACAGGAAAGGAGCTCCAGGAGGACATCCAGGTTTCTCCAGAGTCCTCAGTACCTTGAGCACTGGAGAAGGAGTTTGTCTTTTCCCCACAAATCCTTTATGAGGTGAGTTAGAACCTCCCTGAAGATTTCTCACAGAAAAATAACAAAAGACACCTCCATGTCCTGCTTCAGTCCTCAGGCAGACTCAGGTTGGTCCCTCCCCAGGGCAGGGAGGTTTGTGAAGCCACAGGACAACAGGGACCAGCATTTAAATTTCTATCACTTTTGCTGACTGTGGCAACAAGGAAACCTCCAGAAGCACCACAGTTATTCTACACCTGATGCCACAGAAAACCACTGCAGCAAAACCCTTCCTGGAGCCAGAGAGTTGATCCATTACCCCATAGAAGGTATTTATTTACCTTCTGGGGAAAAAATACCGTTTGCCATGCTCTCTTTGATGCTGAGCACAGTCCAGATCCGAGCCCAGACTCTGTAATTCTGGAGCTGGCAACAAACTCAAAAAACTGACAAGTTGCTGCTAAAATTGTGCCTCTCACTGGATTTATCTGAAGGAGGAGCTTGTAGCTCACCAAGCCATGATCTGCTCCCACAGCAACACAGCCTGGGGCTCTGAAATTCTTCTCTAGTAGCTGCACCTTGCCATTTCCAAACAGGTCACCCTTCAACTCCTCCCTGGTTTAATAGGAAAGCTGGGGCCACCTGGGAGCAAGTAGTCCCCCCTGCAACTTTATTCCACAAGCTCATTAGCTCACCCCATTCTTCAGGAAGAAAGAGACTCTGGGTTAGAGCCATGGCCCTGTGACTTCCCTGAAAGCACTGAAGTGGCTCCAGGCTAGAAATTCTTCGCCAGAAACCTGAGCATGGGGAATCACAGCTGAGGATCCAGGAACACCTCCCAGGGGTGTAGGGGGCCCCATGGATTAGCCCCAGGCCACCCTAAGAGAATAAACCAGATGGAGCTTCTGGGAAAGAGCTCCCCTTTCCAGGGAAGGAAGGTGGGAGAAGATGTTGAGTAGTCCAAGGAATCTCAGCAGCAGGACATGCTCAGAACAGGGAAGAAAACTGAACCACAAAGCTCAGAGACAGACAGGGCCTGAGCCTGAGTTTTGCCTTTCCAGAAACACTCACTGCACACAAAAGGTGCAGAATTCCCTACTAAACACAAATCATTCAGCACAACAAATACCAAGAGACCAGCCCTGGACTCGATGCTTTCTGCTCCCATACTGGTCAAACTGGTTGGCTTTCCAGGAAAGGAATCACATCAAATGCACTGCAGACACCACAAATGTGAGTGTTCCACAGAACTCAGAGATTCCAGGGGGGACCTTCTCCTTCAGGCTCTTCCCCATTCAGTCCATCAGGTTTGGAGAGTTTGTGCAAACCTGTGTTCCCTGCAGAGCTTTTGCTCTGTCACATTTTTATACCCATCTGTCAGAAGTTTCCATTTGTGAGGGACAGGAGTGGGTTCAGAGGTTCTGTTCTTTCCCAGGTTCCAAGAATCTCACAGAAGATAAGCATTTTAAGAAATTCATTGCTAGAACGAACTAATCCACTTTGCCAGACAGGTCTCCCTTGTACAGACACCGTTTTCAGCAAGAGCTGACACCAGAGAATCCCAGGAGAGTTTGTGTTAAAAGCAACCTGAAAGCTCACCCAGTCCCACCCCCTGCCAGGGCAGGGACACCTTGTATTTGGCCTCTCCATCTGACCCCATCCAGCCTGGCCTTGGACGATTCCAGGGATGAGGCAGCCATAATTTCTCTGGGCATCCTGTGCCAGGGCCTGGTGAGACTGGTCTTTAAGGTCCCCCCGATCCAAACCAGCCCGGAATTCTGTGATTCTACATTTCAGACATAAAAGTCCCTCAAGATGCCAGGCATCGTCCTTCCATTGAGAAAAGAGCAAGCTTTTAAACAGCGAGGAACAACTTTTTAGGTGCTACAGATCACAGCAAGCTCCCACCACACCAAGGCTGCAGAGAGCACCATGGAAAGAGCTCTGGAAATATCCAGCAGTGATCAGACTGCAGCAGGCTGGAATCAGAGACAGAAGGGACAGCAAGGGTGGCTTAAGGAACTTGAGCTGAGGTCCTGAGGCAGTGGAAGCTCTACCTTCTGCAGGAAGAGGACGATCCTGACGAGCATCTTGGCGTGCAGCTCCTCCAGGGTGAAGAGAGTCCGCGGCGTGCGGATGAAGAGCTTGGTCTTGCCGTAGGCCACGTCGTGCTGGAAGCCGTGGCACTCGATGAGCTTCCTCACAGCGTCCTTGTCTGAGGGGAGGTCGTGGTTGGGCCAAGTGAATTCAGAGATCATCTTGTACCTGGAATTAAAAGGTACAATTTGCAAATGTGAACTTGCCACCGAGGTGCTTGAGAAGGCCAAACTTCAATTGGTTTTAGAAAAAATTATCAACTAAATTGTACTAGAACTGAGTATAGATGGAAGAGTCTCAAGGCATCATTTTTTATTTTATAACTTTAGTCGGTTTTCAAGAATCACAAAATGAACTAGGGTGGAAAAGACCTTTGATACCATCAAGTCCAACCTATGTTTGCCTTTGCCCTGGGGAAAGGGAACTGAAGTTTCTTTCCAGGGCATTGTTCCACCAGGTGAAGGCCTGATGAGCTGAACATCTCAACAGACTGGGAACAGCACAGAAGATACACTAAAAGATAGTGACCATCAGCTTCCATTAATGGACCATCACCTCCAAACATCACCCCTGGCATGGTTGGAGACACCTTGTCCAGAAAGGAAAGATAAGAATCAGGACCAAATTAACATCAGAGGTGAAGAGATCTGTAACCAACAGGAAACCAAATAAAAGAACTGCATAACTTGCAACAAATGAACACTGAACCAATGAATCTTTATGGGTTTTGACTATTGTATAAAGTTTGGGGAAAATCTGGTAAAATTCATGTGTCATGGAATGATTTTCTCTGCACACTCAGGCTATGTGTGGATGAAATGATTTCTGTTGCACATTCTGGCCAGAATAAAGTAATGCTTTGAATTCTCTAACACTAAAAATGTTGTTGGAGGGTTTTTGTTTTTCCCACAGTTTCAGTGACGCTCTGTAGGAATCATGATCCTCAAAATACAAGGAAAATTACTAAAGGAGATGCATGATCTTGTGAGGTGCTGCAAAATAATACTGGGAGGAGCTTCATTCATCAGCACTGAACTGATGAAAGGGGACAAACAGCATTGGCCATCTGCAGATTGTCTGTTCCATTTTTCACACTGTCAGTATCCAAGTTTAATTTTTATTTGTTTGCTTGGGTTTTGTTTATTTTGGTTTAGGGCCTTTTTTGTGAGGAAAGAAAGCTTTGGTTTGTTCACATTGTGCATGAGAAGCCACCTGCAACCAATTGCTTTGTCAGAAATTTTTTCTCGTGCATCACTTTGGGAGCCATTTCTAACAAACTGCCCCTTCCCCCAGGAGCAGAGCTTTGACTGCCCCAGTCTGTGCAAACACTGCCTGTAACTGTGGGCCATCCTCACTCCCCAAACTCCATTTTCCACTACAGGGAGATGCAGACTGGAACTGACACCTACAAATCAAACCCGAAGTACTGGGATCAGCCTGAGCTCTGTAAGATTTACCAGCCCAAGAAATGCTGATTAGGGGAACAGGCGTTTGCAAAAAGCAACAATGAATTTTCCGTGTAAGATTTATGGACATAATAAGAGCTGTAATAGACACTTTCCCTGGAATGGAACCTGCAGCCTGTTCTAAATAAAACAGCGAGCTCAGCCACTTTGCACTTCAAAGCCCCCAGCCAAGGCAGGCATCAATCTCAATGCTTCAGACACGCTCAGTTCCCAGTTACACTTACACGGCCTCACCACCCCTTCCCCGGGAGTGGCTCGGAACAGCCTCGGAAGAGCCTGAATGGAAACACAGCCCAGAGCCCGTTCATTCATCACTCAGCCTTTGGAATCCTTTGGAATCCGCTGTGGAAGAGGGGAAATGGAGGTGCACACTGTGCCTAAGCAGGGATCACCGTCCCTGGGGGTTACAGTGATCTCACTGATAAATAAACAGGACTCAAAACCCCCTTCAGAATCCCAGGAGAAGATTTAGCACGTGCTGGCAAAAGGACTCCTGCTCTCACACACACGGACACCAATGCTGCACACTGGATTCTCTTCCCTGTTCTCATCAGGAAAATGTTCCTGCAATAATTCATTCACTGGGAAAAATCTCTCACCTTGAGACAGCTGTTAGGGAGAAAAAAAAGGGCAAAGCAGTGGCAGTGCAACGTCCCGAGCTGGAAAAAGGCTGGGAAACAGTCTGTGGATCAGGCTATGCAGGAGTCTGGGAACCAGGCTATGGATGAGGTTTGGATCCACGCTATGGATGAGGTTTGGATCCAGGCTATAGATCAGGATGGGAACCAGGCTATGGATCAGGTTTGGATCCAGGCTATGAATCAGGCTGAGATCCAGGCTATGGATCAGGCTTAGGAACCAGTCTATGAGCCAGGCCTGCCTCACCAAGGAGCTCAGGAGAGAAGGGATGTCACAGAAGGAAAAATCTGCCCCGGATGTTAAACTCTCCTCCTCCTTTCCACAGTGACCAGAGCTGTGGCATTAAACACACCCCAGTGCTGCTGCCCCCTCCCTCCCAGCCCACAGCAGGTGGAATATCCCAGCTGTCTGGCTGTTTCTGCTGTCCCCACACGTGTCACACAATGCCACCGACTCCTTCCCCGCAGCGCAGGGCACGGCCTGGATGCCACAGCCACTCACAATCCTGGCCTGTGCTAATTATAGCCAGGCAGAGTCTGGAATAAATCTGCTCCCTGACACCACAGCCCTGCCCTCTCCTGCCTGCGGATCCCCACAGCTTCCAAGGTCACTCACACATGGAACACCCCCTTCCAACCACCTTTGTTTCTCCTTCCCCTCTGTACCTCCCTATGGAAACACCCAATGTGGATGAGGCTGCTCCTGAGTGAACATTTCCCAGTCCAGCTCTCCTAAGCACCAAGATTTCTGCAAGCCACTAAATGGTGAAGCTTTAAAGAACAACACTGGGTGTGCAGCTGCAGCTGGGCTTCACTGTCCCTTCCCAGCCTGCTGTTCACAGCTCTCAGTGTTGATTCCATGCTATGTTTGACACGGCCTGGGTTAGGCATATGGATGCCTCCGTGTGGAAAGGTTGGGTTACACTCACAAACTCCTTCCTGAAACCCAATCAGCTTTTTTTTGATGGTAATCTATATATTAAACCAAGAGAATGCACCCCATCTGTGTAAGTGCCATCTGTGTCACCCAACTGGGCGATGCTGTGACCACGGGAAGGGACAACTCCTGCTCCAACAGAAAATGCTTCACATTGGAAAGGGCAGCCTGGCTTGCACAGGGCTCAAAGGAAGGTTTTCTTTATCCAAGGAAAGCTTGAAAAGGACATTTATAATGGTCTTAACTGTGCTTCACTTCATTCCTACTGAGAGAGAGGAGATTCAACTACCTTACAGGATTTAGGGCTAAATATCAACAAACTCTTCTCCTACAGAAAGAGAAGTTACTTTTCTGCTTTATATACACATATAGATAAAAACCAGACATACATGCACTCATATGCATGTTTATATATGTGTGTGATCTCCTACCTCTCTATATCGTGATCTCCATCTCCTGTCCCCTAAGAGGAATTAGTGAAACAAAACCCAGGGATCTGTTCTGGGCTCAGAACTCCTGAAGGCCTCAAGGGCCTGTCAGGGAGTTAAATGTCTGTTTGTAGGTCTGAACTTTATGATATCTTTGCAAATGTAAGCAAACAGATGATGAAGTTACATCTCAAAATCGCCTCTTGCTGAGTTACTCAAGATCTGTCTTAAAGTGTGCCCCACACACAGGGCAGGAGTCCAGAGCTGAAGGGCCTGGAGTCTCCTCCACGTTCCCAGTCTCCCAATAAACCTGGGAAATATAAAGAAACAGAAATCCTGTGTGATCCCTGCTCAAAAGCAGCTCAGAAAGGTGCAGCTTGTACCAAAGATCATATCCTGCAGCCTCTAAGAGGGAATGGCACACCCAAAGACAAGGAATTATTGAAAAAACCCTGAAAACAATATCCAGGCCAGAAGAATATTTTTCTCTTTTTTTTTTTTTTTAATTTAGAAATGTCATTGCAGACCAGGCTTGGAGCAACACCACACAATGTCTGATCCCTCACTCTGGATGTCAAATCCCACTCCAAGGCTGGGCTCCTGTTCCAGCAGCCCAAAAGCTGAAGCAGTTGCCATGTGCTGATTTGGTTTCCTGGCTGCAAACACTGCTGGGCTGGAGCTCACGGGAGCTCATCAAACATTCATTGAAAACAAAAAGGAGCTTTTTATATTAATAGCGATTACACAAATCTTAAGAGTAAATTGTAATGAATTCCACATGTGAAGTGAAAGTACCCTCCATCTACTGCAGAATGGTTAAGGAAACTGATCCCCAGTGCTGCAGACTGGATTTAGGAAGCCAGAGCCTTTCATTCCACCTTGGGTATTATGATATATCCAGGCAAATCTCCACTGTGAACATCAAAAGATCTTTCACCAGCACTTTGTTTCTAACTCATGACATCCCACCTGCTTGGATAGTTTAATTTTTTTCTACTCTCACAGCCCTTTTCTCATCTGATTCAATAACGGAACAAAACCTCCACTGTTCCATCAGAGCAGGTTGAACTCGCAGGGCCCACATTAATTTAGTGAAGTCTTATGACAAATTTCAATCTAAAACATGTCATTTGTCAGAAGTCTGGTAGGAATTAAGAGGGCAAGAAGTATCAAAAACACATTTAATGGGGTCATGATACCATTGCCCTTTGCAGACTTCCAGTTTGAAAGTCCAGGGGCTTTTCCCACATAATGTCACTATGCACCATCACGTGCTCCCCCAGACACACCACGTCTGTGTGTCTCTCCTGCTGCACCAATGAGACAATTCAGAGAGAAAACACCAGTTAATTAGCTCAAGTTTTAGGGTGGTACTCAGGGGAAACACCTCATTACACATTCCTGCTGCAGAGCAACACAGCCAATGAGTTTCAGCAGACAAGGAGTTGAGCCTCAGCACAGCTGAAGCAGAGCAGCCACCTTGGTACAGGTGAACCAGAGCATCCACGGTCCCGCGGGATCTGCTTTAGCTTTTCCAGGAGCTGATTTAAGCCAGCCACACCCTGAGGAGCTGGGCAGTGCCTGGAAGCCTCTCACCTGTGCAGGAACTTCTCGTAGGTCTGGCGGTAGGCGAAGCCGGCCCGGCGCACCCGCACGTTCTCCAGCAGCCCCAGGTACTCCACCTGGTGCCGGCAGCGCTCCTCGTCGAAGAGCTGCGGGGACTTCTTGTCGTTGGGCTTGATGCAGCGCACGTAGTAGGGCTCCTGGGGGACAGATCACAGCAGTGTCACCCGGGCAGAACACTCTGTGCAGACACAACCTTTGCTGCAGAGCTGTGAGCCCAGCCCACGAGGTCCGGCTGCTCAGCAGGAATCAGAAGGTTAAAACAGAAGTGACAATAACAGCGTTAAAGGAAAGCCTGGATGTGGCACTCAGTGACACGGTCTGGGTGAAAAGGTGGTGTTAGGTCATAGGTGGGACTCAGTGACCTCAAAGGTCTTTCCCAGCCTGGCTGATTCTGTGATTCTGTGATGTTCACACTCTGCCATGACCCCTTACAGGATGCACGTGTTCCCCTGGAGCTCCACTGGCCTTTGCTGTGCACCCACTCAGCACATCCCCCTCCTCCTCTGCTGTGAGCATAACAACACCAGTCCTCAGGAAAGGTATCAAACCCGTGGAATTAATTGCCCTGTTGGATATGACTTTGCCTGCATCACCTCCAAAAGCAGCCTGGTCACTCCATCACTTTTATCTGTGCTGAATCAAGTCAAACACCCCCAGTTCCAACACGGCTGAACAGTGGAAAGGATGGAGCCCCAAACCCAGCTGCCTCCAGCCCACCTCCTCCTCAGAACAAACACAGGCCACCAGCACATGGGTTCCTCTTCCTGCACCACCTTGGACTTGCAGGGGGCAGGGAAGGTGGAATGGGGGTGGGTGGCTTTACTCCACCCTGCAGAGATCCTACCCTGTGCTGGCAGGGCTGACCCTGGATGTCCAGGTGAGTCTCACGGGGTCACACTCCTTTCCCTGCCAGACCTCCTGCACCCTGAGGTAAGCCCCACACAGGTCTGTTGGAGCATTTTGATGTTTACTTTCATTTTTATGAGATTAAAGGCAGTTTTTGTTAAGGTGAATATGATCTGTAACCTGCACCAGCCAGTGACGGGTGGCTACAAAGCCTTTAAACTTATGTACTTCCATCCCACTGGCTTTTGGAGTCCATTCATTTCTTCCTGTTCATGGCTGGCCTTTGCTATCTCACTTCTAACTTTGTTGTTGTGGATCACAAAATATTCTGAGTTAGATCCCCAAGGATCATCCAGTCCAACTCCTTCCCAGACACCCCAACAATCCCACCCTGGGCATCCCTGGCAGCGCTGTCCAAACACTCCTGGACCTCTGGCAGCCTTGGGGCTGGGACCATTTCCTGGGGAGCCTGGGCAGTGCCCAGCACCCTCTGGGGGAAGAACCTTTCCCTGACATCCAACCTGACCTTCCCCTGGCACAGCTTCATCTAAAGCCCACTGTAGCTTTTCAAATTGTATTCTTCTAACATTATAGATAAAACTTTTTAAGTAGCCCTTGCAAAAGGAGTGGCACATCCTGCAGGCTGGCAGAGCCCACCCAGCCTCAGCCTCAGAGGGAACTCCAAGAGGATCCCAGTGAGCTCAGAAAGTCCCAGTATGGCCAGAGACCTTCAGAGGACACCACAAACTGCAGCATTCCAAAGGCAGTTATGGCCCTCTGATGTGGGGATAAAGGGAGGTACAAAGCCTCAGTGACACCTTAATGGGACAAAATGTCACCTTTGATAACCACAGCTGAGAAGCAGGAATGACCTTTCAGCAATCTACACCAGATGAAGCCAATGGCTGTGGAACTACCTCTAACACTGCCCTGAGGAACCTGTGGGATCCCAAAAGGGAAAGGCCAGGAATTCTCCAGAGGAGCCTGTTCTGCTGCAGTACTTCTGGATGGCCTCAAAAACCCACAGTGCTAACAAAAGGGAGGAATGGTCTGGGGAAAAAAAAGGGATTAATTTAGTAAGAACAAATGCAAAGTTCCACATTTAGCAGAAATAGTTGGTTAACAAAGAATGAAAAACTGATTTGACCCTGGTGGTAAAGAGATCCAGCAGTTCCAGCTGATGTGAGGCAAATCCATGCTTTTCTAGGAAAGGGCACAGAAACAGAAAAATTGCAAGACAAAAATCCCAACACATTTCTAGTTCTCTGAGCATCTCATGCAGCCAGGGCATTGCAGTTCAAGCAGGAATGTGAGTCAGTGCAGGAAAGAACAAGAAAGATCAAAAATCCAGCCAAAGTGACTCAGAGGAATTGTGAGTTTAGCCTAGAAGGACCAAGGAGGCACAGAACCACTCAGGTGGGAGATTTTGTTTATTTAAAGGATAGATATGTGGAAATGCAAATGTTCAGCTTTAGGACAAGGAAATCATGGCTTTAACCACAGTATAACAATTCAAGTTAAGCTTCAGGAAAACAAGAAGTGGGAACAGAATGCCTGTGGGAAGGAGTGAACTTCCATCACTGCAAAGGGAAGATACAGGACGAGGTGTCCTCAAACAGGAGGTGAATTAGGTGCATTCCCAAGGTCCTCCTCAGCCCTATTTTCTATGATTTGTCTATGATTCAGTCTTATTTCTATGATTTGAGGTCACTTACCTAATCTCAAGATAATATGAAAGGCCCCAAATTGCCATTTCCCTTCAGCAGTGCTGATGAAAGAGGATCATCCGTGGCTGTCCTGGCTGGTCCTGACACAACCTGAAGCTTTGCAGCCCTATGGAGCAGCCCAGGGATCTCCCACTCCCTGGTGAGTGTGAGCCACGAACGGGCCAAGAGAGGGAGGCCTTGGAAAGCAAAGCCTCCTATCGTGAAAGCTGACACAAGCCACTGGATTTTCTGGGGGAGGTGTTGGGCTGGAAGGTTTCCCTGCTTTCCTAAGGATGGGATCAGCAGCACCAGGCTGTGATTTCTCCAGGGGGGCTGTCCATGGGGTGGGAACAGACAGTGAAAGCTGAGCCAAGCACCCACAAGGAGGTGGCAGCATCCTGGCACTGCTCACCCTCCCGGCAGCAGCCCAGGAGCAGGGGTGGGCGTGAGGAGTGCGGGACAAACAGGAGGATGTGTGGGCTACACCCCTTCCTGCAGCACCTCCCTTCTCCCCAGGTGTCAGGACCTGCTCATTCACAGGCCTGGCTCCTCTCCCAGCACTGCCCAGTTCCTGCAAACCCAGCTGAGCCCCAGGGCCGTGCTCTCCTCATCTGGCTCTTCTCGGAGCAGGGGCTCGGGCGAGCAGGGAGCACCAAGGACACAGCTCCCCAAGGCACATGGGACAGGCTTGGAGCAACCTGCTGGAGTGGGAGGTGTCCCTGCCCATGGCAGGGGGTGCAATGAGATGATTTGGCACTGGAACATCTTCCTAGGGAATGGTCAGGGCCCAAGGAGCTCCAGGAGTGTTTGGACAACGCTCTCAGGGATGCACAGGGTGGGACTGTTGGGGTGTCTGTGCAGGGCCAGGAGTTGGATCAATGATCCCTAGGGCTCCATTCCAACTCAGGATTTTCCAGGATTCTGAGAGGAACTTTGAGGTCCCTTCCAACCCAAGCCATTCCTTGATGATTCCATGATGTGACACTAGACAGCTGAGCGACGGCTTCATTCTGCGCAAGGTCTTCTCCAAGGTCACCACCACTGAGCACTTTTCTTTGCCATGGCAGTTCAGAGGCTCACAGAATCATGGAGGTTGGAGAAAACCTTTAAAATCATCAAATTCAGCTGCTGAGCCAGCACTACCATCAGTTCACCACAAAATCATGTCCTCAAGTCCCACATCCACATGGTTTTGAACACTTGCAGGGGTGGCGACTCCACCACTGCCCTGGGCAGCTGTGCCAGGGCTGGACAACTCTTTCAGTAAAGTAAGTTTTCCTGCTATCCAATCTAAACCTCTCCTGGCACACTTTGAGGTCGTTTCCTCTTCTCCTGTCACTTGTTACCTCGGAGCAGAGCCTGACCCCCACCTGGCTGCACCCTCCTGTCAGAGAGTTGTAGAATTCATTCTTTTCAACTCAACCCATTCCAATGACACTTTTTCTCCTTTCCTTATGGAGAAAAAGGTGACACATAGTAAGTTGGAACAATTTTTAAGAGATGTAAGACATTTCCATATTCACTTTTTTTTTTTAAATCCTCTCTGCACGGAAGTGAGAAGGTTTCCCAGGCTCTTCATTCACTCAAGAGTCTCCTGGCAGCTCTCAGAACTTGCTGTGTGCGTGGCTGCCTTGATCTGCTAAAACCTGGCTCCCATTTCAGTGGGAATGAGCTGGGCAGAGAAATGCAGAATATACAGAGAACTCTGAATTACACCTGGACTTGGATGTTGGGAAAGAGCCCAAAGCTGTGAAGGTGAATGGACAGCACTTTTCCCTTCCCCTCCTGCTGATCTTCACCTTGGGCCACTTCCCCATCCACACCATGAGGGACAAACCTCTCTCAGTGTCAGGAGCAGGGCCACCAGCTCCAGAGGGGCCCAGGCCAGGCCAGACCTGCCCTGTGCTGCATCTGGTGGCAGGATGAATATAAATCATCTAAATCCCTTGATGAGGTTTTTATCACAAATATTCCACATTCAAACCACAGAACTGCAATTCTTTGGGAACAGAGCATCCAAATAAAGAAACGTGGAATGGTTTGAGTTGGAAGGGACTGTGAAGATCACCCAGTGCCACTCCTTGCCATGGGCAGGGACACTTTCCACAATCCCAGGTGGCTCCAACCTGGCCTTGGACACTTGCAGGGATGGGGCAGCCTCAGCTCCTCTGGACACGTCATTAGGAGCACGAATTCCAGGAAGTGTCACTTGTTCAGAGCAGATGTGACAGCAGCCAGTTCTCAGCAGTTCATCAGTGCTGTCACAGAACCCCCAGCACAGGCAGGGCTGTCAGGCACAGCTCTGCCACTCAAAAATGCAAACCCCCTCAAATCTGTGACTTCAAGTCCAGCACAAAGGGCTGTGACTGTGTCTGCATTTGATATAAAAAGGCTGAAATCCTTTGGAAAGCAGGAATGGGAAGTGCCTGCACAGACAGGAGATCATCTATCAGTGCAATTACAGTGTAATTAAAGCCTCTCAGAAACGACAGCTCCTGGAGTAAATTCTAAAGTAGATTATTCCATGCTTCCAATCCCCCCAGCCCCAGCTCTTCAGGGGGATAATTATGCAGCTCCCATTCTTGCTGTCAGAGAACTGCAGTTTGTAAAGGGAAGAACTGAAGTGCAGAGACACAAAAGCCCCAGCTTTGAAAGCTCTTTAGATGTCTAATTGCAGCTGATTTTATTTTTTTCAATCAAGCTGAGCAATTTTTAGATTTTTAAGTGTTCAAGAGAAACCAAACCAGTTTTAAGCCACTGCACCCTAAACAAACTCCTTCTTGAGGGGTGTCTTTTCTGTATTTTTTAGCTCCTTACGTGAGAGAAGGGATGGGACAGGACTGACAAATTTGTGCTGGATGTGTCCAATCAGTCATAGTGGTGACATTAGAATTTACCAGAGGTGAAGTCTGTCAGCCTGGATAGGAGAGAGGAGAGATGGAAGAAGAGTCAGGTAAAAGGAGTTACAGAGGAGGGGAAAAAAAGAAAAGAAACAAGGAAGAGATGCATGTACAGAGAGTTCCCAGAGAAGCTCATCAGTTACAGCTGGAGCAGCCACAGGGCCTCCCATGTCAGGGTTTAAAAAAAGCCACCCAAAATAATCCACCACAGAGAGAAGAGCTTGGGCAGTAAAACATGTGTTTGAGAAATGGCACATGGCAACTGGAAAAGCCAGTTTTTGTTTTGAGTGGTTTAGTTTTGGAAAAAACATGGCAATTTTTTCTACCCATGAAAAGTTTTTGCCCAAAAGATTCAGGAAATCTGGAGGATTTCAGCAGCATTGAGATACCAATGCTGATAAGCATAATTTAAACTCAGTGTGCTCCAAAACCAGACTTCATGGAGTCACAGAGCTGTTCAGGCTGGAAAAGCCCTCTGAGATCATCGAATCCAGTTGATCTCCAGCACTGCTGAGGCCACCACCTGTCCCCACAGCTTTTGAATCCCTCCAAGGGGAGAGCACTCCCTGCCCTGGGCAGCTGTGCCAATGCTTGACCACCTTTTCCATGAAGAAATTTTCCCCAGTTTCCACCCTGAGCCTCCCCTGGCCCAGCCTGAGGCCGTTCCCTCTCCTCCTGTCCCTGTTCCCTGGGAGCAGAGCCCCATTTCCCCCCCAGCTGCCCCCTCCTGTCAGGGAGTTGTGCAGAGCCACAAGGTCCCCCCTGAGCCTCCTTTTCTCCAGGCCGAGGCCCTTCCCAGCTCCCTCCTGGAGCCTCTCCTGGGGCTTCAGCCCCTTCCCAGCTCCATTCCCTTCCCTGGACACACTCCAGCCCCTCCAGGTCCTTCTTGTTATGGTGGCCCCAAAACTGCCCCAGGATTGGAGGTGTGACATTTCCAGCCACATTTCCAGTGTGTCCATATGGACTTGTGTTTGCAGCAGCTGAAATGAAAACCAGATTTGAGAACAGCCCCTGCACTCTTAACAACACCAGTGCCATGGCACTGACCCTAGGGAAGTTCCTGAGACATCCCAGCAACCACAACACCCGCCCCTCCTCCCAGAGACTGCAGAGCTCTGCTTCACCACCAAATTCCAGGTTTAAACCAGAATAGCAACAAAAGAGAATTTTAAAGGTTGCTATTTTAAATAGCAGAAAAGTTAAATAACCCTAATGCTGCAGCTACTGTAGCCACAGATTTTGATATTCTGGTCGTGTTGGGCTGATGGTTGAACTCAATGATCTTAATTAAATGTCTTTTCCAGCCTTAAAAATTCTAAAATTCCAAGATTATTGTTATTCCTGCCCACCAAATTGGCACTTTTGGAGACCATTCCCCCAAAGGATGGGTTTAAAGACACTCTTGATACAGCCAAAAAAACCCCTGCAGCCTTCCTGAGAGGCCAACCATGAGTATCAATAAAGAGCTCTAGGGCTGCCATCCTGCTTGAGGACTACAGGAATTGAGCATATAAATAAGGTTTAAAGGAGTTTCCAGAGAAGCACTGAGGCAGAACAGCCCAGGTGAGTCAAGGAGCACTGACTGCCCTGGGCACACTCAGGTCATATCAACGAACCATCAGCTCAAGCTGCACAAAACTCGAGCCTATCTTCAACTTGGCCTTTTGAGGTGTTACCTCTCCTTAAGGAACTGTATTCCTCTGAGAGCCCCAGACCTCAGCAGCTTGTGCAACCCTGTGTTCAGAGCTGTTTCCATCAGCTGTGACCACAGGCTTCCCAAAAAAGTCCCGCAGGGTCCAAGCCACAGTCAAGACACACAGAGAGCGTCACTGTTGATTCCCCACCAGTGCAACTTCAGTCCAAATTCAGCACAGGAAAAATGAGTAACAGAGCCCTGGGGAAGGATGAGAGCAGCTGGAACTGCAGTGATGGTGTCCCCAAACCAGAGAGTGGCTTCACCAGCAGTGGTTCCAGCCCAGCAGAAGAAAGAGCCAAGTGTCCAAACTGGAAGTGACTTGAGGCAGAGCATCCAGTGCTTTGTGCATAACCAGCATCTTGCTGCAATGAATGCCCAATTACTGGCTTGCTAATGACATGCATATCATTAACTGTCCCAAAAGTCACCTCCCAGAGATGCTTAGGGCAGAGCAGCCAGACAGAAGCTCTCTGCACTCTGATTTACTGTTTGAAGTACACAAAGATTGTGTTCAGGAGCCTTATCTAAGGAACCTCCCCTAAATTTTGACCCTTTAAAGTGACACAAGCGTGGCTGCAGGATGGATCTCACCAACACAATTGCCTGATATGAGGGGGCAGCCAGTGGGTCAGGCTCTGCTCCCAGGGAACAGGGACAGGAGGCTCAGGTTGGATATTGGGAAAATTTCTTCATGGAAAAGGCTGTCAAGCCCTGGAAGAGGCTGCTCAGGGCAGTGGTGGAGTCCTCATCCCTGGAAGCGTTCAAAAAAGTTGTGGATGTGGCATGTGAGGACATGGGTCAGTGGTGGCCTTGGCCATGCTGGGGATCAGTTGGACTCAACCTCAGAGGGCTTTTCCAACCTGAACAGCTCTGTGACTCCATGAAATCTGGCTTTGGAACACATTGAGTTTAAATTATGTTTATCAGCACTGGTATCTCAATACTAGTGAAATCTTTTCTCCATTGCTATTCAACAGAAAATCAGGAAAACCCCAAGTTTCTCAATGAAAGTTTAGGACAGGTAAAGAATGGGAAAGGACCACACTGAGACACACACAGGAGCCTCCCAGTGAATTTGACTTGGAAACAGCTCCTGGTTATGCCTATCCCTGGGAAAGGCTGGTATTTGTGATGGAGATACTGATGATAAATGGACTGAAGTAAATTAATTCCACTCAAGCCAGGCAGCTTTCAGTGAGCAATGCTGGTACCCACTGATTCAAGATGGATAAGGTGGGATTTAAACTCTCCATGCCCTGCTGGGAGCTGCAGGGATTGTTCAAATCACCACAGTGCACAGCATTCTCTGGACTATTCTATTTTTACAACTACCAGGTGGCCTGGAATAATTTTTCCAATAAACACAGAAAGGAAGTTTTTCCACAGATGCCTGCTGAACCTGCCCCTTCCCAGCTCCCTGCTGTGCCCTGATCACAGCCCTCCTCACAACACCCCTGGTGATTCTGGTGTCCTGAACCTCCTCCTTGGCTGCCCCAGGCTCACCACACAGGGCTGGGCACGAGTAACTGTGGCCACTCTGTAGGACCAGACCTGCAATGACAGCCAGCAGCATCAAGGAGAAACTTTTCCTTCCACAGCTGCTCCTCTAACAACACAAAGAAACTCCCTGGGTTCCTGGCACCTCCTGACATCTGTACCAGATTCGGGTCAGGGCCAGGCAGCAGATTGTTCCCAAGATGGACAGATCAGATCAATCTTGACTCCTTGGGAAGCAGACTGAAGTCTGTCCCCATCCCCACCAGGGTCAGAGCCACCTTTCCAGCTCCAACAGCTCATGATTTTTCATCCAGGAAAGCTTCTCTCTGGCTGCACAGGCACTGTATCAGTTTTGACTAATGGTGCCTATTTCAGCAAGGCCTGGCCTTGGGCTGGGCTCACAGGGCATCTTCTCAGGAACCCTGAGGCAAAATGTCCTGGGGGGAGCCACAGGGCTCCGTTCCCCACAGGGAGGCTCAGCAGGCACCTCCAGGCCTTCCTGCTGAGCTCAGATCAAACCCACAGGAATGCAAAAATACAGAATCTTGGAATCACAGAATATCCGTAGTTGGGAGGACCACCAGGGATCATCCAGTCCCATCCCAGCCCTGCCCAGACCCCTCAGCAATCCCACTCTGGGCATCCCTGGCAGTGCTGTCCTAACACTCCTGGAGCTCTGGCAGCCTCGGGGCTGGGACCATTCCCTGGGGAGCCTGGGCAGTGCCCAGCACCCTCTGGGAAAGACCATATAAATCAGGTGTGATTTCATGTCCTAACTCTGGAAACAGGAAGTGAGGGCAGCTCTTTCTCTCTGCACAGCCAGCACTGGGTGACCGTGCTCTGACCTGTTTCCTTTGCTCCCACAACTCCAGAGAAGACACTCAGAGCACTTCACTCTCTATTGCTTAATTATTCTGAATATGAACACACACCAGCACTCTGGGCTCTCTCTTCATCTCCTGTGGGCTGTACCCCAGTGCCAGGAGTCCAGCAAGGCCACCCAGCTGCAGCAACATCCCAATATTCCTCAGGGATCTCAGCTCACACGAGGGATCCCAGTGCTCACTCAGCTGTGCAGCTCCAACAGCCCCTTCCCTGAGCATTCCCTTCTTCACCTTCCCTCACACAAGGTGGTGCTTGCCCTAGCAATGCCTTCTACCATAAACCTGAAATAGTTGGTGAAACAAAAGTTTTCTCTCCTCACCCTCTGGCATGGCAAAGAGGAGGAAGCCAGAGAGAATCCCTCCACCATGAACAGCATCCTCTAGGCCTTCTGCCCAAAGAGCTTTGCTAAAGGTGATTTGGTATAATAATTATTACCTGAGACAGAGTGGCTTTCCTATGAGTGAAAGATGCACTGGTCATGGAGGAACCAAAATCCATCTTCATGGGAGATGGAGGTGCCCCTCCCTCGAGACCTGCCCAGCCTAAAGCTTGTTGGGCACAGACAAGGCTCCTCTGCCTTTGATCAGCTCAGCTCCCGATGGATGGCAGTGATGGGAAGGTGGGAATCTCTCCAGGGAGAAGCCACACTCTTCCCATCAGAAGTCAGAGTCAATTTTGAAACAGGAATCTTTACCTTCAGTGCCAGGTTGTCCACCAGTGCAATCATGGAGTTCTTGAACAGGGTAGCTGCTGTCAGAGGCCTCTTGGTGACCTCAGTGATGCTCAGTTTCCCTTCAGGCCACATCATCTTCAACACAGGGTTGGAGCTACGAGAGAGTCTCTTTAATTGCACAGTCTTCCAGCACTTCCACCCCACTGACAATCCAACAGTTGGCTTCTACCCAGACCCACTGCTGCTTCCAGCTCACCCGAGCCAGGCTGACGTTCCTGGGCACAACATTTCATGCTCTTAAGAGCAAGTTCAAGCTTACAACTGAACATTCTGGAAAAACAACCAGCACCTTCTCCCTTCAGATCAAGATGTGCAGGAATAGGACAATGCAAATTCTACAGAGTGATCCATCAAAGGCAGGGGCTGCCTCACAGAAAGAATTGATTAAACACAGAGGAGGGCGAGACCCATGCCACCCTCCCTTGGAGCCTGTCACCTGTGTCCAAGCTGCATTCCTGCACCTCTCTTGATAGATAAAGCAATTTATACATTTTAGCCTGTATTTTTGAAGGGTTCAGGTGAGGGTAAACTGGTCCTGATGGATGGCAAGAGTTCAGGAACAGACAAAAACTGAGCACATTTACAGCAGTGTAATGGCCAATCTGTCATAGGCTTTAATGTGCTGGAAGTGTTGTTTGGGAACAGGATTTTCCAGAGACTTCACAGAAAACAGGCCAAATGTGATAAAACCACACAGCAAATATTTTTCAAGGTTTCTGGTCAATGGGAAGTGTTGAAAACAGGAACAGTGGGAGTGCTCAGAGGAGCACAGTCAGCCAGCCCAAAGGACTGCAGACCAGTTTAACATCTGCACAGGTAAGCAGTGCCCACCACTGCAGGGTGTTTGTGCCCACCATCCTCTGAGCAGAGCTCCTGAAAACTGCAGATTACAAAATCAGAACATGTTTAATGCCAGGTGAAGAAAAACACCTCCATGGCACTTCCACTCACATTCTGATGGGATTTCAAAGCTGCTTCTCAAGGCAACTTTTGCTTGCCCAACACGTGACCTCATGGTTTGCACTTTTCATGTCACTGCACACATGGAAAGATTCAAATCGATTTGTCCATTTCCCCCTATGTTTTCTTTCAAAACAGGGTGTTTTAGCTGAGGCCAAGGATATCTGTTGCTGACCAAAGTTCCCCAGTATATTTAGCACTGATTACAGACAGATCAGTGATGGTAAATCTGCAATGGGTTAATGACAAATCAGGCAGCACAAGCAAGCTCTGCACTGTCTTGATTGCACAATCAGTTGGTTTCAAAAAAAAAAGGCACTTTAAATTTAGTTCAATTAAAGGCTGCATCAGAACAGAAACAACACGTACAGAATAAGGATTTTAACCTGAAAAACCAAACAGCCTCTGGGTCACGGGAGATGTACAAAGATCAAATCCCAAAGCAATGTGTTTATTCACACACATTGAAGACAGAATCACTGAAAACCTGAGTGCAGCATCACTCCATGAAAAAGGATTCTGACAAATCAGATTAAAATTCACCTCATTAGTATTCTTACCTGTTGTACATGAGGCGTTTGAAGTCTTGAAATAAAGTGTCCTTGTTTTTGTCAATAAATCCAGTGACCGAGTAACTAAGAAAAAAAAAAAAGAAAACCAAGTTAATTGCAAAGTAGCAAAGTCCTTCTGTGAGCTGCTGGTAACTGTGGAATCACCGTCCCTGCACTCCTACAGGCACAGCAGATGCTAATCTGCTCCCAGACTGTCACCAACTGCTGCAGGAGCAGAGTGTGAGACTTGGATCCTTGGGTCCAGCTCCCACCTCCAGCACAGGAACAACACACCTGGCTTCAGAGAGCTCCTGGAACTGTGCAGGTGATGGCTGAGACACCTCACAGCACTTGGGCACGGGGTAGATGGCCCAAATTCAGGAGTTACACTCAGGATTCAGTCTCCAAAGTGAGCATGTGTTTGTGTTAAACCCTAGAGAAATTCAGGTTTGTTTTTCAATCTGTGCAGTCTGCCCCTCTCTTGGCAGACAGAGCCTGAATTTCAGAGCAGCCTCTGGGCAGTTACTGGGGAGCTCTCCTGGAAATCAACACACACACATTTTAGGTTCCCCCCTTCCTCTATTCCCACAGGAACACCACTCCAGAAGATCACTGTTTCAGGGTTTCATATTTTAGGCAGGCAGTGCTCTGTCCTCATGGAAAAGGCCCAAAATGTCCCTATTCAGTGACTCCCACAGATGTTTCCTGAGCTCCAGATCCCACCCTGGGAAGCTGCACCCAGCCTGCAGGCTCTGGGATCAACCCACAGTCTGTGAATCCCTGTACGGAGCCATCCTCAAATCACAGAATCATGGAATAGGACCTTTTAAAAGTCCTCTAATTCCACCCCCTGCCATGGGCAGGGACACCTCCCACTGTCCCAGGGTGCTCCAAGCCCCATTCAGCCTGGCCTTGGACACTTTCAGGGATCCAGGGGCAGCCAGAGCTTCTCTGGGCACCCTGTGCCAGGGCCTCCTCACCCTCAAGTCTTAGGGCTCCATGTAAGATCTGAGCCTGAGCTATCTGTGATTCCTTCCACATTTCAGTTTCCTTTTACATCATATGTCACCCACTGGCTGCTCAGAAGGTTCAACGACTAAGAAAGCAACTTGTATTTTCTCCTCCAAAACACCCTGAAATCAGAGATGTCTGTCAGGAATTGCCCAGCAAAGGCTCCACAAGACAACCTGCCTGTGCTACATGGGCTCCAGTCTGACCACACTGCTTGTCCTTGGAAATTAAAGGTAAAATTAATCTCAAGGTAAAAGAAACCATGAATTATTCCCTCAGTAACTCCCTTTCTTCTGACATGGGAAGTTACACAAATCCTAAACCATTAAATGACTCCAGTGATATTCCACACAACAGTTTTCCCTACAAATGGTTCCCACTATGTGCATCCTTCACTTCAATTCACTTTCCCTTCCTACTGCTGTCACCTCCTGCTCTTGTTCCTGCAGGCTCCAGGCAAGCACTTCCCAACCCTCCTGCCCTGATCCCTCCTGCAGGTTATCACTCCCCTGTGCTTCCAGCCTGCTCCAACTGATTGGAGAATTTAAAGTCAAGAGTTATATAATCACACCCAACAGATGTCTAAACCAGATTTTATTAGCTCAGTGTAGCTTCCTTGCATAAACACTACTGCCTTTTTCCCCTCTTTTTTTTCCCTGGAGCTCTGCTCTCCCCTCACCCCCCACCTCTCACTCTCCTTTTGTTTCACTCCAAGTACAAATTCCCACTCTGTAGAGCAAGGCACCAGCAGAAGATTTAATTGATAAGCAAGCGCTGCACTCTGTAATTGTGTGTGACAGCTATTCTGGCTTGCACCAGAAGCAGCAGTAAATTAGAATATTGTACCACTTCAGAGCTGCTGGGAAGACAAAAATAGAAGGTGCAACTTGATTTCTGAAGGAAACTCACATCACATCCCCGGCGTAGTGCTTGATCCGGAAGTCTCTGTCGAACTCCAGCGTTTTGTCCGTGGCACAAAGCTGAAATAAATTCCCACACATTAAAATTCCACCCATGGATTGATATTAAGACACTGCCTGTGGATTTATAAGCTCCATGGAAGAGCAACCTGCCTTCAAAATAGCACTCGGAATGACAGGAATTCCACTTCCTATGTGCATGTGCAGATGTGAAACCCACTGCTGGAAAATGTTTTCATGGATGCACTATAAGAACGTGCTTGTGCAAATGAAGCTGCCTATAATTTTATTGGGAAATTGATATTATCTCAGAAACACCATTATGCAAAAAGAACACTCGTGCCTGTAGAGAAACACTGCAGTTAATTTATGATTTTTTTAAAGTCTTCCTTTATATTTTTTCCCATTGCAGTGTAACTCCTCAGCAGAGAAATGGGCCAACTGCTGTGACAACAGTAAGGCTTGTTCTGTCCCAGATGCCTCCTGGTCATCTGACACCTCTCAAACAGGGACCCCCCTGCAGATCCACTGCTCCAGGCTCAAATTCCCATCCCATCCCATTCCTTCTGTACGACAGAAGATGTCCTGTGCCCACATGGCAGCTGTTCAGCAGCAGTGGCTGTAACTCACTCATCCCTTCAGGAATAGCAGGAGCCAAAAAAATCCATCAGGGTTGGCTTAATTAAAAAGGGAGTATGAGATAAGAATGAGGATTTTGTTATAGGCAAAAGGAGCAGGAGATGAATTAAGTCTTTGCAGGCAGCATTTAACAACACTGAGGGCTATGAGCAAATATCGGCTATCCACAAAAAGTCTTGGAGAAATAAAAGAGGAAATTAGCATGGTTGAAATGCAGGGCAGGAGGGATGACTAAGAGCAGGGAGATACACTCCAAAAATTCACCTGTGTCCAAGAGCACAAAATAGATTGGCTCAAACAGTAAGAACAGATGAAAAAAACAGAACACATTTTACACAAAATTAATCACAAGGAGGAGCCCAAGGAGTGTGAGTACCAAGGTCCCCAGGAGGTCACAGAAGTGTGGGAAGTCCAGCAAGGCAGGAGCAGGGAGCACCAGGAGCTGCAGAGCTGATGGATGACCAAGGTGCAGCAAAACAGAGAAAAAATGAAGAAACAAGGCAGTACCAGGAAAACAAAGTAATTTTTCTTGCTGCAGCTGTGCTCCCAGCATGAGGCTGGGGAGTGCCTTTTTCAGCCACCCAAACACACAGCTCAAACCAACAAGTTAGTAAAAGAGCTAAATACCAAATGGAAAAAGAAATGTGTCTGTCCTACCAGACAGGGCACAGCTGGCAGCACAAGCTCCTCCTAAAGCTCATCCAGCTCTGGAGAGGTTGGAAGGAGCCACAACACAGCAATCAGGGATTTTGTTGATTGCTGGTTTGATTTTTATTGAAGGAGTGATTCTCTCCAAACTTTGTGTCTACTGGACAAAGCAGTGAAAAAAAGACCAGCAAGTCCCTTGATACAGTGGATCATCTGCCTGGGTTTCTGTGAGCCCTTCCAGGAGGCTCCTCACTGACAGCTCCCAGCATTTGAGGGTGAGTAAAGACAAGAGAAAGGTGCTGGAAAGATGGGAATCCTGTGGGAGCCTGTGCTTTCAGAGCATCTGAAATGAGCCATAATCTGAGGGCAAGGGGAAGGTTGTGGGGCTGGGTGGTGGCTCTTAATCACTGAGGGCTGCCTGGAAGAGCTGCGGGGGACACCTGGAGCTAAATGAGGGCAAAGCAGAGCGATGAAACTCCCCAGCAGGGCAGGGATTCCCATCGAAAAAGGACAAAGTTCACAGGAACTGATGGGCCCCAAACTGCCCCTTCCCGGCCCAACAGGGATCTTAACTCCCCTCCTTCATCCCAAAAAGGACACAGAGAACTGGGAGAGGCCTGAAGGGCAAAACATTCCCTGCTGACTGACTGCCCTGGGAGAATGGGCCAATGAACTCGGCTCCTCCATCTTAGGAAAGAAATGCTCAGAAATGATGCCAAAAAACATGGAGATGATGCAGTGGAAGACAAAGAGAACTGCGTTTTTTGCCATTTAAAAACTAGGATGTGAGAGGTGTAATCTAAAATGGAAAAGGGAGGAGGGAGGGAAACAGGGAAGGAAGAAGCTCTTCACTTGAGTATCTGAGCTCCACACAAAAACCCCTATTAAGTACACCAGGAGGTTCCTGGGAGAATGGGAGCATGTGAAGTTATCAGTACACATCTGGGCTCTCACTTGGGCATTCACCACAGTCCAGTGTCTTGGTAGACACAACAGCAGGTGGACTGGAATGGACCTTCTGATACTCTTCCCTTCACAACCAGTCTCTTGAGATTGACGCTCTCCACACTTTGAAGATTGATGCATTCAGGGACTGTCACTGCACTTAGTCCTTCCAAAGTATAATATCAACAGAAAAGAAATGGAATTGGAGAGGTTGAGGATACAAACAGTGATGTTGGGAAGGGCCACCAGAACAACTGGCACATCTGCACATCCAGATTAGCATTAGACAAACATGAGGAGGACACCCCATGCTCCAGGAACACAACATTCTGCCACAAATTCTGCTGGTGGAAGTGTTAACCAGGATTCTCCTGGCTTGTTCGGCCTTCCCCAGGACAAGGGCGCCGGCAGCGCGGAGCAGCCAGGTACACAAAGTAGGACACGACTATTTAGGGCACCACAGCCCCCTAGAGCTTCTCCACATGGAGCCCGTGTGCAGCATGCTCTGCAGGGAGCAGTGGAGCATGAACTCGGGCTGAAGGATGGGAGCTGTTCCCAACACAACACTTTAACTCTTTGGGAACAGCTCCCATCTGTGTGGAACTTTACAGGATCTGCATGCAACCACTGCAGCCTGCAAAGGCAGAGGATGAGATGGAATCAAGCCCTTTGTTTTAATTCAAGTTAGAAAAGCCTGGCTCAGAAGGCTCAGGCTTCCCACAGCAGTTCTGGGTGGGACTGAGGAAGAGCTCTGAAGTGCTGGGACGTCTGCAGAGATGTGATGGGGAGAAAAAACAATAATTATGCTGAGAGGTTTATGGGTCAATGTTTTCAAGGCTCTATTGATTGAACTAGAAATTAGCAAGCCAGGCAGATACATCACCCCCTCCATAAACATTATTTATAGTAGGATTTCTTGTCTCCCTCTTAGCCTGTGCAGGCAGTTTCTGACAACGCCACCTCCTGCTGAGGAATGCTGCAGCTGGCAACGCTGCCCTTTCATGTCTCCTTGCTGGGAGGGGACTCCTGAAGGCAAGGACTAGAGCAAATTTTATTTTTAAATGTTCATTTTATAGCCTCCCATGGTACCTCCTGAAATTCCATCCCCTTCTGCCACTGCACTAAAGGACCACCTGCTCCCTCCGTGGCAGAGCCCCTTTCCCTAGGCAGATGTGGGAGCAAGGGCAGAACAGAAACCAAACTCCTCTCTACATCCACTGACCAGACAGCTCCAGAAACTGGACCACTCCCCCAGCAGCCCACTGTAGAGGATCCCAGACTCCATTCCACCACCATTACCACTGAAGGAAGCAGTTTGCATTCAAACAGCAACCCAGATCAGGCCTCACACTTGTTTTCAGGTCGGTTTTCTCAGAACGTGCCATGTCACTGCTCGGGCACGTGAAATCTGGGTCAACACTAGAATCAAACTCCCTGTTCCCCTCCCTGAGCTCAGGTGCACGTGGCAGGTGAGACATCAGGTGTGCTGCAGCAAAAGGGCACTTAAGGAAAGCAACGTCTGGGAGGAAAAAGTGGGTTTGGTTTATTTTCATCCTGGCCTCTCCTCAGACAGCCCCAGCCAGACCCATTGTTTATCCCGGGCCTCCCGGAGGCAGCCTTTAGCACGTATCTTACACAACCAGGCTAATTTGGTATTTCTGACCTACATAAAATATTGTGCCAGGGTGGGAGGGAGCAGGGGGGACCAGCACTCTGAGCCATGCATTTCAGACAGTGTTTCTGAGTGGAGAGACATCAATAAATTAAAGGCCCTTATTTGATTACTCAGTGTGAAAGATTCTCAAATTAATCAGGCTGGTGACCATTTTGCAATCTGCTGCCAAGTGAGGAACAAATGAAGCCTTTTAATTCGCCCATTGTAGCTCAGACAAAGCCAGGCGAGGGGCCTGGGTGCTCTGAGGTGCAGAGGGAGACGAGCACGTTCTGCAACCAATGACAATGAAAAAAGCCGAAATCACAGCGCTGTAATAATGCAGGAGTGTGAATAATTTCACTGTCACTATGTATTAGAGCAGCCTGGGAAGAACAACACGTGGGCCGAGCTGGCGCATCGATTGGTTCCAGATGACATCATGATATGTCAAGGCACGAGCTCAGGCTCCTTTTATCCTGGAATAAAAGGGATGTGCCATTGGATGGGCTGGAGCTCCCTCTGCCGGGTTCCTCTGTGGCTGGAGCTGCTCCAGACTCCTCATCTCACACTCAGTCGCAGTGACTCCAACCAGCCAGCTCTAACCCCTTTTTCCTCATTCCATTGCATCTCAGAACATGGAGAAAGGATAGATAGGAAGAGGACAGGAAGGTCTGTGGGTTACCTTCCTGCTGGAGAAGTGCGCGTGCTTCCCCAGCTTGTTGTTGAGGGCCTCAAGGAACATCTCATCTGTGACTTTCCCCACATTCATGCAGGCATCATCCAGAATGGCAATGATCCCTTTGTGCTGCTGCTCCACCAGGTCCACAATAACCTGGTTGTTGAAGTAATCAATCTGCAGGAAACAAAGGACAGGGCAGTTGGTGACCTTGGCTGCAGAAATGGGAGGGTAGCAGTGCTGGCCACAGCACCCAGTGTGACAGCGAGGAGCAATGAGCTCTGAATACACAGATCTCGCATTCCAGATCAAGCAGGCTGCTCTCCTACACTGAACAGTAAGTGTAGAAAGAAAGGGATTTTTCAACTCTCTCAGATACATCTCAAGACCTGTGCTGCAGAATGCCCTTTAAAATGTCTTTTACAATTCAGCTGTGTGCAGTCACCACAGTGACACTGCACATCCTGTCCTTGGCATTCTGAAGAGAGTTTGAACAGGAAAAATCAACATTCTTGCGTTTTGCTATCAACAACCAGAAAAATCCATAAGCACTCAGCACAGAAACCCACAGTCATATGCGTGGCATCACAGAGGTGCCACAATAGGTTTCATCTCAGACCTGGAGTCCCTTATTTTCCCAAGGAGACATGTGGCGAGGTGACTGGGGAGCTCCTGCCCCAGCCTGATCCCAGCCTGACAGGACAGCTGGCAGGGACACAGATGTCCCATCGACTGCAGCCTGCATGTGGAGCAACTTCAGATCTGGGACTTGTGCTGGTACACTGACCTCACACCGACCTCTCCCTCCCCTGCCAAAGCACTCACATGCTTCCAGGGAATTCCCTCTCGCTGGTACTCCTCCTGCTCCTGCTTTAGAACCAGCTGAATGAAGAGCTGCTGCAGCTTTTCATTGCAGTAATTAATGCAGAATTGTTCAAAACTGCAAAAACATGAAAAGAAAAGGTGATGAGTGTTCTGTGAAAGGCGAGGGCACAATGCCGGGGTTTAGAAGGTGGCTCACCTGTTATTGTCAAATATCTCAAAGCCATAGATATCCAGGACCCCAATGACTGTGTTCTTGCCATGCACTGTGGTGTCGTAGTTCTTCACCTCGATGACATCGTTGATGTGTGTCACAATCCAGCAGAAGAGACGCTCGTAAATAGCCTGCAGGAAACACAGACTGAGGGCTCCTCTCTCAGCTCTTCCCATGAGAATCAATATAGCTCATTCCAGGCCTCCACCAAAGCTGCAGGTAATGGTCTGCTCAAAGTGAGTAGCTACTGACTGGAGAAAATATTCTATGGAAGTATTTCTTTTCTTTCTTCCAAAACTCATTTTTACCAAGTTAAAATCCCAGTGAGGTCACTGGGTGCAGCAGTTCCCTAATTTGATTCCAGTCAGTTTTTCAGATGCCTAATAAGTACCATTCCTGACAATTATTTAACAATAGTAAAGAGCAAGAGAGAGGTCAGTCACAGAAACCCAACAACTGAACACAACGACAGGAAAATAATCCTGTTCACCTTACATGAAGAAAATGTTCTGTAGACAGAGGTGTCTTCAATGCCTTCATGTTCAAAATGTACTGTGAAGCTGGGTAAATACATTATCTCAGGAAAAGAAGTCAAGTTAATAATCAATGACCTTCCTAACTTCATCCACTGCTCCTTTATAATTTGATTTCTTAGCAGAGGAGGAACAATTGTCACTCCTGCCATCAGTACTCACTTTGTTTGTGGAAGGTTCCATGGCAGGGAGTAGGAATGGGATGGTCTTTAAGGCCCCTTCAACCCAAACCATTCCACAATTCTTTAAAAAAATTTTTAAAAATAACTTTGTGTCTCCAACCTGAATTCTAGATTACAGTTCCACTCTCTACTCTTTGAATTTAACTGCAAAATGAGGTTGAGGATCCCATTTTACAGAAAATTGCTCCCTGTATGACACATCTGCAGATGCCAGCCCAGTCTGCAGCCCGTCCCCTCCTTGGTGTGCCTGTGGGAGCTGGATCCCTGATGGAAGGGCAGGGATGGGAAGGTGCCATAGACCCCTACAGAACTCAGGAGCACGTAGGTTCAGAGAGAAATCTGCAGGATGCACAACAAGCACTGTGCTTACTGACCCACCCAGGACTCCTCCTGGTACTGAGCACTGACAAATGTGCCTTCCTTGGGCACCGCCGCTCTTTGCTGCACCCAGAGCACCTCGACCCACGGGCAAAGGCATGAGCTGTGTCTGGGTGAGTGTCACAGTGCCACACACCTGTGCAGAGGGAGGGGACTGGAACTCACCTTTGCAAAGGCGTCTCTGCCGTAGGTGGCCTCCTGCTCCGTGTGCTGTTTGTCGATGACGTCCCTGCCCGTGGCCACCGTCCGGAACAGCAGCGCCTTCTCCACCAGCTCGGCCTTGGTGGACAGCAGGTCAGCGATGACCGACACTACCTTGCTGTTCTCGATGATGGGAGTGTCTCCATCTACAGAGAACTTCAGGTTCCCCTGCAATCAGCAGCATTTCTTTATCTGCCCTTTCCTAACAGGGATCGGCACACCCCAAGTCCATCCATTTTCCACCTGCTATTCCAGGCAGGAAATCTCCTGCCACACTGGAAGGTGGGTCTTGCATATCCACACCCTCAAAGCTCCAACATCAGTGGGAGCAGCAAAGGCTTTCTCAAAGCAAAGCATTCCTGCTCAGTGTCCAGCTCAGCTTTTAGGACAAATGACATTAAACATTTCCTGAGATTTAACCAAACACCATCTCAAGATTCAGAGTCCATTGTATACCATTGTATACAAATGCTGGATTTAGCATTTGTCTTCACTGCAGCTTGCCATGAAACCACTGGCTGCAGTTCTCCTGGCAGTGCTACTGCCACAGAGGGAATGGGAATGGTGTGGGGAAGCTGAGGTGCCAGTGGGAGTGGACTGGCAGCACCCCCCCATCACTGCTCTGCTCCTGGGTACCTTCTGTGCCAGGATTAAGCAGTGACACCCCTTCCCTTGGTGACCCACAGCAGAGGGTGGCCTCCTAGCCTGCCTGCATGGCCCCACTCTGCTCTGCCTCCCTTCCTCCCAGCACTGCTGTCCCAAGGAAGAGAAGGAACTGGAACAAAGCTGTTCTTTGCCACCCTACTCCTGCCCACCTCTTTCCTCAGGGAAACACAAGAGCTGAGCTACAGGGACACTGTGCAGGGGAGGAGGTTCTGTGGCGCTCAGAAGGATCCAGGAGAAGGAAGGGTTTCCTCAGCCTCAGAACACAAAGAATTAAGAGGTCTCCTGTGTTTCCTGTGCTCAACCTTCACTATGAAGTGAAGCAGAACCACCGTGATGAAGGTGAGTGTGCGGGCAAAAGGAGACAGAAGCTCCCTATCCCCTCACTGCCAAACCAAACAGTTCCTTTTTCAGAACATTTAAGAGCTCCCACTACTTAGTGCTATGTCTGGTTTGGGATCTGGAACATGCAGGAATACATATGACCATTACTGTGGTGCCCTGTTCCAGCAAGGACTTCCTCTCAGCACACTGAACCTTCCCAGCCAACAGAGCTTTCAAGGGCTTCTGCAGCAGGAAAATCAGATTTGCTGACAGTACAAGCCCTCCTGAGGAGCAGCCCAGGGATGAGTTCAAGGATGGGTATCCACAGGCAGGGAGCTTACCAAGTGCAGAATGGCTGCCACGATTTTGTAGACAGTCTGAATCTCCTCCTGCTTGAAGCCAATCACCTTCATGGCATCAGCGACCGCCTTGAACTCGGCCCCATCGTTGATGGAACACTGAGGGGAGAGAGAAGTTTGGGATGGGGGGTTTAATGGAAGTCAGCTGTGAGGAAGCAAGGATTTCACAAGCCCATGGGAAACAGAGATGTACTTTGATGATGCAAGACACTGTCATGAAGTTTCCCAGCTTATTCCAGTGCCATCTTGCGTGCTCGGACACTGAACTCCGCACTGCACACACACATTCTGGCAGCAGGAGACACAGAAATCCACCACAGCACAATAAATTTCTCAATGTAATTTGCTGAGAAAGAGTTCATGAAACATTCCAGAAGAACAGGGACAATTTGTGCAGTCCCAGACCCTCTGAGCAGAGGCTGCAGAGCACCAGCACGAAATCTCTGTTTTCCACCTTTCTCAAGATAAGTGTCTCCCTCCCTCCCTGCAGCCTCCTGAGTTTGTTTTCAATGCATATTTTTAGAGAGAGTCATCTGGCATGTGAGAAGGTCTCTGGGTTTCTGTACCAAAGTGCATCTCACAAAAGCACCTAGGCAATCAGGGAGCCTTTGGTCGGGACCCTGCTTCAAAGGGACAACACTAGGGACAACTCCAAATGTGCCTGAAGTGTTCAGGATCTTGTTGTCTAAAAACTTTAGGGGTTTGTTCCCTTCTTTCCTGCTCAGAGTTCCCCCTTGAGGACAAGTCAGATATGAAGACTCAGCGCTTCAGTAACTCAAAGATCCTGCTGCAAAAAAAATGAGTCCTTCTGGCTTTTTGGTCCAGAAGGCAGTTTAAGGTACCCATTATAGAGCATGGAATGTCTGTCACTGGTAATGGGTCAAATATCCACACCTGCATTTCTTAATAAATCATTTTATTGCTGTTTAAAAGCAGACACAAATGCAGCATGCACAGGTACATTTGTGTATTTTAAGCAGAATACAGGTGTATCTTGTCTGTGATTCTAAGTACACTCATGCTTTATATTGTAGCACCAGAAACTTCATTAAAAACAGCCCACCAGTGTCACCCTTCCACATTCATCCCCACTGACCTCAACTTCTGCTCAGCAGTGCTTTGAGCATTTCCAGCAGCATTTCCAACATTAAACTGTCCCTGGGTCCCTCAGACCCCTCACCTTGAGCTGTGCCCCAGGGCAGATGTAGCTGTAGGCCGATGCATCCTTCTGGAGGTGCAGAGAACGCAGGAGCTGCTCAGAACCTCCCTGCAGGAGCTGCATGAAGAGTGTTTTAAGAAATGATAAATGAAAAATATAAAATCCTTCTTCTGTCTGTCTCTTATTCATCTCCTTGACAAGTGAAATCATAAAAATATTAATTACTGCTGCAATATCGGGAGCACAACGTGTGAGATCCAGAGTCTGCCCTGGTGCAGGGCTCTGCCACCTCAAGTCACTGTCCTTTACAGTCATGACTGAGTAAAAAGCAGCCTGAACCCTTCAGACCTGTTCACACCTGTGCCATGCCACAGCTGTGCCTTGGCAAACACACTGCCCACGCAGAGACTTTTCCTCCTGGAAATGACACATCCATGAGGAAAGTGCTAACATGCCATCATGGAGTACTGCAAAAGTGGGAAAAAAATAAACAAACCTACCCTTCCCTCTCTGCAGAATCAAGGTTATACTAATAGGCTGACCATATCCCCCAAAGGACACACAGGGAACCACCACACAATGTGGAAGACATTAAAGAACATCCAAAACCCCCAAAAAGTCAACTTGGTGTCATAAAATTACTTCCATATGGACTAAAGGCCTCAAGAGAAAATAGAGGGATTAGGCTTACTACAAATAAAACAGTGAGTCGAAGCCCAGTGTCCAACCATATTTGTTTAGTCAGCCTCCTTTTAAGTTTATAAATGTGTTAATATGGGACTGGAGGATAGAAAACAATCCATCTTCCCAGGCTCCCTCCCAGCCCAGGCCCCCGCAGAGAACTGAAGAACCCAAGATCACCCAAGATGCTGGAAAAGGGAATCCTCTGCAAAACATATGAAAGGGTGAAAGGCCCAAGTGCTCTGCCCAAAGTGTCTGGGAAACTGGGGACAAGTCCCTGCTCCAGCAAAGGAACACAAACCTGGTAGAAGGAGTGGAAGCTTCGTTCCCCAGGCTGCTGCACGATCACACGGGACTGAGGGAACAAAACACACAGCTGGGTGTTGGTGGGACATCAGCACCTCCCCTCAGACACCCACATCACCAGGACACCCCAAATCCATCCCCTCTCACACTCAGGCTCTTGGGAACATTCTCACACACGTGCAACCCTGGAGCTTGAGGTTTACAATCAAAAGCACCAGCTTGTGTAACAGCTGCAATGTTCTACTTCCACCCAGGAATCCCATGTGGGAACCACAGGGTTGCTTTCATGGAAGAATCAAATAAAACATCATTTTAGTTTTAGAATTAATTAATCACTGGAAATGAAACCAGGACTCTGTGACTACAGACAAATGCTCTGGGCCTGGTGGTCACCACTCCTTCATCCCCAGTACAGGCTGCCCACAGCACCCAGCCATGGAACCAGGGAATACCCTGCTCTGACACAAGGACCTTCCTTTAGGGAGCCATAGCTCCACTTCAGAATCCTCATTCCAAAACAGTGTAAAACAGCACAAAAAAGGATTAAATGCAGTACATATTCAGTCAACAAGCAACATGTCCTTATTTTATGCTCCAAGTTTGAACTATGAAGAGTGATGAGGAACAAAGCTGTGTCAGGGAGGCTCAGGCTGGATCTCAGGGAAAGGTTCTTCCCCCAGAGGGTGCTGGCACTGCCCAGGCTCCCCAGGGAATGGTCCCAGCCCCGAGGCTGCCAGAGCTCCAGGGGTGTTTGGACAGTGCTGCCAGGGATGCACAGGGTGGGATTGCTGGGGGGTCTGTGCAGGACTGGGGTGGGACTGGATGATCCTTGGGGTCCCTTCCAGCTCAGGATATTCCACAATTTGATGTGCTCCTGCTGCAAAGCCACTGTTTGTTACTGCTTGTGTTTGGGCCAGAGCGTCCACTGCTTTCAAATGGAAACAAGTTTAACTTGGGAGAAGTCAAGAATATGAAATAAACAATCAGGACAAATAAATCATCAGGATTTAAGTCACTGCAGCTGCAGTCCCAGCCCTCTTTTTACATCAAAGTATCCCAAGTTAAATGTTTGGGTTTGTTGTTTTGTTTTTTAAAATAAAGTGTTTATTCTGAAAATAGACTTCAGGGAAATAAGAGGAGAAGTAAAAAAGAAACACAAACAAAAAGGGGTGTTGGCAGATGTGGTCAAACACATAATCAAAGCCAGACGTGTCTCACACAGCAAGAACTGTTAATGGCTCATGCCTGGTTTCTCCAGTTTTGCATATTCCAATGTTTCCAGACACCACTTAATGACACGAAGAAAATAATTATGCTCAGGATCACTTAGAATATATGAAAACAACGCTACCAACAGCTCACCCAGGGCTGTGGCCTTATTCCAAAAGAACACTTCTCAAGCAATCTTGCTCCCTACAGGCTTGGAGATCTGCTTCTCCAAGGAGAGCTCAGTGCAGGAATTACAAAGCAGTAGTTGTGCAGAGGGTAAATTGTATTCAATTACAGATTAAACTTCACCGCCCCCCCC
>VZRX01021669.1:118369-156369 GCA_013398075.1 Notiomystis cincta
CCCCCCCCCAAAATCCTTTGGGTAACACAGCCCTGGTCCTGGCGAGCTCTGAAGTCGTGCTGCTCCATGAACAGGGTGCTGCCAGCACTGCAGTGGCTTTCCTGACTCCTGAAGAAAAATGAAGCCTTGGATTTATTTTCCATGCCCTCATACCTCACCTGCTGTACATGTTTGAATGGAACAGTTTCTACTGGCAAAACCCAGACTGCAAAAGTAACTCCAGCAAAGGCTGTAACCCTGGAAGAGAGGGTGTCTTACCTTTTCTAGCAGGTAATTATTGATGTGCCCACCTATGGGGTCTCCCTTGAAATCAAAGTTGATGTCCATGTATTTTCCAAATCGGCTGGAATTGTCATTGCGGTTTGTTTTGGCGTTGCCAAAGGCCTCCAACACACAGTTGGATTTCAGCAGGATGTTCTTCACTCTGCAGCAGGGATGGATGGATGGAAAAGGGAACAGGGTAAGTTCAACACTCGCACCATGGGATTTTTTCACAGCCATTTCTCCAGAAGAATTCAATGACAGCAGTGATGCTCTTTGATGGCAGATTTGGGCAGATGTGGATGACATCAGCAATCCCATGGGAAATCAGCTGGGAGCTGTCAGCAACACTCCTCAGAGCAAGCAAATGCTCTTTGGTTCAAAGACCAGACCCTCACTCTGAAATCAGCACCAGAAATTCAGTTTCTATACACATTTGAATTCTGAAACCAATTTTCTGAGCTCTTTTTCAAGTCATTTTCAAAACTTCATTCAGGATAGGCTGAAGTCTGTTTCTGCAGAGAGCCACATTCTTTGCTCCAAAACTTTTACTCCAAGATAGAGATATTTTGCAATTCAGAATCATGTGAGCCTGGAAGGTCACAGAATACACTCCTTGCACTCAACATGGTGTTCTGGCCCACCCAAATTTCAGGCAATTTGCCCCAGGAAAAGTGATTTAGAATAATTTAGGTTGGAAAAGACCTTTAAAATCATTGAATCCTGCCATTAGATGGTTGATATTGGCTGGATGGTATTTCTAGGTGCTGTTTTGATTTTGAAAGTTTGAACTTTCAAAATAAATTTTTCAATGTGATTTCAGCAATTAATATTGCAAAATGCCCAGAGTAAAAGCAGTATGTGAAAAAGTTAAGTATAATCAGCACATATAAGAGACCATCTGATAATGTGGTGCTACAGAGCCCACAGAAAGAGATACAGAAGCAGGAGAACTTCCCTTCTTTTCCAGCCCAGGCCTTACCTCTCCACCTCAGCCCTCTGCCCAGGGTTGGTGATGGCTGCTATGTACTGCATTATGTATTTACTGGCCTCAGTTTTCCCAGCCCCGCTTTCACCTGGGGGGCAGAAACACCACGGTGACCAAACACATGAAAAAAAGCAAAACAAATCATTGGACAGAAGACCTCAATTCCACCCCAACAGTACCTGGGGGGGTTGATTTTTTTCTCTTTAAAGTAATCTTTATGTGCACTTGGAATGTTTTCTAAACACAGCCATAACCCTGCCTGCCTGCTGCTGCTGCTGGGCTGACTTTAAGCAATTGTGCTGTGAGATTCCACAGGTCGGGAAAAGGGCTGGCACAAGAGGATCAAAGGAATATTGTTAGAGGAGAAAGCCTGGCCTGCAGCAGCACAAGGGGCCACTGTTCAGCACCCCAGCCCGGGGCTCTCTCCTTTCAGAGCTGCCCGAGCACGGGGACATCAAGGAAACAAAGTGCCAGGATCCAGCCAGGGATCACTCTGGTACCAGCCCTGCTCCCACTGCTGGAGCCATGGCCTTTGCTGTGGAGCAGGGAACAAACACTGACCAGTCAGGGCAGCAACAAAACTCAGCAGCTCCTGAGAAGAGACAAGCCCAGTTCTGCTGATCCCAGCTCTCCTGATCCCATATCAACCCTGATCTCATCTCTCCTGATCCCAGGTCACTTCTGATCTCAGGTCACCCTTGATCCCATCTCTCCTGAACCCATATCACTCCTGATCCCATCTCACCCCTGATCCCATCTCTCCTGGTCCCAGGTCACACCTGGAGCAGACACAGGGCTCCTGCTCACATTATCTCCCTGCAGGCACAGATCCAGCTCCTGACTGGCACCAGCTCTTGAATGAGATAAGAAATAATTGTGCCGGTCTCCATACACGGATTCAAATGCAAATGAACAGCTTTAAGATTAATGAAGTTTCTTTTATAAAACGTTGTCATTAGCCAAACCATTATTCTCCTTCCGCCTGGAATTTCACACAGATCAAGTGCTCATCACCATGCAGAGCCCTCTCAGCCTACCTGAGATGACAATGCAGGTGTCTTTGGATCGTCTCTTCATGGCTTTGTAAGCAGCATCAGCGATGGCGAAGAGGTGGGGAGGCCTCTCGTAGAGCTCCCTGCCCTTGTACTGCTCGATCGTGTCCCGCCCGTAGATGTTCAGGTTCTTGTAAGGATTCATGGAAACAACCACCTCCCCGATAAAGGTGTAAATCCGGCCCTTCTCGAACCTGCCCGGCAGGACACAGAAGGCAGAAATGAGACAACTGCAGAGGTTGAGCACCCGCAGCTGCCCGGCCATGGGGTGAACTCTTCCACCCATCAGCCTATAGAAACACGACAGTAAAGGCCTGGCTCCGGACATCCCCCGAGCTGGGACAGCACAGCAGCACATACAGACACCCGAGGGCACAAGGACGACAAACCAAGGCAGCCTGCAGTTCCACCACCTACCAAGGACATTTCTACCTCTGTTTCACTGCCAGATATGTGATATGGAATTTACAGTTTCTACAACTGACAATAAGTGAGCACGAGTGTGAGGAGCAAAGTTAATCTGCTTCATAAAGGGGATTTACAAACTATTTACAAAAGGCAAATTATTTTTTCATGTTCTGTAGTTGTCCATGACCCAGCTCAGGCCACAGGAGCACAAGTTCTGAAGCCCTCACTGAGAGGTCTAATCACACTTGAAAGTAAACAAAGACAGAAGCCCAGGAGGGAATTGCAGCCTCTCAGCTCAAGCAATGAGTCCTTTTTGCTGGAAGGCACTTCAGTATCACCACTGCTGCTAAATCAGAGAGGAAAAAATTCTAAAAATGTGTGCAAGCAATCCTAAACTACACCATTCCTATCCCTACCTGGCCCTTTGACTCTTTCTACAAGCAAGACAGAAAACAACTTGATGTTAGTTTTAAGAAAGAGTTTAAGTTAGAATATGTTTCCAAAAAAATTCCTATTTTATTGAAAGTTATCTAGGAGGAGAGCTCAGAACAATTCCAGATTAACAGCTGAGGAATTCACACAGCATTTGTTTCTCAGGAGAAAGGACAACAGCAGGTTTAGGGATCAACACACAAACCCTGGATTTCCAGCGCCAATCCCTGTCTGCAACTGTACTTAAAACTCAGGACGTTAGATGGCACCAGAACCCCTCCACAGAGCCCGAGAGCCTCGAATCCTGATGGACTCCGGCACAAATTCTAGCATTACTTTATTGAATTTATTACCACCCCCATGTGGTGACAGCCCTGACATTTTCTATTGTTCATCTGAGAATTTTTTGCAGCATCTTGGCAGCGTCAGTTTTTAGCAGGTGTAATAAAACTCAAGAAATATCATCCAGCAACCAGCATTCCACTTTCTAGAAGTGTTTGTGCCTTAACTCCAGCTTCCTCCTGGAACACTTCACTAGGAAGACACCAGAATTACAAAACATCCTCTTGTTCCTACATCACTTTTAAGGCATTGTGATACACATTTCCCAAAACAATAATGAGCTTAAAATGCAAAGATACTTTACATTTTTGAGATATATGCTGTTTGAAAGGTACCAGTAATGTTTTAGAAAAGATAAGATCAACATAATCAGCAATATCAATACTTAATTTTAACTTTTTGGAAGATCCCAAACAAGTAGAAGTGCAAAGGGATCGGACACCAGGCTGGGAGCTCATGTAGGACTCTGCATTCACAGAAGAGAGCTTGAAAAACCAAACTGACACAACATTGTTGGTATTAGGGAGATCAAATCACACTGGGACATCAATATGCAATGGAAACCACAAGGCCATCATAATGAGCAGAATCATTCCCACCTCTTGGAGATGGACACCCAAAAAAGGTGAGTTACACAATGGAGAATACTGAGGCTGCTCTCCCAAGTCCCTGGCCAGCAGCACAGAACTGCTGCTCGAGGCACTGCTGAAGCTGAAAATAAAGATCCAGCAGATTGGAGATGAGGTTTTAAACCCCATAAGCAGCTGGAGGGTTCACAGCCACAGAGAGGGTGAGGGGGTTATTTTAGCTGAGGAGAAATAAAGAAATAAAGGGCACTCCTGCTGCAGTGTCAGGCCAAGCCACCATCACAGCACTCAATACTCTGACCTCTTCCTTAAGTAATGAATTATGTAAACTTGCATTGCCAGAGCCCAGTTTAAGTTTCCTCCCATGACAGTTCAGCATCCCTGAGTGAATCATAGAATCAGGGACTGTTCTGAGTGGGAAGGGACCCACTAGGATCATCCAGTCCCACCCCGGTCCTGCCCAGACCCCCCATCAATCCCACCCTGGGCATCCCTGGCAGCACTGTCCAAACACTCCTGGAGCTCTGGCAGCCTCGGGGCTGGGACCATTCCCTGGGGAGCCTGGGCAGTGCCCTCTGCCTCTAAGCAGGACCTCCAGATCTGGCCCTGCCAGCCTGTCCCTGCAGAGCCCCTGCTCCAGAGGGGTTCCAGCTGGGATGCTGGCACAGGCAGCAGGCTCACATCTTGCCTGTCACTTCCCCACTGCCCCACTTCCCCTCAGCTCAGACGACAGATCCCACGTTGGGCCTCCAAGCCAAGTTCTAAAAGGTTTTACTGGGCTCTGATGAGCTGTGTCTTCAGCTTTGTGGCAAAAGGCAGACAGAGATGAGAGGGAAGAAGGATCCACCTCCAGGCTTGACAAACAGGCACCTCTCCAGCCTGGCTTTGGGGATACAGAGTTTATGAACAAGTGACACCCTCATTGACCTCTCAGTTCATTTCTCTTTATTTCCTAGCACCAGAGTTAAAACTGCAGAGCTGTGCTCAGATGTTCCCACCAGGAGCTCCGGCTCCTTGCCCCTCGTTGCTGATAAAGCCCCTTTTCATCCCTGAGCGTGGCTCAGCACAGCAGCAGGCCAAGAACAGCAGGGCCTCTTTTCCTGGCTGCACGGCTCCGCTGGGAGAGCTGGGTTTGCCTTGCCCATGGAGAACTCAGGAAAGCTTAAGAAAACAACCCACAAAGGCAGTGCAAATGGGGAGCTTTGAGCTGTGTTGAACCCATGATTCCTCTGCAGGGCAAGGTCACAAAACAAGACCACAAATCCATTTGGTGCTTTCCACAGGCAATACAGGCATTTTAGTGCTGAGGTGTAACATGTAGAACTGGGATTTTGTTATTCAAAGCAACAGAAATGCGGTTCCTTGATAAAAAAAAAGTTCCTTAATGAAAGGAACCCCAGTGTCCACTCCTGGGACGACACCCCCACGGTCAAACCTTGTTTTATATCTCATGGAAATCACATCAGCTTCTGCTACAACAAAACATTTCCCTGCAGTAATTCCATTTCGATAATTTCTGTATCAATGTCATAGAATCATAGAATATCTGGTGTAGGAAGGGACCCACAAGGTTCATCCAGTCCCACCCCTGGCCCTGCACAGATGCCCCAGCAATCCCACCCTGGGCATCCCTGGGAGCAGTGTCCAAGCTCCTGGAGCTCTGGCAGCCTCGGGGCTGGGACCATTCCCTGGGGAGCCTGGGCAGTGCCAGCACCCTCTGGGGAAAGAACCTTTCCCTGATCCCCATCCTAAATCCCCCTGACTCAGCTCCAGCCATTTCCTGGGCCCTGTCCCTGTCATAGGGAGCAGAGATCAGAGCTGCCCCTGGAGAGGAGCTGCAGCCCCAGTGAGTCTCCCCTTAGTCCCCTCTCTCCAGTAGCTCAGCAGCCAAAAAGCAATTCATAGTATTTAATCCTTGTGGGTTATTTTGAGGAAGAACATCAGCTCTTTCATGAGAAGTTTTTATACCAGTTTTTATTACCTCATTAAAACATCAATTGATAATGAGAAAATAAAAACCAGTGAGTCACAGAATACAAATCATTTTAAAGGATAAAAACTCTTCTCTAGGAAAGAAGTCCACTAAGGCAAGAAAAAGGCTTTTACTTTGTTTTGTAGTTTTTATTTTTAGGGAAAGGAGTTAAAAAAAAAAATCTTTAAGTGCAGACAGAGCATATTCACATGCAGCTGCTCCTGGAAAATACACTGCAGAAATGGGAACAGTGAAGCAGAAATCTCCACCACCAGAGAGCACTCACATTTAGGATTTCCCCCACCTGACAAACACTCCAGTCAAAAATAAAACTGTTCTTTACCGAGGAAATGATGCAACTTCAAATGCACTCAGTACAAATAAAGAAAAGTTAGTTGGCAAGACTTGGAACCCACACTCCCAAACAACATCTGCAGGACTGGACCGTTACACAAAGACGCCCCACCAGGCCACCCCGCTCAGCACTCACATCAGACAGGGAATTCCTAATTAATCATTGACGTGTAACTTCTCAGCTCCAGAAGCCAAAGAGCCCTTGGGGCTGCCAGCCCTGAGCACCGGGGAATGGCTCCTCACTAACCCACTTTGGTCCGTGCCCATCTGTCCAACATCCGAGGGACAGAGCATCTGCTGCAGAATCACTGCAAGTCACCAGTTTGCTGCTCCTTTAGGAGAGCTGAAGTGTAGGTATTGGTATTCTGGATAATTTTCTTCTGGGAAAAGCCCTTTTCTGGTCCTGAGCTGCTCTTTTCTCAGCACTGCTCACGGACTGACAGCACATTCTGCTTTACAGACATACCAAAGCTTTCCCTGTTTGCAGATGCTCCCTGAAGCTCCATGGGCCCGGCCCTTCCTGATGCTCCACAGGTCCCCCAGGACAGAACCTGCTCAGTCAGTCACAGCACAGACATCCACTGAGACAGGCTTTCAGATTGGCTGTGCAGCAGTGGCTTAAAGGAAGAGAAATGTTAAGGAAAAGCAAATTCAGGACAGAATCAGGAGTGCTACAGCTGCCTCAGCTGTGCTAGTCAGCAGCAAACCTAGTCCCACTCAAGGCTAAGAGAAACAAAACTGATGGTTTCAAACTATGCTCTATTTCCAGCTTATTTGTGAACCCCAAAGCACAGACTGAACTACTGACTATGAACACAGCTTTTTCTTCCTCCTCTGTGCATGGGAAGAAAGATCCAGAAGCTTGTGTTCATGAAGAGATGTTCATGGACAGTCAAGGATAGGCCTTTAGGACATATTCACTAAGGGAGGGAATTTAAGCAGACTTCTGGCAGTGAAACTGTATTTACCTGGTTATTAAGTGCAAGAATGAGTAGCCTGTACTCACCTAAGGGAACAACCCCATTCTCCTCGTGCTTTGGGAAGCAAGTGACTTTTCTAAAGCAAACTTTACTCTGTGCCTCAGGTACTTGTGCCTTTTCTGTGTGATACCAGGTCTCCCTACTGAGAGTGCAGTGCTCCTTAAAGACTTTATTTTAGGTAAATCTCAAACTAAACTCAGCTATCAAGCAGGACTTCAAGTCTTTCAGTAAATTGCTCATGAACTGTCTCACAGCAAATCAGCCTCTCACAAGAGCATTCAGATAAACAGGATTTGCGTTGGCAGAACTATGGCTAAAATATTCCTGCTGCTCTTGGAAAAACAGACCAAAAAACTGTCCAGTCAGTATAATCTCCCTGCACCAGGAAAACGATCCAAGTCTGTCCTGATCATGAATATGCATGTCTACAATATTCAAAATATGCATGTCTACAAGGTTCTGATACACCCTGAGGGCCAGAAAAACTGCAATTAAAGTCACATCAGTTGCAGGTGAGATCTTTGCTTGCAGTTGGCCTGCATGGAGTCCGTGTTCAGATGCTGCCAGTTGAACAAAATAGGAAATGCCATTTGGAGCTCGTTCTGCACCACTCCTTTCCTGTATGGAGGGAGCAGACAGGGCAGGGTGAGGAATACTCCATTCATCTGCAGCCTCCAGCCAGCTTTGAAATTAGGTTAAAAGAGTTATTTGTAATGATGTCATTTTTTTCTAAATAAAACTAGCAAACTACAAGTGACCACTGCCACATCTTCCTCAACAAACCAAAGTTTAAGCAAATTGACTGTAATTTGATGAGACTGATTCAGCTCCAACCCAGCTGACTCTTTAGTCATCCACCAGCTCTGCAAACCCACTGGGTAAAGTCAGGGGAGGGAAAATGGGAGATGGATGCTAAGTCGGATCTAATGAATGCTGAATAAAGTCTAAAACTAGGAGATGTAGGAACAGGAATAACATTAAAATCCCTCTCCTTAAATATAAAGCACTAACCTTGCACTGAAAAAATGCCAAACCACTAAACACAGGAGTCACTGAACTTTCATCTCTATTTGCGTCAGACGGGCCGAGCTCTCCCTGCACACTCCTTTTCCAGCTCTGGAAGCACAGCAGAAGGCACAAGCAGGCTTGAGACAGATAAGGATTCAAAGGGAAGTTCTTTGAAAAGCCTCCAGGACAACACAATGCTTTGTGGTTTATTCCCACTCGCACAGGAGGAAGTTGCTGCCAGCACAGGTAGAGGAAAGCAGTTTGCTCCCTGTGTGTGTAGCACTGAAACACTCCCAATTTCCAGGAAAAAATCTGGCTGTGACACAGTGATATATCTGTGCTCTGGGCAGGATGGTGCCCTGAGTGGGAATTATCCTATGATCCCACATCTAACCACGAAAGAGCAGAACAGGATTGGTATAGCAGCAAACAAGAGACTGCCATCTGCCCATAATCTCTAACTTTCATCTGTCAAATAAAAGCACATAACCTCTAAAGAGATAGTAAAAAGCAAAAGAAAGCCTAACAGTCAGGTAGGTTCTTCTTTCTGCTCCCATCACACCCCGAGCCAGCTGGAGCACTGAGTCTGTCATGTAGAGGAACTCATTTAAATGCATGAGACTCACAAAACTACTGAGGAGGAAGGAAAGGTGAAGAGATCACCTATAAATACCTGGGGAGATGAGAATCATCCTGCCAGGCAGCCAGAAGAAAATATTAAACAGAACACAATATAGGCCCATACAAAGGGAGAATGGGAATGGAGGACCCTGACCAACACAGGCTGGAGAGGAAAAGCTGCAGAGCAGTTCAGGGGGAGCTGCGAGGACCAGAGAGCCCTGCTGGATATGGCTGAGTTTATTTTATGGATGTATTTAGAAGATTTGTCTTCCTGCATTGACCAACAACTGACTTTGTGATCCATTATGTTCCTTCCACTCTGATGTCACAGCACTCAGGTACTTAAAAAGGACATTTTACCTGCATTCACCTCCTCTTTCCAAATCCCGTATCTGTATTAACTGTAAACTGCCACATCACGATTATCTCAGCCCTCAGTTTTGGGAATTCAGCTTTGCACATTGGACTGTACACACCTCTGTGTTAAAGGATTTCTACCTTCAGGCATTTCAGGGGACAAAACTACAAAAATACCTGCCCAAAAGGCAAACACCAGGGCACTGCCTGGTGGCAGCATAGACGTGCACCATGAGGAAGATCCTGCCTGATTCCTTCGCCCTGGTTCAGTGGGGTGTGAATTCTGCAGCCGTGGCTTTGTCCCAGTGGTGCCCAGGCAAGCTGATGCTTCTAAATAACCTTCTTGTGAGGGATGCTGGAAGGGCTATAAAATCCTTTGAGCCAGCACAAAGATCCGGAAACATGCAGAAAAACAAAGCCCATGACTGAGCCCCTGTTCTTTGCCCCCAACTCTCCAGTAACTTGGGAAACAACAACCACTCACAAATAACATCACCTGAAGCTGCAGCAGCCCCTGCACTGATGATTTGTAACTTTATTTTTGAAGCCATGTTCTAACACACACTTGGTGTGACACCTTCCCCACTCTGTCCATGCTCTGGCTGCACTGGGGAAGGAGTTGATGCTGTCTGGTTTAGAGGGGAGGAAGGGAAAACTCAGACAAGTCTTCAGGTGTGGGAAGGACCAAGCTGTGAAGAAAGGGAGGGACAAGCCATGGTGGGCAGGTGAAGAAGGCATGGATGTGGGTGGTGGTGAGGGCACTGCATGAAGCCCTGACAGATTCAGCCCCCTCTCTTCCTGCTGTCCCCTGAGCCCTTGGAGTGTTGTTCAATCAACACAACCCTGTGATAACTACACCTCTTCTCACTCCACAAGCCCAAGTGCCAAGGTACAGTCACAGTATTCCACAGGTTTTCTTTGGAAATGCCTGGAGACTCCTTTAGCAGTCAGCTGGCTGGGAGCTGCTGATGTTCAGCTGCTTCATTGTTCTGCTGGGAAGGAAGATTCTGATTTGTTAAGCTCGTGGCCACTGCTGATCCGTGGATGCTGCTGGAGCCCTTGAATGCAGCATTGTTTGGGACAGGGCTCAGAAAACCCAAGAATCATCTTGCAGCATTAAGAAACAGAACCCCATCTGCCAGCACGCCAAAAGATTGGCTCTGAGCTCTTATAACGTTACATCTAAAATAAAATTAGGTGCCTTATTTATACAAATACAGGCCATTCAAACCAGGCAAACATGCAAAATATGCAAATAATGACGTGTGTTTCTGCATCGTTAGGGCTTCCTTTGGAGTTGCTGCAGTGATCTGCACCATGGCACCCCAAAACAAATGGTAACAGTTGTTACACAGGCCTGTGTAACTGGCTGTGACTCTGGCCTGTGAGTGACACTGGGCTGTGACACTGGCCTGTGAGTGACATTGGGCTGTGACACCAGGCTGTGACACTGGGCTGTGAGTGACAGTGGCTATGACACTGGGATGTGACCCTGGATTTCTCCAGGCACCCCGGCTTTTACAGCACGTGGTGGTGACTCAGCTCCATGGTTTGGCCCACGAGCTGTCCCAGCCTCTCCAGGGCCAGCCAAGGGCTCTGGTGGACAAACCACCAAGTCTCCTAGCAGCAGATGAGGACATTTCACCTCCAGCTGCCCATCCTGCCCCTCAAAGATTCCCGTCTGCCACATCTGCTGTGGGGACAATGAGGGACAGCTGTGACCTTGGCCACCCTCAGATTGCCAGCAACGCCTTTCAGACACCAACGGCTTCAGCCAGAGACAAAGAACCACAAGCAGTGGAGGGGAAAATTAAGTTTGCAAATCACAAAGCAAATATGTTTCAACAATACGTACATGAACTGCTCAGGCTGAAAGGACTTTTCCTCACGCTCCCTTGAAAGCGTGGCTAGTCAAGGAAGAGCTTCCCAGTTTGGATATAGATTTGGCTCAGGTTTGTTGTGGGCATTCTTTCAAGTATTTTCTGTTTTGTACTGGAAAAGCTTCATGTCCCTAATGGAGATCTGAATAGAACTGCACTGAAATCCCTCTTCTCCATCTCCCAGTCTTATCCATATCCCCAAGAATGGAGCAGGAGAAGGAACACAAACCCTCAGGCTCTGTAAGGGACAAGATGATGTCAGTGTGAAAAGGCCCAGTAAACACACAAGGTTTGTTATTCCAATTAAAGAGTGACTAATATTTCACAGAAAGTTTGGGTGGGAAACAAAGGGGTTTAACTACAACCAAGTGCAGTAGGTTCACCCAAATTCATGAGTGTGACTGACCTGGCAGATTCAGTATCAGGATCTTTCTCCCTCTCACTGAAAGTCAACTTCAAAAAGGGGAAAAAAAGAAGGAACAACACAGGGAATGCTTCAAACACCCTTGTGGGCATGGAAGTGCAGGGTAGAACTGGCAAGATAAGCAAATGAATTTGTACAGTGGCCTGAAGTACCTCACTTTACATTCTTTGAATGGAAAAGCAACTGAGCAGCAGGAGAGCTGCTATTTATGCATTCATCATCCACCACAAAAAGAGTGAATTCCTAAATGGCAACTGCACACAGATAACCCAGGGGAACATTAGCAAGATGGAAAAGGACTTAAAAGGTTTGATTAGTAAAACAGATTACTTGATTTACATGCTGCTTGGTTTATTGGTTCAAATTATCACCGGAAAGATTGGGTTCATTTATTTCCCTTAAATCTGACATATTTTTTTCTGTCAAAGACAGCTCCCATTCAGAAGCTGAAAGATTATTCAGGTAATAATAATGTGAGACAGCACAAATACCACACAAGTCAGAATTAACATGCAGATAACGTGAAAAGCATCTTCAATTTATCTGCCACGAGCCAAGCTGGCTTTGACTACACCATCAAATTTTTAATCCTAGGCCAGTGGAATTCAGAGCCCTCTGAAATCATTTAAAACAGAGTATTTTGAAGGACAAATCAGCCCAAGGATTCGGGCAGGCTTCTACTTCTGTGACGTATCAATTGTCAGGTAACAAGCATTAGTTAATGACAATCTCCAGAAGTCGTATCAATGCCACACTTTATCAAAAAGTTTAATAAGGATGTTTTCAGACACTAATTATTTACTGAAAGCACTTCTTGAGCCTGGGGTGGCGGTGAAGTGATCCTCAGCTTTGGCAGACGCAGTTACACACTGAGAGCAGCACGGAGTGAAACTGCTGCTCCTTTGCAGGGCGATCCCACCCCTGCTCACACCACTCCCAGCACAGCTGGCCCCGCTCAGGGCAGGGGCGCTGGACCCTCCCCAGGGACCCTCAAACAGCCCCTGCCAGGCTCTGACACACACGGGCAGCTTCAGGTGACAGCTGAACAGAACTGTGATCTCCAGGAAGAGCAGCACAGGTTTTCCAATTAATTTTGCTATCAGCTTTCTTTAGATATTTTTTTTTAAGAAATAAGTTTAATTAAGAGCTCAGAGCTGACACATCCTCCTCCAAACACAGCTACCTCCCTCCCTCCCCTGAACAATCAGCTGCTAGCCCCTCACAGAGCAGCATGAAACACAAAAAAATCACTTGGAATCAACAATTGGCAGTCACAAACTGTTAATCTCTTTACACCTTTTACAAACAGAGAAAATCATCTATTAAGTGGAAAACATATTTTCTCCGTTATTTTTCTATGTTTTTTCAAAGTGGTTTGTGTTACCCTTCTCATACTCATGTCTGCTGCTCATACTCATGCCTGCTGCACAAAAGATGATTTGGTATCTCACACATACTCATGTGGCTGGAATAATCAAGATCTTCCTGAATTACAAATAATTATAAACACAGGAATGGTCACTATCGGCTCCTCAGTGGTCAGCCTCCAGCAGCCAATAGCAAATTAGGGGAATGGCTCTCCTGTCAGTTTTCCAAGGACTTCTGGAAACAATGGAGTGCTTCAAGTTTCTCAGACTATTTTGCTGTGTCAGCGGGAAAGCACTGACAATCCACATGTTTAGGTGGCAATCCGTACTGGAATACAACTGCCAACCATTTTATATCAGCACACACATCATGACATCAGCTTATCCATGATTATCCATGAGCAGCAAAGCTGCCACCCTCACCCCAACTTAAGAAATTCTGTTCTGAATGCAAGAATTTAAACCCACAATATACACAATTCTTATTACTTGCATTTTAGATATTGTACAAAATGCAATGCAACAGTCACTAATATATGGCTCTCTCACACATCCCAGTCCTCAAGGATTATGGTATTTTCATGCTCTTTTTATTTAATGCAGCCATGGTTATAAGGTGGAGAAGGGTAGGGTTAGATGTGATATCAGGAGGAAATTCCTTCCTGTGAGGGTGGAGTGCTCAGAGCAGCTGTGGCTGCCCCTGGATCCCTGGCAGTGTCCCAGGCCAGGTTGGACGGGGCTTGGAGCACCCTGGGACAGTAGGAGGTGTCCCTGCCCATGGCACAGGGTGGCACTGGATGGGCTTTAAGGTCCTTTCCAGCCCAAACCATTCTGTGATTTCATGATTCTTTATTTTTTATACATGTATGTAAAATTAACTTTAAAGGTTTACATTTACACAAGGCTCCTCATAGCAAATATTGCCCACACTCTTCTGACTGAATCGGAGCAATAAAATGGTCATTTGGACAATCCAGTCAGAAAATGCACCTGCAGCTTTGGATACAATGGCATGGCCTGATGGACTTGCAGATAAAGACAGGGTTCAAGTGTGTCAGTCATGGCACTTTCATGCAGTGCTAATAAAATTACTACAAATCCTGGTTTTGTCAAAAGAAGAGTGGAATGTATTTATGAAATGACTCTTTTCCTCCTAAATATATTCAAGAGAGACTTACAGGAAAAGAAATAAAGCTCAGTTATTTCCTGTTCACATCTCTGTCCTTTGAGCAGGGGAGCAAAGAATTTGACACTTCATATCTACACTCATCTTAAACACCATTCTTTGGCCTTCGGTAAGAGGGCACTGACAGTTAAGGAAATGGTCCTACATACAGAAAATCAGCAGCTTTGATAAGCTGCACAGGTCATTATACTGATAAAGACAGTTACTATTACCTTAACTACACTTCTTTCAAAGTCCCAGGTCAGAGGAGGTAAAACCTAGCTCATTATCCCTCCTCCTTCTCTGTCATGCAAGCAGGAGACATCCTTTGACGGTGTGAGGAGTGAAATGTCTGTCTCATCCTAAAATAATCAACAGTTCAGCAGTGGAAATGCCAAGGGTTCCAGGAAATAGGCCATGCAAAAACCCTCCTAAACTGTCCAGTAACCTGAGACAAGAAAAATTCTTCCCTTAGTCCAGATCTGTTGATTTAACCTCAAGTAAGACAGACCAGGGATCCAAAACAGTTTAACACCACTTGAAGAGGACTCTGGAAATATCTCATCTGGGCTGTGGTTCATCCAGTTCTGGAGAACAAGAGATCCTCACTAGCCAAGGATGAAGGAATCCTGCATGGCCTCTGCAAGCACTGAGTGGAAGCCCAAAGACACAAGGTCAGTCTGTCCAAACAACCAACCCACCTGTGCACCTAGCCAGCAAGGAGAACTCACCATTTCCCCTCTCCTACCCAGTGCTGCTTTATCACTCTTAGGCCTTAAATTTTTCTCCTTCCCCTTTTTGGTGGCAATATGGGGAGTGAGGTGAAGTGGGAAGAAAAGGAAAGCTGGGGGAGAAAAGATAACAGACACAGTGTAATTCCATCATCTCAGGTTTGGGGATTTGCTTCCAATTTTGTTTATGAATTCAAACTCGATTTACTGTCCTCCACAAATCACTTGTAACTGTACACCACATTAACCATCCCCATTTCTTCTCATTTATCCTGTATTAAATATAGAGACACAAACCTATTTATAATTATTATAACAAAACCTGCTTGTATATTATGAAGTCATACCAACATTTCCTTGTCTTTTTGGACTGCATTTCCCCCCACAGCATCCAGGCACCTCATGCAGCTCCCTGAGCTGGTGCCTAGTGTCACACAGTGCATTCGGTGTCCTCTCATCACCCTCTGTTGATCCGTGACCCTGCCAATCACAGCCCATTACTCAGCTGGAAATGAATGGCTCAGCGTTCTGGATAATTGGGTTGCATCCACGGGGATCGAGCATCTTCGGCAGGGGCACCACCTCCCCTGCCAGGCACCGCTGGTGCTGTGAACCCTGTTTTTACAAAAGCTACCTCAGCTTTGTGATCACTGCAGGAGGTTCCTGCTTCCCCCACAAGCCTGGTTGTCCTCACCAGCCCCTGGCCCAGCAGAGGTTTCAGCAGCCATCGCCCAGCACCTGCAGCAGTCCTGGACAGGGATCTGTTGGAGAACTCTGCTCACACTCCCAGAGCTCTCTGACAGCCACACTCTACTCCCACAGGGCACCTGTGTAGGCCAGGTTACATCTCTTCCATTTGAGCAGCCCTGCAGGCCAAAGCTGATTTACCAAACCACTGTCAAGTCCCTGCATTCTCAGCTGCCAGCCCTGCCCCTGGCTCACCAGCCACAAACCCTCCCCCGGATATCTGCATTCAGGCAGCTGAAGTTTTGGGGCTGGATCATCAATTGCACTGACCAGGTTTCCACTGACTGAAAAAAGATTTAGATAAAAAGATTAAGATAAAGAGATTTTAACACCAGTAACTTCTGCATGGTGCCCACGCTGCAAAGTGGGGATCACCTCCTGACAGATCCCTGCAGCTTCTTCCCCAGGGTTCCTGCTCAGAGAATAAGGTGGCAAAAGGCCAAAACCTCTCTGTGTAGAGCTCCCTCAGCTCTGCAGCCTCACGAGCTGGAGCTCCACAGGCTGAGGAAGCAGCTCCCCACCTGGAAGCAGCATGGGCACGTTCTCCTAGCTCCACACCTGGGCTGCTGCACCCTGCCAGGACCCAGCTGCCTCTGAATGGAGCTCACGTGCACCTTTATCAGTGCTGTGGTTAATCTGCAACCAGATCACCCACTCCAGGCCAGCTGAGGATTAAACGCACAGGAAATAAACCAGATATTACTATAACTAAACATTAACTCACTGCTGCTGGACTTTCTTGTTTTAAGGCCCTCATCTTCCTCAGTAAGTCAGGAAAGAAAGGGTGCTGACACCCAGGTGTTACTGAGAATGTAAAGCACCATTTCAAACAGTGTAACTACACACACAACATAAACCATCACCTCCATGAACCAGGGGGACTTGTAGAAATTCGTGGTCCTTTGTGATCAGTTATTGTCTCCTCACATAGTGATCACTGCCCTCCAAACAAGGGCAGGACTCATACCCCTGGTTTAACTGGGTGGGTTCAGATTGTTTTGTTCCCAAAGTCCTTCCTGATCGCCTGTTTGAACTCTGTTTCCAAAGAGACCTGGGAGAACAGGTACCTAAGCTGCTCTGGTATGAGCAGGAGGTGAGACTGCCCTGGCTGTGCAACATTTGTGTCTCCAAAGGTGTCAGCAGACAGTCCTTCCTTCTGTTTCCAGCAGCCTCCGTAGAGAAAACCCCCCCAGTGCTGGGACACCACTTCATAAAACACTGACCAGCTGTAAAACACAGCCTCCTGCTGCACTTTCCCCACAGCATTGCTTGTTTGTAAATGTGTAATTAGAAGGCAAAGGGCACGTGGGAGGTTTTCATCACAGGCTGATCAGATACAAGCAGTGCACAACAAAACAAAGGGATCAGTATTTAAAAGCTTCCAAACTACAGCACTGCAATGGCCAAGCAGTGGGGCCCATTTTCAAATTACAGCTTGTTGGGTGATAATTACCTCAACACCGTGGCAATTACTGAGGCTGTGATTGTCCCAGTTTGATCAGGAACAGCAGCGTGCTCTGCAGCTCAGTTTTATTACAAAGGTTCTGCAACTAGAAAAGCAATCTGGAGAAATAATCCAAAATTCACAAGGGACCATTCCCTCACAATCAAGCTGAAAGGATTGTCAAAACATTTAACCAGACTAAAGAACCGTTATTAAAGCAATGGTATCAACCCAGTAACCTACATTAGCAGATTGCAGCCCTTTGCAAGCCATTGCCCATTCATAATAGCACTTTTATTGCTGCTTCTTGAACCCTGAATTGGTTAGTGGCCCCCTCATGTTTCTGTCTCTCCCTCACATTGTACCCCAAGCTTAATTAAAAGGAATTAAAAAAAAAAAAAGAAAGGGAAAATGGTTAGAGACAACTGTCTTCACAGCACAGCTGACCGCAATGAAGAGGGAAGTCCAGCTAGGCCACGATTTTAGCCACAGTCAGCCAGAATCTGGGCAGCTGTCTGTGCTGGTGTTCCCATCATGAAGCCATGGCTTGTACCCACCTCAGCAGAGGGAACCACCTATCCTCTGAAGGCATGGGAAGGGCAGTTTGGGAGCACCGGGACAGATAATTTTTTAGCTGTGACACGGGGCCAAACAGGCCAGCAAGAGGCATTTCTGGCAGCACCACTTGCTCTGGGATCAAGGTATTATTTCAGCTATTGACAGATCACTCAGGGAGGCATCCAAAGCAGGGTCTGTTTCAAACAGAGGGGTCTGACAGGGCAGCAGGACACAAGGTGCTGGCACTCCCAGGCAGACTGCAATGACAGCAGTGCCTCCCTGACAGCTGGCACTCGCAGAACCACAGCAAACACTAGGACGTTAAGAGCACAAGTGTCCTGTATAGATCTGAAGGAAATGAAGACAATAAAAATAGCTGTAAACCAGGTTCAGTGACTTGTGAGCACAGAAACCTCCAGCAGAAAGCCCTGCACCTTCCTCCACTGCAAAACAAGTCTGTGTCAGGCTGGTACCTTCAGTAAAGGCATGTAAACTTGAAAATCAACCCCTCAGCCACTTTGACCAAGGTGGTCTGTCAGCAGTCACTGGCTTGGTTCATCCCTTCAGTACCTGGTAAGTCAGTAGTAAATACATGACAAGTATTTTGATGACATGGTACTAACCTGAGCTTTCCCAGGATGAGAGCTGGTGCCACCTCCCAGAGTCATAAAAGCTTTAGACAGGAAAAACACTTTAAAGCAAGTTAATTCCTGCACTGCTGGTAACATTCCCTGCTTTGTCTTAGGACTGAGAAGCTTCAAACGTTCACACAGGTATTGAACTCGAATGCAGCACTGTTCTTAGTTGTTAGGACAGAGGGATCTTTGTGCCAGAGCATCCCACAGGACTGCTGCTTCCAGGATAGCCAGGGAGGAAGGTGCAGGAGCAGGAGGGGTTGGTGGGAGGAGCTGCAGGGAGAGCAGCACCTGAGCCCCAGGACTATCCCTGTTCACCACTACGGATGTGAACACTGGAGAACTCAGAGGAACCACAGTTTATGCTCAACACAGTAGTGAAACATCATGTGAACAGAGCATCTAATCAGAAAATGGCACAAGAGGAGGAAAAGGAAGTGAGTTTCCAAAACAGGATTAGACACTAAAGTGAAACTCAGAGCACAGGCCAAAGCTCCTGATAAAATCAAGCTCCTGCCAAGCTCTGCTGTCCCAGAATTCCGTGTTTGAGGGAGAGGGACAGCATTACCCAACAGGGACCTGCCTCCTCCAGAGCCTTCCTTGGTGCTGCACTAAGGCACAGTTTCTCCTAAACTTAAAATGTGTCCAGAATCTTGAGAAACCCTGGATCTCCAGTGTGCTTCAGAGAACATTTTCAGTGCCAGACCTTTTCCCTGCAACTGAGCAGGGCACGAGTCCTGTGCCGTCTGCCACTGTGCTCAGGGTGTCCTTGCTCTGTCCCACGCAGCTCCTCAGCCCAAGAGCTGCTGCTGCCACCTCAGAGAGCAGCCCAGTTGGGAGGTATTGGTTGTGTGAACTGCAGGACATGCAAGAAGGCAATTTACTATCAGAAAACAAACACAAAAAATTCTGATTCTATCTCAGCCTTCCCCCCCACAACAATATCCAAAAGCTCAAGGATTCCCTAAATGGAAATGTAACTAATACAAGGCTTAAAGGTCATCTCAAAGGAAAGCTGTGTGTGACAGAACATGGCCTGTCAATTCCACACACATTATTCTGCCTCGACTCCATCTAGGGCAAAGAAGAAAAAAAAACAAGGAAAATGAAGTAGCTGGTTAAAGGGAATTTAAGGAGGTTCCTAACAATTCTTTTCAATATCAGGGAAACAGTTTTAAAAACACCTCAACTGTGGCTACTGTGACAGCAGAATCAGAGTTCTTGATTCTCTGAACACAGCTCTGGTGGGATCCAGACAAAAAGGTTGGCAAAGCCATCCAAGCCATTCCTCAGAGGCTGTGCCACTGCTCTGGAGTCAGCCCTGGCTGTAGCACCTCTTGGAGCATGTCCACGAGAAGAAGAGTTGCATGGGAGTTATCAGCTGCAGCCACAAAGCCCTTCAGAAAACATGGAAAAAGAAGGTTTTCTTGGTTGTTTTCTGATTTCCCTGCCTGTTGGCACTGAGGACAGTTGCAGACACCTGGAGGGGAACAGGATACAGGCACCAAGGACCCAGAGCCATTATGGCCACACCTCACCTGCCACAACACAGTCCACAGCCAGCTTTACACTGTTCCCTTGCTGAAATCACTACTTTGAGGCCAAATAATTATATCTTACATAATGTGGCCACTAGCCAAACTAACAAAAGCTTTCTGAGGAAATCAACATGCCTTAAATTAGACTTGCCTTAAGATTTTAAGTAAACCAAATGAACTCTTAAGCCATGGCAGTCTCTGGGCTGTGTCAGACGTGTGTTGTGCCTTCATACCCTATTAAAAACTGAGGAACAGTGTCTGCCAGCTGGTTCTCTGCACCAGGAGCTGCTGCCACCATGTGCAGCCATAAAATGTGACTTGGAAAATTATGTACAGATGGGCCTAGAAGTTTAGCATTTATAAGTTCTCTTGATAGCCTGCATTTGCTATAGATAAAAGCAAATCACAATCTTTTCACAAATATCCTTTTCTTGAATTGCTCAGAAAACTACCTTAGAGTCAATGTCAATTCAGCACAAGAGCAGTGACAAGCTGAAGCACAGACAGGCCAAAAGGAAATCAAACTACTCAGGAAAATGGAATTACATCCTGCCAGACTAACAGCTCGTCTGTGTGCAGAGATTGACTGTCTCAAATCTGTGCTATTGGGTTTTTTAAAGGCAAACACCAGCTCAGGGTTTTTCATGTTGTGCAGTTCCCTGCCTGCTGATGCCTTTGCTTTAGCACAAGGTTGGAAGCAAACAACACCCAGTACCACTTCCGCTGGTCAAGAGAGAATTAATTTAAGCATTAAGAACACCCCCATAACCACAGTCAGTGCAGGCCAGAGACAACTCAAGCAATAGCAACATGACAGAAAGAGCCATTTCTAGTCCTACCTAACCACTGCAATCTGAGAGAGAGGCTGAAGGTTTTCTAGAGCATATAAAATTAAGGTTTAGGTATGTACTTTCTGCCCTGCACAGAGCCTCAGTAAAATAAACAAACTTCCATGAAATTTATGGATGTACAAAAAAAACTCATCTTGGCCAACAGGGAGATTAAAAAAGAAAAATTCCAGCAAACTATTCCTCAAGTCAAAACGAAATTCCCATTCAAAATATATAGCAAAAGTGCTGAGAATTTGGAGCGTTTGAATAAAAACAATTCACATATTGAGTGTTATGAAAATTGCGAGAGTAATCAATTTTCCCTTATCATTGGCTTTTCAAGGATCTTTTAAAGGTGGGTTACTGTCTCACTAAATCTAAACCCCAATCTTAATCCTGGGCACTCCTAAAGAACTCTCTCAGATGAACCCAGTTACTTATTCACCTTCAGAAAACTGTAACAAGAATATTTGAAATATTCGGTCTGGCAGGCTGGTACATGACTTCATCCTGCCCAGTCTCCCAGAGGACATCCAGCATTATCTGCAGTGCCAGTTCATAAGGCTTGGAAAGACAAACTTGAGCACAAAGCTGTGGCTGTCACCACGTCACTGCAGGGGGACACTTCAGCCCTTACCCATAGGTACGTGCACTGAATTCCCTGAAGCAAGAAGCAATGGCACTTCTGCTGCTCACTGAGGGTCTGAACAAATGTAACCCCACATTGTGACCTGGCTGACAGCACGGCACAAAGACGTGTGGAAAGGAGATTTCACTGCAGTGGTAAAAGTTTGAGACCAGAGAAAGTGTTAGGGCAAACAAAATGTGATCTCAGTGCTCCATGGCAGCAGGGACTTTTCTCAGTCTCCACCTGCCAAAATAAATTTGCTGCCATTTAAGGTTGTTAGATGTTTCCCCGATTAATCACTGCCGCGGAGCAGTGTTCCGGAGCCGGTTCTCCTGCAGGACGTTACACAACCGAGCCAGCCCTGCCAGCGCCTGGGAAGGGCAGCAGCAAGGAGCCGGAGCTTCCAAGGGCGGAGTGGAGCTCAATCCCAGGGCTGCACAGCTCCTCCCTCCTCGGGACACCACCACCGCAATCCAGCAAGGCCGGACCACCCGTTGGGCAGGTGGGATCCTGCTAGAAACGTTCTCCTATCCAAGGAGTTATTCCTGTTTTGACAGAAGGAATTGAAATTGGGACCGGTTAGGTCACCCTGTTGCTGCAGCCCTGAGGGGGCACTAAAGCTTTGATAACAATCTCCTTTTAGGAAGTAATATCTATAAATATTAGGAAGTAACTCTGTAAATTAGGGGGGAGTGGAAGAAAGCAAAAGAAGCACCATAACCAGGATAATTTCATCCTGGCTCACACTTGTTTAGATCCGAGTGTTTAACTTCACCCACAGAATTCCAGAATTCCATTTAAGTTTCATTTATTTAAAAAAGAATTCTGTAAACACCTGTGATACAAACATGGCAAAGCAACTGCTCCTGCCTCTAAACAAACACTTTAAAAAGGACAAGAGGCTGGTGGACAAAGATGTCAGCAACAAAGTGCTGGAGAATAGAAAAGAATGGGAAAGAGAGTTGTGAGCTGGAAAAAGAAAATTACAGCTACAAATATTTTCAACTTCTGTCTGAAGTTCATCACAGCAGCATTTGACAGCTGCCAACCCAGGCCCAACTGCAGAGGCTGCTAGCGGTGACGCTGTTTCTGCAGAAATATCTTGCTTTGGATAAGGCATGAGGAACTTCCCCCCCACTCCCGGGATGCTTCAGGCGATGCGGCTCTCAGAGGAGGTGGAAGTGCTAATTAGCACCTGCAGGACAGTCATCTGTCCCTGATCACACCAGTTCTTGCTCTCTGGGGAATCCACACCGCACAGATTCCAGACTGAGAGTGTTTCCCCCCCCGCTTCTCTCAGGCCCATTCCATCAGCTCCACAGCTCCTGTGAAATACAACTACCACCAGCTCACGAGCCACAACCAACTCCTTGCTGCAGCTGAGGTTTTGCAAAGTGAAACTCTCACTGAAATGGAGATAATCCGGCACTATCTAGGAAATTACCACTCATTAACCACCAAGACTCCCACAGGCTGCTGCGAGCAGGAGTCCGAGGTCTACAGAACCCAGCCAAGAGGGTTCTGAGACCAGCAGCAGTAAGAGTGTTGCTTTCTCAAAGGTGATCTTGGGCAATTTCCACTCCCAGTTACAAAACCAAGGCAGACAAGAGGGCAGGGGAGCAGCAAAACCCCGAATGAACACCCTCCATCCTCACACCGGGGTTTTATTGCTCTTTGGTAGACAGATGGAAGAAAAGCAAACTAACCCACAGAGGCTACCAGGGAAAGTTCACTGACTACTGGATAAGATATTCAGTAGCCTAAATAATACACACTGTAATGGCCTGGCCTATTTTTGCTATAGCTGGATCTAGCAAACATGAGTCATCTTTGGAGGAAATCCCAAAGTGCTCCCCTACCACAGTCATATCTGTACACAGAAAAGAAAGAACTAAGTCCATAACCAAAAAAAAGCCACCTTCACACTGCCACAGGTATTGGCCAAATTTGCCAGGGAGTTAACTTCCAGCTGGAAAATTTTAAAGCAAATGTTGATTAAGATCACAGGATGGTTATACTTGGAATTAGAGGAACAAAGCTCCTAAAGTATCTTTCCAAGTGTGATCTAACAAATGAGTTTTCATGAGATCCCACAAGACACTTGGTAAGAAAGCAAGCCACAGCGAGACAAGATGGTATCCACTTAACAGGAAGTGGGTTTTTACTGCCATTTCAACTTCTCCCTAGTGCAACTCAAGGCAAATCTAACAAGAAAAATCAAAGGCACGTGAAGAGTGGCCAGTTACATTGCAAATGTGAACCCCCCGAAGCAAACGAGTGACAAACACTGCAGTGGCAGCCAGGAGCACCAGAAAACGATTAATCCTGTGCATAATTATAGAATGGAACAGCACAGCAAGGACTTGCACAGGGGTAAGGCTGTTGGGTTTCCATGGCTGCCAGAGGAGCAGGTGCTGCCTGAGAGCAGGGCCCTTCAGCCCTCTAAGGTTGACACCAAGAGAACCATGCTAGAGAGGAAACTTTAACACAAATTAACATTAACACAGCCTGAGGAAGGGAAGGTTGTGTGGAGATCTCAGAGCACCTTCCAGTGTCTGAAGGGGCTACAGGGAACTTAGAGAGGGACTCTTTGTCATGAACTACAGTGACAGGACAAGGCAGGCTGGGTACAAATTGAAAAAAGAGCAATTCAAGTTAGATATTAGGAAGAAATTTTTTATTGTGAGCATAGTGAGACACTGGAACAGGTTGCCCAGGAGGTTGTGGATGTCCCAGCTCTGGAAATGTTCAAGGCTAGGCTGGATGAGGCCTTGAGCAACGTGGTCTAATGGGAGGTGTCCCTGCCCATCATGGGACTAAATGATCCCTTCCAAGCCCTTAACATTCTATGATAAAAAAGCTCAGAAAAGAGAGTTTCCATTGAGACCTTCTCTAAGCTCTTTAATGGGACAGGTAGGAGAAGGGAAGGGGTCAGTGGGAATTGAATGCTGAGGAAGGCCTGTCACCCCATGCCAGCAGGACCCCCAGCATCACCTTGTGCCACCAGTTCCCACCCAGGAATGTACTTGGGGATCCTCAGCAGACAAGCAAAATATTCTTTTCCCAGCCAAATCAGTTCCCAGGCATTAACACTAGCACCTGAAAGCACCTAAGGACAGGGACATCCCTCCTGAAACTCCTCAGTTCTTATGTGACAATACAGTTCCTGTGAAACGCAATTCTGACATTTTCCACTCCCTAAAAATCCATCTGCTGCCATTACTTTATCTGTGTTCATTCAAAATTTCTGTGAGACTGAAAACTACTCCACTTTTCCCCTCTGAGTGAAAGACGTAATTTCAAAGCCAAAATCCTTGGTGTGTAAACTCCATGGCAGGAGAAGTTAATCCCAGACAACCCAAAGGGATAGTGGCAGTGGCAGCAACACTGAGCAGGAAGGAAAAAACAAGTCTGAGAAAGAAATTCCACCACTTGTGAATTATTCTATGTGTATCATGATAACTATTGTTTTTTCTTCAAATCACCCTCTTAGTGTAAAAAGAATACAACTGTTCTCACCCTTATAAAAGTGATTATATTTTAGCTTTCACCACTGTAAAGTTGAAAACAGCCACAGAATATCTGAAAGGTTTAAACATCAGAGAGCAGAACAAAACCAGGGAATGCTCGAACTTGCCAGTGCTGCTCCCCTGTCCTCAAGGGTAAATGGATGGTTTGTAGCCGATATGGGATAGGATGTTTTTTCAAGTTACTTTCTCCCCATGATAAAAAAAAAAGGGACTATTTGGCACTCATAGCACTCGCGGGTACAAAGAGTATCAAAACCTAGGTCAAAACACAAAGAAATCTCTGTCTTCAGTGATAGAAACGTTTAGTTTGCAAAATATCCATTGCACTCCATTACTCAGGAAGTGAATCAAAGGCTCCCACTCTCCATGTGACAACCAGGGATGACCAGATGGGTGGGCACAACTGGGCAATTTTCCTATACAGCAAATTATTTGGGATCTGGCCATTAGTGCTATCAGTTTCTACATCAAGTAATCAATTAGGATTAACAGAGGCTGCTCGTTTGTCTTAAACAAGGCCAGCCAGTACATCTACATGTGAAAGGTGGGGGGTGGGGATATTTTCCCCTGAAAGCTTTACCACGTTGGTTCTGGGGCTTACCCTGCTCATCAAGACATGAGAGAATTTGGCACTTGAGGTGAAACATTCTTTGGCACTGCACAAAGGATGGGAAGGTGGTGTAGGAATTACTGCCAGCACAAGATTTATACCACATAACCAGGGGGAGGTCAAGAGAAGCCTTCAAAAAGGCAGCAGAGTGTCTTGATTAAAAAAAAAAAACAAAAAAACCCAACAAATCTCAATTACTGTTTGAGCTTCCCACATCCCTTGTACAACATAAACCTGACACTGACCAAGCCAGTCTTTCTGTAAGAACCTGTTCACTTATCCCTCCTGTGATTTATTGTGGTTTAAGTGCATATTAATAAATGTAACCCTAGCAAATGATCCCTTTCATTTGGTCAAGGTGCCACAGAATAACTTTGAAATTCACTAAGTTTACTATATTTAATTAACTTCTGTTATTTTTTCCTAGGTACAAAGACAATACAAGAAAGGCAGAAGGTTAAAATGTATCAGCTGGAGTTTAACATTTTGAAATATTATGTCCCAATTCTACAGTTTCGATGATTCAGCTGCAAAGTCTGCAACACAACACAATTTTGTTTGTGCACTAGAACAAGTCATCTGTCCATCTGCACTGGGTCTGCTCACTAACTTAATAAACAGCCTCTCAGCAAAGCAGCTGAGTAGGCAGTTACCAACCAATTACGGACAGAACTCCTCGGAGAAGATTAAGACTGACATGAGTTTTCTCCCTAAATTCAGTAGCAACACATCTAGGCTGGCCCTGAAGTTAATCACAGCCTGTGGTGTGAGAGCAGAGCCCCAAACCCACATTACCCCTCAGAGCAGCCCTGGGAACAGAACAGTGAAGATCTTCCTGCTCCAATGGCTCATCCAGTGAGCAGCAGGTGCCACCTTGGCTCCTCCATGAGAGCATCCAAGATCCAGAAACCCAGCAGAAAAGCAGGAGAGAGACAATCAGCCATTCTTAAGGTTTATGAAAGATTTGAGAACTGAGGTTTCCTGCATGGCAGGGGATGATAGATGTGGTATCTTTTAGGAGATGGGTGTCCCCCATCACTCTTTCCTGGCTTTCCACTCCTGCCAGCCAGCTGGAGCCTGGCACTGCTCCTCAGGACACAAGCACTCGGATCCAAACCCCACAGCACCCATGATTCCAGCATTCCAAGTGCCAGCCTGGCACCAGCTTCCCCCCACTGCCTGCAAGGACGCAGGGACAGCACCAAAAATCAAACCAGGCAGCCAAGATATTTGGTGAAAAACAAGACTCGTTTTGACAATAAGCAGCCCCCCCTTAAGTCTCAAAAAATGTAGGTCCTTAATGGAAAACATGTTTTCTATCAACTGATTGGAAAAATTACGTCAAATATTCCCAATAATTTCAAAATTGTTCAGGTTTCCTTCAGTTTCCTACCAAGTCCAGCTCTTCGGGTTTCATAGCAGGTTTAAAAGCTTTACACTTCACACAGATCTGCTTTTCCCTGGCGTTTCCTCAGAGGGGTTTAAGTTCCGTAACCAACACGGAGTCAGAGAACCAGCTGCCAGACACTGGAGATGTCTAGCTCAGGAATGTCTGCATCCTTGAAAGCCAGGATGCAGCATGGCCCAAAAAACAAGAACAAAGACAAGATTCCCATTGTTTGTTTTGCTAGAGACACGAATGCTACATTTATCAGGAAAATAAGGGAAAGGGATACTCCTGTTTCTATCCCAGTGCTGCAGCACAGGCGTTGTTCGTGTTCTCCTCACCTGGGACAGGTCAGAAACCACACAAAGCAAAGTTGCTTTCTGACTGCGACACAGGCGAACTCCAAAAAGGAAACGCTGATTATCAAGCAGCACTGTCCGCAAAGTCAAACATCCAACCTCGGGCTTATTTTAGAAAGGCTCCCTGGTAATTTGCCTGTGCTTTTGAAAAGCAAGGAATATGTTTTGAATTATAAGAGGTTGCAGGGACATTTTTGTGGTAAATTTGGACTTTCATTTGCAAAAAAAACCCTCAGTGCTACAGAGATCCTTTCGGAAATAACATTTTTTTGTCATTGCTAAGCACTTTTCAACAAAGTTTAACAGCTACTGTTCCAAGGAGGTGTTTACATCCAGCTTTAAAAGAATATGGGGGTTCTTCTGTCCCTGCAAGCACAAGGAAAAGCAGCACGGTGTCCTTCTGACAGTCTGAGAAGCAAACAAGAGAGGACATTCTCTGCAGGGTGCAGGGGCAAAAATTTTTCTAAGCAAGTTCACATGAAGATTCCAGTGCTCCAGGTCTGGTGTTTTGGGATTTTTCTGAAAATTGTATTTTCAGCTCTTTGAGCCTGTTTCCATTCGCTCCCCTGGTCTTTACACGGGATCAAGAAGCAACAACATACAAAGAAGCTGGTATTAAGGAGGACTGGAAGGCACCATTTCCAGCCTCGGAAGTTTATAAACTCCATATCCAGTTGCTTTATAAACAGTGCAGGGGAGGGGAGGCCATCAAAGAACCATAGCTGGAGTTTTCCTTTGAAGGTGAAATTTACTTTATCATTCATACTTGTAAACAAAATAACCTATTTAGCTGCAGTGTAACAATCTGAATAACAGCAAAAGTTTTAGTGTAAACATCTCAGCGATGTGATGTGGAGGATGAAAGCTTCATTGTGCCCTTGATGGCCGCAGTGTGAAAGCTTTCACAGCCACTGCAGTTTTTTACCCCTCCAAATGCTATGGAGAAGCTCTCCCCAAAGAAAGCCATGCTGTTCCTACAGTGGGAAAGGGGATTTTTTGTTTCAGCTTGTTTTTCTTTGCTATTCATGGTAAGACAGCCTTTGCTGCCATCCAGTAGCTGTTAAAAGATGGGTTCTCATTTGTCCCTGGCTGTTGGGCTCCCTGGGCAGGATGCTGCAATGAATGCTGGAATTCCTTTTAATTCCCCTGCTGGGAGTTTTCCTGGGCATCATAAATAAGCCCCAGGGCAATGATGAAGGCATTGATGCTGTAATGGGAGGCAGATATTGAAAGGGAACCTTTCCTGAAAGTTTCAGTTGGTGCCTCAAAACATAATTCATTTGAGGAGTAGCCACTCACACCTGCTCTCCATCAGAACTGCACTGAAAACCTTCTTGTTAGGGGCCCCAGAACAAAGATTTATTCCAAGGCTGTCAGAACTTCCAGTGAAACATGGTTTGTGTTGGCTTGATGTGAATAAAGATGATGGGGCAAGGGCAAAAATCCCAACGTAAACATTGTGTTTGGAGATGGAGTTAAGCCCACCACCCCAAAAAGCACATCCAGCCCCAGCAGCACATCATACCTCACATATTGCAGAGTCCTGCCACAAATCTCCAGTTTTTGTTTCCTAGAAAGATGTAATGAGCCTTCAGGCCTCCCAAATTAAGTTACATCAACCTTAAACAGGAACATATCAAGATCCTCTAATCAGATAATTTTCTACCTGAACAACCTCAGGCAGGATAACATCGGGGCAGGCTCTGTCCAGACCCAAGAGAACATGAACTCCAACGGGCTGGGATCCAGCATGGAGCCAGGAAACGACTTGAGCAGATGAACACGATAATCAGTGATTGCAGCACTCCAAACCTCCTACCATGGCACACTTTGTGTAGGCTCCATAAATTACACATGGAAGGAGGAGGCCGTGTCTTTGCTGGAAGTTATATGGTGTTTCTTGCATGCCAAAAGGAGCAACTCAGGGAAAAGCACAGGAATGCTGGTCAGAAAGTTCTCAGACAGACACAGTACAGATCAGTCCTGTGGGAGAAACTGATAAATGTGGGGAGGAGATAAGTTGTGTTCTGAGGTGGAACAGGAGGCAGGCAAGGAGATAGGTGAAGGAGATAGAACAGAGAGCAAAAGCAATCGTTGTAGATAACTCTGAACAAGCTCTGTGGGAAAGGAGGTTTGTCAAGGCACAAGGGAGGTAATGAGCACAAAAAAATCAGTGTGAGGTGACTCTGGGCAAGACTGGGCCCTGTGTAAGGCTTGAGCCTGACACACCACAGGGGAAAAACAACACCTGACTTGGGATGCACAGGCCTAGAAAGGACTGAGTCCAACAGTGCAGGTGGAACAAGTGAACTGCTGTCCAGAGGAGCTCACTCGCTCCAGCCCCAAGGAATTCTGGCTGAAGACTGGGCAAGGCTGGGAAGAACAGCCCAAGATCAGAGACAACACTGGGAGAGGTGAAGGGACATCAACAGCAACGGGGAAAGCTGGGCAGGGATGTCCAGGTGTCCAGCTGCACACAGAAGGGACTGAAAGAGGAGAGAGTCGTCACCCAGGATGACCAGAAGTACACTGCACTTACTGAAATATGGGAAGTCAGCAGGAGAAAGGAAGGTCAGGTGGGACAACACTTCTTGGAGGGACAGTGGGAGTCAATGCCCGATACCTCAGAGCAGAGCAAGAAACATCCAAGGATTAGACGTGACACCGTGGCAAGTAAGTGTCTGCCCAGGGTCATGGAACTGACCATGAACTAAACTAATGCCATATTTTCACCCTATGGTAGCTTTTTCTGGAAATAAAGCTCAGGATCAACAGAGCCCAACAGTCACACACAAACTGTTCTCTGAAGTGTCACACATCTCAAGACTGGCAGATCACACAGGGCAAGTGGCAGCCACAGGGACAGCGTTTAAACCCAGAAGGAAAGATCAGCAGCATCCCAGCAGCCAGGAAACATGGGCTGCAAAACACTTCAGCAGAACAGGAGAGAACTGATGAACAAATATTCCAGCACTGTTCAAGGAGAAAATTTAAAGTCTGCACAGAAGAATGCTTAGAAATTATTGGGAGTAGAATGGAAAATACCACCAGCACCAAGAGTTAGAGCAAGAGCAAGCTTGTTATGCCCCAGTCACAATTCTGCTGCTGAGTCTGAAAAGTTGAGCACTGCAAGAGCATCACTGATGATATGGTTGGGTCCTCTTAGTTATCATTAACAACTATTTAGTTTAAAAGGTCTTTCCAAGATATTCCCCTTCTCTCACCTCAGCTGGGCTCTGACAGAACAGTATCTGTTGTCCATCTGAACCACCACCCAAAGGCACTGCTCTGATGTTGCTGCCACAGAGAAAAACTCAGAGACCAGAAAAGCCTCATTCCTAGCCAAAGACAGAGGTTATCTCAGGAACAGTTTAATGGCTTAGATTTGAAGAAAAAAGAAGTATTTTCAAACAGGTTAAGTCTATCTAATGCCCCTTTTCCACCCCCAAAGACAGAATAGCCTCACAGCCAGGCTGTTCTCCCAGCACTTGAAAACATCACAACTGAAAACATTTCCTCCTGGTCTAATACAGGAACATCAGCATATGACAGCAGCATCGGGAGCTGAGATCTCATCACATCTCACCAAAAAAGGACCTTAAAGGAACAGAAATCTTCTTTACAAATTGTATTTTTGCTTCAGAGAACTGGAAATGAGCATTTGCTCACACAAATGGGGACACACAGCTCCCCTATTTCACACTTACAGGCAAAACTGTGTGCAGACATCTGTTTCCTTCTGCCCCTCTCAGAATTCCTTCATTCCATAAAAAGATGCAATCATGACCAAAGGATGCAGAAAGAGATGATGTAACTTGAAATACCTCGTGAGATCTGCATCTTTAAAGGAATTCAAGTAAATATCACAGAGTTTAGGTGGTGTCAAAGCCTGCTCAGCCAGAAGAAATTCAAAGAGTCAAAAAAATGCAAGGGCTTGGTGAGTGCTAGATCAGTAAAGCCACCTGGAGAGGCAGATTTTTGAACAGAAGTCAATGCAAAGGACTCTTGACTAAAGGAGGCCACGAGACTTATTACCTAATATTTACTGTAAGAGTTCAGCAGATCTTAGAGTCAACCTTCAGCTAGTGAAACTCAGCAGGTGATGATAAATTACTTCAGTTAAGATGATGCAGGTTACACAAGCCACCTCAAACATGGGATAGTCAAAAACCAGAACAGGATTCCACCTGACAGCATCACAAACAGATGCACTGCAACTCTGAGGAGCTTCAGGACCCACAGCACTTCATCAGGATCTATGAAATGATTGCAGCGTAGAGATGAAAGCCAAAAGGCTGCTGCTGAATTCCTAAATTACCAGCTGGTTTTTGTATATACTTTGTGTAAACAGAAGGAAAAAATACTTTAAAAAATGTAAGAAAGAACATTTCCTATTGAGCTAATTTCCTATTATTCTGGTTATTTCACTGATTCTGTCAGGTTTTTATTTCCCATCTGATGCCATGTGCCATGGATGTCCCTCCCCAGCTTGGTGCTACCTACCCACAATTAAATGTTGTCACCTGTGCTCTGGCAAGGACCAGAGGCAGCTGCAGACAGGACCAGCAGGTCTGGGGCACAGCATCAGCAGCATCAGAGGCACCCTGAAAGACTGATCTCATTCATAAATCTGACCTTGTATATTATTAAACACCCAGCTGCTAAAATTATTAAATACTCCCCCACCCAGCTGCTATAAAAAGACTCCTGTAAAACTTCCCTCTAAGGAGGCTTTCATCAGGCAGAGAGGGCAGATGTGCCAAGGAAAGTCCCAGTGAAACCAGATAAACTCACTACATATGGAGGCAAAACAAACTCCAGACTGGACATCTCCTCATTCAAAGCCTGGTTCATGGGAATTCCAGTCAGGAATCCCAGAGTACACCTGCAGCAGCTCCAGGTGTCCATGGGCTGAAGAGTCCCTGTGGAGTTGGGAAGCTGGCCTGGATCCTCCCTTTGCTACTGTCTGGTTGGGATTTGCATTTTAAGTGAGATCGATGGCCTTTTCTATCTCTGAAGATCAGGCTGGCCCCTGGCCAAACTCGTAAGTCAAATTTTGATGGACTAAGGGGAATTTTCATTCCATTCATTCCAAACTGTGACACGAGACAGCTTCTGCAGGCTGAGCAACTCTGAGGAAGCCAAGAAGGGCGGATGAGACTCAACTGCTGCTGGCCTGAGCAGAGTAAGGAGTGTCCTGCAGCATCTGGAGGCAGGTGTCCCTCTCCAGGGAGAAAGCAGCCTCTTCCCAGCAGCTCTTTAATCCAACACCACATGAACAATTCAAATATTCATAACTATTTAGAACTAGGAAATTAAAATGGCTTAAAGGCATGAAAAGCTTGTTTATGAAGCATGAATATTTCATTAGCAAAAGCACAAATGAAACCAAGTATTCACATAATACTTCCTCTGCTGGGATTAAAGAGTTTATTACCTCATAGGAAGCCAAACCTCTCCCACCACAACTTCAACCCCAAATATGAATGTTTAAGATGGTGCTCAGAAGATAAGGAAGTCAGTGTAAAAATATCAGTGTAATACAGACAGCATCCTTCACTCCAGAACTGCAACTGAGGTTCATCAAGGGAAGAGCAGAAAGGGTGTGGTACAGAGCAACAATCAAATGGGACCCACATCCCGCCTAAGATTTGTTCCTAATGCATTATAGGAACACCTATTTCCTGAAGACAGGGACAAATTAAAGCATTTGCTCAAGCCCAGACCTTGGGCTTGCTTTTCCAGAGGAAAAGAAAAGGAAAACAACCCAGTGTGCAGACACTAAACGGGGACACTAAATAGCAGAACAGGAGTTTGGCCTTCAGAACTTCAGGCTCTTCCCTGGAAGTGTCCAAGGCCAGGGGCTTGGAGCAGCCTGCTCCAGTGGAAGGGACTGGAAGGGACTCCCACTCAGTGGGAGTGGAACTGGATGAACTTTAGGGTCCCTTCCAGCCCAGACTATTCTGTGATTTTATGATTCTAAAGTATGGCCTCCTCAACTTGCCACATCACCCAGAAAAACAGGGTTTTTTTTGACAGAGGCCCAAAAGGTACAACCTCCACACAACTACCTCAAGAAAATCCCTTTGCGATATCCCTCTGCAGCATTTAAAGCCCAATTCCCAGTTTCAGTTTGCATCAACCTTTTTTAGGACTCCAGCCCACGCCTCAGCCCGGCCTGCACAGCAAATACTTCCCTCAGCACCAAATATTTTCAGCACATTCTCAGGAGAACCAGATTTTCAGTTTAGATTCTTGATGCAAAAAATATTAATAATCATAGCAAATATTGTCTTTGTTTCAAATGGACCTGCAATAAGTATGGATCTAGAACTGTTGCCTTCATCTTAACATGCTGGGGTTTGTGAGATAGTTGAGAAACAGTAGAAAAACCACTTTCATATGTTTTTAGTGCACACAGAACTGTGTTTTTATGAAATGCTGCTTCAGGAGGCCAGAAGTCACCATGTGCACAAGGAGACAACTGCAAGGACTATTGAGCCAAAGTTCTCTGTACCACATTCTCAGGTTCAGGTGGGCTGGGATACCAAGAACAATCTGAGAGCAGCAAGTACAGCCTTCCACAGCTGGTTTCATGCTGGAAGAAGTTAAAAGAAGACGAAAACAACCCTAAATTCATTTTACAATCATTACACATTCCCCAGGTGCTCTCACTGTCTTCCTTTCACACATCCTCGAATTCCTCGATAACAGTGACACAGATCTATTGTGCTCCCGGGGGGATTTGCACAATGGTCATGAAAAATGAGCAACTCACTAGAAATCAGTAGAGGATGAGTCAGACAGCACCTGCTCACAATGCAGATGTGGGAACACAAATACCACGAGCACACAGCTCACTCCAAATGCTGCCCTGATGCTGCCCTGTGTAATTGTCTGCTTTTCCCTGTGGTTTCTCACTCCCAGCGGCTCAAGGGTGTTGGCTTTGCCCACAGTTCGGCCCCCACATGATGCTACTGCAGATGGGTCACACCTGACTGTCCTGGCACACACCTGAGACCCTAGGAGGAGTAACTGCTCTGAAGTGACTCCCAAAAGCATCACTAAGGCTGCACAACAGACAATTCCAGAACTCCAGCTCCTTCTTTTCATTCCACAGATCCCATTTTTAACACTCTGAGGTTTGATCTGTTTTTCCAGACAAATACAAGCTGTACAGAACAGTGAGTGGTCTTTGCAGTGTAATACATGAAATCACCTAATAAACCAGAATATTTCATACTTCTGAAAAATAAGCTTCTTGCCGTCTTCCTTATGAGGAATTAAATTAAATATGGTAACTTTTACTCCTTGAAATTTTCACTATGGCATGAAGAAAATTAGGTGATGCAGTTTCCTGCTTCTCTTACTCAATAGTTTCATCTACACCACAATTTCTGCAAAAGCTGAGCAGCTCTGGCCAGACCAACACTCCCTTTCCACAAGCACCATCTCATTCCACCTGACATGGAATAGTCATGGTCATGTTAAGGCAAAAACAGTGAACGAAATAAAGAGTTTTACCAAGTCCAGAGTGTTCTCCCATCACTTACAGCAGGTAAGACTTGACTATAGATAAATACCTGCCTGCCAGTAGCAGGACCTGAGAGCTGCTGGACACAAAAAGATTCCCTACTATAAGAAGCCTTTCAATTAATCTGATGTCCTGTGATTGGAATTGCCAATTACTCCTGCAGCAGTGCAGAGATGAGCAGGCAGCCACTGAAGGGCTGATGGGCAATTGCTGACACACAAACCATTCAAATACAACTGTTTTAATAATTCCAATTTAGAAGCATTCCAGAAACAATTGCCTCCTACAGTTTTGGAGGTTACTATAAAGAAACAAAGCTATTGAGTCCACACAGACCGTTCCCATAGTCCTGCTTTTTTTTTTTTTTTAAATTATTCTGATGACTAAGAATCACAACCAGATACTGGGATGAAGCACGCTCAGGACTAAGGAATTCAAGGACAGGATGACTTTTATTTACAATAAAGTGTGACACGCAGTGACTGCTGAGCGTCCAATGAAACATTCATTAATTAGCTGTAAGACACAGCCATGAAAAGATACTGACACTGTGATCCCTGCTGAATCACCACTCAAACCTACAAATAACTGGGCATGAGCATCGTGGCAGGGAGATGAAGTAGTAAATTCACATTGTATCCACCCACCTATCCAGGCACACTCATCCAGCCCATGTCAACACCACTAAACTCAAATACTACACTAAGGAAAAGTGCAGCTTCACTATTCCTCTTTTTCCCACTAGAGACATCCTTGGGGAACTATCCTTGCATGCACCGAAACTGGTATGATTTCAATTCCACCCACATCTGGGCTCACTTGGGAACTAAATCCAGCACAGCCCGTCTTGGGTCAGCCAGTGACCCTGAACAAAAATAGCCTGGCAGAGAGCTGGATTTATGGAATAGGGTGGAGCCCATCCAAGTGTAAACCGAACAAACCCACCACAGGGACTCAGTGACGGAGGAGCAGCAACTCCTTCCCTCTGTCAGCACACAACCAGCATAAAGGGGACTCTGCCATCTCCACATAACCAAGCCTTGAGCAGGTCCTGAGCTGGGTCTCACACAGTTTCCTACGTGTCAGCACCAGAAGTCAATTGCCCTCTCCAGAGCAGTAAAACGTGAGCAGTAAGTGTTGTGTGAGTGTTGTAAAACACCAGCAGCAGGGCCGGGGCAGCAGCCCAGGGCCACCACACAGCGCCCAACACCTGGCAGAGCTCAGCAGCTTTACTTAAAGGCCACACTTCTGGGAAATTCCCGTCAGCACAGACAGGCCTAGAGGCAGGTGATGACAGCACCAAGGTTAGAAAAATTAACAGTGTCAATTAGCTTTTGACAAAAGCTTGTGACAAAAACACAGACACCAGGTGACTCTGAAGCTCAAGCAGAGCTCACAGCCAGGTGGAAGAATTCAAGTTTGAAGTGCTGTCAGGGGATAAGCCTGGGTTTGGGTAGGTTTGTGTGCCAGTGACCAAGGCACTGCAGTTAAACAGGGCCTCCAAGGTGTATCAGACACAGCAGGGATGTCCTGACAACACCCTCAGGCATCATCAGCAACAGCACAGAGAAAAAAATAAATGAAGTTGCACATTTATTGTAAGGATCCAGGACTGCTGCCTTGTTCTTCTCATCCCTTCATACAAAATTAGCAAAGTCGGTTCCTGCAAGGCACCTCTCAATGGATTTCTAAAGGCAACCAATGTGCCATGTTGATTTTTAAGCTATCAATCCATTTCCAATACTTCATTTAGATTTCCAGTACACATTAACCAAAGAATAAAACCCCAAGAACAAACTGTGACACACAAGTTTCCTGCTAATTACAAAGATAGTGCATGCAAGCCCTTTCTAATACAATTACAGTGTCATGGAGTGTACAAATGAGGAACAAATTTAAACTTTTAGAGGCACTGCAAAATTCATTCAAATCTGACATCACGTTCAAAGCTCAACTGTTCTTATTATGATTTTCCTATGTTCAAACACAAATGCTCTCTTTACCCAAACAGATATCCAAAAATATAAACTGAAAAAAGCATAATGTATGCTGGTTGTTATCACACCCCACAGGATCTGAGCATCTCAGGGCACAGGTACACCCCGTAGCTGTGTAGCAGAAAAATTCCTGAGCACTCAGTGGTTGAAGCAGCCAGATCTCAAAATCTACAGATTTCATCCAGAGGAGGCATCAAAATTGTCTGGAAAAACTTAATTTTCTCCTTCCTCAAGAGTTTGAAGCCTGATGAGGGAGCTTAGCCCACCTGCAATCTATTGCCAGAGCCACTCTCAGGTGTATCCAACGACCCCAGGGGCCTGACAAGTGACTGATTCCAACACTCTCCAGAACACAAGTGGCAGGACAGGAACAGGCAAGAAAGCCTGTGCAGAACCAGGGTGGGACACGGCCAAGAAGTCACATTTTTATCCCAAAGATGTCCCTTTGGCAATTATCAAATCCTTGCACAAGCAGGGGCATAACAGTTTATCAGGAGGAGCTCCCATGAATGTTTTAGAACAGAAAGTGAGAAGCAGCGTAGACTTAGGGTCCCCCAGCCACCCTCTATCAGTACTACCCAGGATTTGGTTGTGCTTGAGAGGGAACAGGCAGGAAAATGTGGATCTTGCAGCAGCCACCACATCTACAAGGGAAATAAAGCCATAAAGATCACGAAATGTTAACACGGCGAAATCCACACCATGCCCCCACGGGATGGAGCAACCTTGGACTTGGTGACTTTTATTGCTCCTTTTTTTTCTTTTTTTTTTTTCCCCAAGCAACTTTGCAGAATGTCAGCATAGGCAAGGCACCTAGGACAAGGGAGTGGGACAGGCTACCCAGAGAAGCTGTGGCTGCCCCATCCCTGGGAGCATCATAGGCCAGGTTGGATGAGGCTTGGAGCCACCTGGGCTAGTGGAGAGTGTCCCTGCTCATGGCAGGGAATGGGATGGGCTTTAAGGCCCTTTCCCAACTCAAATGACCCTGTGTTTCTATGATATAGGGTCAGATACCAACATACTGTTCAAAAGTAAAGTCCTTAGAGTCCCTTCACTCCCAAACCGTCCCATGATCCCTGAGGGAGGTGGGCAGTGAGGCAGGTGAGTCCGGAGGAAGGTTTTCCAGAGGGGGGACTGAGAGCCCCCGCAGCTCCCAGGGCTTGGCGCACCCTGAGCACCCTGATCTTCACCCGGGTTTTCCGTTTCATAGAAAAAGCCACACTTTTGTGCGAGTTTGCTCACTCAGGGAGGGGTAGCAGGCGGGAAAGGTACAG
>VZRX01021669.1:161619-186688 GCA_013398075.1 Notiomystis cincta
TTATTTTACTTCTCATTCTCCTCCTCTGATTGTGTGAGTAATAAATTCACTTTGCAACTTAACCTGAGCCTGCTTTGCCTTTGAAGCATTTCTCCTGGTCCTGATCTCACTCATGAAACATTTGTTAGTTTTTGTTTTTTCTTTCTTTCCCTCTTCTCCCTCCTCTGCCCAGCTGTGGCAGGGGAGGGTGAGCAAGTGACTCTCGTGGTGCCTGGCATTTGGGCCAGAGTCAAACCACGACACCAACTTGTCTGCAGGACAAAGCTGTGGGATTTACAGCTGTGGCTGGAGACTTTGTACTACATGATCCTAAAAGCTTTTGGAAAACAAGGGGTGGAGCTGCTTTGTGCTCCAGAAGAATGGGGGAAAAGCCCATTAAAAGCTGCTGCTTCTTCTCCCAAGTGTGAGGAGAGATGAGTACATGTCCTCTCTCTGGGGTGCTGTCAGTGATGAACTGAAAATGGACTGTGGAGCACATCCCTGTGCCCAGGCAGGACACCTGCCAGGCGGCCAAGTCCTCGGAGGGTTTGCTCTTAGATATTGAATTGAGTTTTATCTGACCCCAAAAAACAGGGATTGGTTGGGTTGCTCTGGGGCTTAGAGCAGGTCAGAGTGGGAGGTGTGTGCTGGCCAGGTGCCAGCTCCAGGTATGGCACAGAGCCATGGCATGGCCAAAATGTCATTGGGGACAGCAAAAGGGACATGGTGGATGTCCAGGTAGTAGAAATCAGAGTGTGCTCAGTCAGGGCACCCTGTCCCCATTGCTGCAGTGCCCAGAGGAGGGGCTGTGGGGACTCCAGCATCCCCCCCTCTGATTGATGAAACCCCCCCAGCCCAGGTTCAGGTGCCTGTGGGGGTGAACGTGGCCCTCCAGCTCTGCCCAGCACAGGGCTGGGCGCATCATGTCAGCTCTGTGCCAGAGTGGGCCTGAATTCAGGCAGGACATCAGCCACTAGGGCCACCCAGCTGGGTCTGGACATCTCAAAATCACAGCTCTGGATCACAACTGGGGCTTGCACAGACTTCTCTGGGACGTAACTTCTGCCTGGGATAGAAGGATGGAAATGAGGACAAAACAGATAAACACAGAGATTTCTCTAAAAAATGCTCTGAGGGCTGGAGCTCCTCTGCTCTGGAGACATGCTGGGAGAGCTGAGGGTGTTCAGCCTGCCCAGAGCAGCTGTGGCTGCCCCAGCCCTGGCAGTGTCCAAGACCAGTCTGGATGGGGCTTAGGGTAACCTGGACTGGTGGAAGGTGTCCCTGCCTGTGGCAGGGGTGGCGCTGGATGGGCTTTAAGGTCCCTTCCAACCCAAACCATTCTGGAATTTTATCAAGTTGTTCTCTGATGCTTTAGCTGCTCATATGCTTGGCCTCTCTTTAAAAACATGAGTTTTGCTTTTGGTCATTTATATTGATTCTTCATTTCTTCTTTCTTAGTTTCCTCTGGTATTTCATCTCTTTCATGAGGTAGGGCCTCTTCCTCCTTTCCACAATTCCCCTGCTGGTAAATGGCTCTGTGGGCTGCCCCAGCAGTAACCGTTTGTGAGGGGGTAACTGTGCCCTTCCCTCTTCTCTATTTTTTCAAAAAGGGAAGTAATAAAGAAAATTAGACAACACATCAAAATTTCCAGCCCAACACACACACATTGCTGTTATGGTCTCGAGCCAAGGAGGAGGATGTCAAACTGTAAATAAACTAAATATTCACTTCTCAGGCTTTTTGCAATTCAAGTGGATACATTGTTTTCTTTTATGGAGTTTTCCAGGAAGTTTCATGAAGACAGAAATGAGACTTCCCAAGACTGTAATGTGACTGTTGCACAAATACATGACCATTAATAGTGGGAGAACATCAATATCCCCTCTCAGGTCAGCATGTGCAGAGCCAGATACCCTGTGAAAGAACCCAGATGAAGCAGAGTCCTCAAGGCCTTTGCTTCTCATAAGGGGAAAGCTTTCCTAAAGCTGTTCCTAAGAATCCTCTTGAGGATGTTTGTCTTCCTGGGAGCAGAGGGTGGAGGAGCCAGAGGCAGCATGAGAGACTGTGGGGCTGCCATGTCCCTCAGCAGCATCCAACAGCTTTGTTTCCTCTCCAGGAAGGAATTGCCCCATGGCAAAGCTTCACTATGAGCCACTTCTATTTACATCCAGGTCTGTGATTCCCCAGGCTGATGAGGGCTGGGAATGCAGCCAAAACCACCAGACTCAGTTGAACAGAAGGGAAACATCTTGAGATGTTCACCAGGTCTGACTGCAGATGATTCTGCATCTTCCTGAATGAAAATCCATCCCTGTTCTCCTGGAGATGTGGCACTGAGCCATGGACAGCCCAAACCAGTACAAAACAGACTGTTCAGGAGAAAAAGTCTCCAGGCAGATCTTAGAAACCCCTCCAGTGCCTAATGGGGCTCCAGGAGAGCTGGAGAGGGACTCTGGACAAGGGATGGAGTGCCAGGACAAGAGGCCATGGCTTCCCAGTGCCAGAGGGCAGGGTCAGATGGGATATAGGGATAAATCCTTCCCTGTGAGTGTGGGGTGGCCCTGGCCCAGGCTGGCCAGAGAAACTGTGGCTGCCCCATCCCTGGAAGGCCAGGTTGGACGAGGCTTGGAGCACCCTAAACTAGTGGAAGGTGTCCCTGCATGGCAGGTTATGGAACTGGATCATCTTTCAGGTCCCTTTCAACTCACACCATTGTGGGATTCTATAACAAGGGATGGAAGCCTAGGCTGACCACTGAAATCTCAGGCTCCTGTACTCTGGCTTCACAGCACAGGGTTGGGGGTTGTTACTCTCTTACCCCAGTTCATGACATCCAAGTGGTTTCCATTAAAATTCCTTAAAGAAACAAAAAGGAAGTTTTTATAGTGTGAAGATCTTTGACAATACTCACCCAGCTCCACGGAACCTCCTCACTGTCCCCAGCACGGTTCTTCATCCTTCCCCACCTGCCGTGGGCCTGAGGCAGCCCAGCAGTGCTGCTCCTGCATTCAGGCAGATGAAATAGGAGTAAATCCAAAAAAAGTCACAGGGATAGGAGCAAACCCCTCCTCCAAACATCCACTCTCAGAGAGGAGGATCTGTTCCAGGCTGAGGGCAGTGTTTGCCTGCCTGGAGCCACAAGACTGTTGGGAGCAGCAGCAGAGAAGCAGAGCAAGCAGAGCTGGAGGGGTGCCTGGAGCAATTGCTGTTCACCCCAATCCAACACAGGGTAAGTGCAGCTTAAACCCCTCATGATGGATGTTTGTTTAATTTGTGCTCTTCCCTCCTGAACCTCCCACTGACGGGACCCTGGCACTGACGCTCTGTCCCGGCCCAGGGCTGTGTTTACACTCAGCCAGTCCCCAAGGCCTCACTAAAACTCTTGCCTCAGCCTCTCTCTGTGATTCTCATCCTCTCCAGGCACACACACAGCAGTTTATTCCCTTCTCTTCCATGGCTGCCTTTTATTTATTGGAGGAGGGTTATCCCAGCAGGGCAGGAAGTGCAGCTGCAAAGGGGAGGCCGGGGGCCAACTCATCCCCAGCTGTCCCAGATCCTGCTCCTCTGCACCAAAGAACCCAATTCTTTCACTCTTCCCTCAGAGATCACATTATCTAGATTTCCTCTAATCCTCACTGCTAGCAAAACAAGGGAGGTTTTTCTGGACGTGTTGTAGGAAGGAAGGAGCAAGATCCCATCCCAGTCCTTGGAGGTGGCATCTGCTGTGGGATCTGCTGAGGGATCCCAAACTCACTTGGCATTGTGTGAGCATTGCAAAAGCACAGGATGGGAAGCAAAGGCAGCAAAGCAGTTCTGGAAGGACCAGCCACCTTTGTCCAAGCTTCCAAAACAAAGATTATTGCATCATATAAATATCCAGCTCCATCAGAATTCCTCATCCCTACTGATGTGACCTGAAGGATCCTGAACTTGGTGGTTTTTATGAAATAGGTGATTTATTGGCTCTTCCTTGTCCATCAGCTCTCATGTTTCCTGCAGATGCCTCAAGCAATAACACAGAGCACCTTCACCTGCAGAGCCCCCATGTTCCCTGCCCTCTCCAAGGCCAAGGGAAGAGGTTCCAGAACACACCATGGCCCTGGATATGATGCTGCTTATCCTGACTGTAAAAAAAAGCAGCTCCTAATTTACCTATCAGAAAAAAAAGTCTTTGAAGAATAATTACAGTCTCCCTGTATTGCTTTTTTCTCTCTGAAGTTATTCTATTCTATTCTATTCTATTCTATTCTATTCTATTCTATTCTATTCTATTCTATTCTATTCTATTCTATTCTATTCTATTCTATTCCATTCCATTCCATTCCATTCCATTCCATTCCAGTTTTACTCTTCTCTATTTCTATTTTATTTTATTCTGTTCTATTCCATCCCATCCCAAGTTAGGCCAGCTGCAATGGTGTGCCATTCCAAGTAGGAATGGTTTCCAGCTATCTAAGATGCAGTAAAATGCTTGGGAAGATCCCTCACAGACACCTGAGCTCTTAAAGCCAAAAGAATGTCAAAAATCTACATAGGCATTTCCTTTATCTCAAAATCTTCAAAATCTCTGGATCTAACACAAACTGGCATCCTGAGCTCAGCTGTGTGGTATCAGCAGAACTCAGTGTGACAACCACCCATTTGTCCTCCAACACTCTGTCATCTGAGCAAAAGGGCTCCTGAGGGCATGAACTTTCCCAATCAAGCACTTAAAAATGTGTTGCAAATGTTAAAAAGCTTCTTCCCAACAACCTCAGTGCAGCATCCAGGGCCTGGGGCTCTTCTGGCTGTGTGAGAACAGTCCCAGACATGAGCTGAACATGGCCAAGTGCAGCACAGGCTGTGAGCAACAACCTTCAGTTCCTCTGTGCTCCAGTTCCTGGGAAAGCTGTCAATGACTGTGCAGAAGCGCCAAAAATAATCCCCAAAATCAAGGGTGGTGAGGCCCTGAAACAGGGTGCTCAGAGCAGCTGTGGCTGCCACATCCCTGGAAGCATTCAAGGGCCTTTGATTGATCTGGTCTAGTGGAAGGTGTCCCTGCCCATGGCAGGGGATGGAACTGGTGATCCTTAAGGTCTCTTCCAGCTCAGACCATTTTGGGATTCTGTGGACATAGCTCAGCAGAGATTCTAAAGAAATAGAACAGCCAAGAAGAGGTCTTGGATGTCCACTTGAGTGATTTCCAACAAGCTTGGCATGAAAGAGTTTTGCCTGGACCCTGTCACCCAGGACTCAGCAGAATTTACGTCTGGCTACCGGAATTCATGAGCAGCAAATACGTGATGGGCCCAGGCAGAGAAGAGTTTTGTGGATTTAAAGTTGTTTGAGTGGGAGTTGAGCTCAGCCTCCCCAGGTCTCTGTGTGCATGAGGCAGTCAGAGCTTGCTGAAGTAAGGACAGTGTGGCACAGGAAAGACACGAGGACGGTGAGTCTGAGCTAGAAGAACCTAAGGGCCAGAGGAAAATAAAAGAGACATTGAACTGCACAAAGTTCCTGCCAGCTCATTTCCTCGGGTCCCTCTGGATGGCAGCACAACCCTCCACTCCATCAGCGGCTCAGGAGGGTTTGTGTCAGTGGTAAACGCTGTGTCCCATCTCCAGATCATTAATGAAGAGATATTCCCAGCAGGAAGCTCTGGGGGAAGAGCAGGAGGTGAATGTTTAAGGTGGAAGGAGTCAAGGAGCAGGTACTGACTTGCTGGGCTCCAAACAAAGCCAGACCCATCCAAGTGTTGTGACTCCTACCATGGCTCAGCCAGCAGCTCCTGCGGCCTCCCTGCGACTCCCACGTGTGTTTGGGGTTACAGGGTTGGGATCTGCCGAGCTGTGATGGCAGGACCGACAGCATGGGCAGCTGACACTGCACTGCCTGCCACCAGCGACTGCTTCCTGCTGTCCCCATCCCTGCTCACTGTCCTTGTCCTACAGGCTTGCTCTGATCAGAATAAGGGCACCCAAAGAGCTCAGGAAGTCATTAGCTTCCAATAGAAACACTCAGGAAGTTTCTCCTCAGGTTATTTCCTCCTCCTGTCCCCATCCTCCTTGTGCCACCAGGCAGCAACGACCAGAAAAGGCTCAAAGCCCCACCCCACCCCGCTCCACAGCACTCTGGTCTCTCCCCTCCCCTCTGTTCTTCCATGCTCAGGGGGCCCAGGAGAGCACCCTGCATGGCTGGTGGCCTTCACCCTCACTAAAAGAGTCAGGAGAAGCTCGTGCAGCCTCTTCCTTGGCACCAGCTCGCTCTGATGCCTGCAGGGACAGAAATCAGGGATACTGGGACCTTCTGAGGGGATGAGCTGCTGAATGTGCCCCAGCCTGACCCAGGTCCTCTGCTTGGCCACCCCACCCTGACACCAGCAACCAGGAGAGGGCTGGCTTCATGCTGTCCCCACCTGGCTAAGGATGGCACAAAATGGAGCTGCTCCATCAGGGAATAGGGCTGGGAGCCTGCCCTCGTATCCCCCCCAGTGAGGGAGCTGCAGCCCAGGGCAGGATGGGGCAGTGGGGATGGGGATGCCAGGGGCTGTGTTTGGACCCATGGAGGCAGCCAGAGGCTGTACATGAGACCAGTGTCCCTGTCACAGTGCCACTGCCATTTTGGGAGCAGGATGTGAATGGAGAGAAAGCTTTTGAGAGGGTGACACAAGTGTTTGTGTAGCTCAGAAAAGAAGATGGATAGGATAGGATAGGATAGGATAGGATAGGATAGGATAGGATAGGATAGGATAGGATAGGATAGGATAGGATAGGATAGGATAGGATAGGATAGGATAGGATAGGATAGGATAGTTGAAAGGGACCTACAATGACCATCTACTCCAACTGCCTGACCACTTCAAGGATGACCAGAAGTTACAGCACATAGTTAAAGGCACTGTCCAAATGCCTCTTCAACACTGACAGGTTTGGGGCATCGACCACCTCTCCAGGAAGCCCACCCCAGTGTCTGACCACCCTCTTGGTAAAGATGCTTCCCAATGTCCAGACTAATTCTCTCCCTGTGCAGCTTTGAGCCATTCCCAGCATCCTGCCTCTGGATCCCAAGGAGAAGAGCTCAGCATCTCCCCCTCCACATCCTCTCCTCAGGAAGCTGTACTGAGCCATGAGGTCACCCCATCAGTCCCCTACTCTCCATTTCTTCCAGCCTGTCACCAGCTTGGTTCTCCTCCTCTGAACACATTCCAGGGCTTTTGCATCCTTCTCAAATGTTGGGACCCAGAACCACACACAGTTCCTATGTATAGGATCAGAATTACTGTACCAATTTGACTTAGGATGGGAAAATCAAGCTCTAGAAATGGGATGAGGGACCACAGCCAGCCTGAGACCTCATGTCAGCAGGTTGGGAAATCTGGAGCAAAACTGGGATTCCACACCTGTGGTGCCACCCACAGCTCAGGAAAGACTGGCTGATCCCATGGGGGAGCAGAAGTTTGACACAGGAGGGCTCTTCCATCTGGCAGGGAAAAGGAAGAACACATGCCAGAGTTTTTGGCCAACAGAGACGTGTGGAAATGGGAAACAGCATATTCTTTACACAGGAGAGGTAATTAATTGTTGGAGCTGCTCATTAAGGTGTTGGCAGGCTCAGTACTGACAGTCAGAACTGGGGCTCCAGGCCTTCGCTATAAGAGGTTTTCCTTCAAATATGAGTCATTTCAGTGCTGTTCTGCATCACCCATTGTTTTCTGCAGTCAGTCCTGTGTTGGAACACTGGGTTGAAGTGTGGCCTTAGGAGCTGGGGAGTTGGAGCTGACCATGATGGTCCTGCAGGTGTCACACCTGAGAGGGCAGGGTCCTCCAGTGATGGCTTCTGGGCAAACAGGTCACACAGGTCTTTACTCCATCTCTAAGTGAGGGAATCCTCTGGAGCTCTTGCTTAGTCCCTCTGTGGTTGCAACCAAATCCTCACCCAGTAACAGGCTGGGAGAGCTGGGGTTTCCAGTCTGGAGAAGAGAAGGATCCAGGAAGATCTTAGAGCCCCTTCCAGTGCCTAAAGGGGCTCCAAAAGAGCTGGAGAGGGACTTAGGACAAGGGCAATTGCTTCCCACTGCCAGAGGGCAGGGTTGGATGGGATATTGGGAAGGAATTCTTTTCTGTGAGGGTGGGGAGGCCCTGGCACAGGGTGCCCAGAGCAGCTGTGGCTGCCCCTGGATCCCTGCCAGTCTCCAAGGCCAGGTTGGAGACCTGGGACAGTGGGAGGTGTCCCTGCCCGTGGCAGGGGTGGATCTGGATGTGCTTTAAGGCCTCTTCCCACTCAGACTGCTCTGGGACCCCATAACAGGTCAGGTCTTCTCTCACCTCAGTCTTCTGATCCCACATAGGGTGAGCAGTTCCCAATGCCACAGCAGGAACCCTTGGCCACCCAGGCCTGGATTGACCCTTGATCATACATCAATTTCTATTGTGGTCTTTCACATTTCTGACACCTGGCACCAGCAGACTTTGTCTTTGCACTGGCAATGGTGTACTTGGAATTCACTGGCCTGGGAACAGCATCTCCCAGTCAACCCCTTTACTTCTTGGTAAGAAAGGTGGGAAAACCAAAATATGGGTGTTGTTTCAGGGGTGCAAGTTGAAGCTGTGCTGGCCCTGCCTGGGCTGTTTGCAGTTCACAGCTTCTCTGTGAGTGTGAACACCCAAGAGCCACTCGCGAGGTGACCTGCGCTCCCCCCACACGGAGCAGCTGCCAAGAGGCTGCACCTCGCCAAGTGTTTACAGTAATCCTTGGCAGGAGTCCAGGGCTCCAACAAAGACATCTGCTAATCTGCAGAGAGGAGCTTTCAGGAAAGAGAAGCTTGAGGGTTTCAGGGAAACTCTGCTCCCAGCCAGGCTCTGCGAGTCACAAACTTGCCTGTCCCAGCTGGAGAAGCACACCCGAGACTGGGATTTGTCTCAGACAGCAGCTCCCAGTAGGTTCCTTCTCTTGGATTAATTATTCTGCAGTGCTCGTGGCTTCTGTCCTCGTTCCTGGAGCCTCCTGGCTGTGCTGGGATCAAAGGGGATCCTTGTGAGACATCCACGTGGGACCTGAGCCGGGCCAGGCACTCAATGCTTGAGCAGAGCTGCTCCCCCCTTCCCTCCCCGAATCACGAGGCAGAGGGAAAATGGGACAAGGAATGGCAAGAACCTGGCAGCAGAACAAAGCCTGATCCTGCTGCCATGGAGTTCAGCCACAGTCTGTCCCCATCAGAGCCAGGTGCCAGGTGCTGTACAAAGTTTGGGGCTCACCAAGGGGAGATTTCCTCAGATTCTCTCACCTCAATGTGCCAAACCAGGCAGGTGCAGCCCCTCTGCCCTGGTTCAAACTCCCTCTTAGGAAATATCCATCCATACTTTTGCAGCTCTGAGAGAAATAAACCAATTTCCCAAGAAATGTGCTCAAAATCCAGGTAGATCTGAAGTTTTAAGGTGCTCAAAATTCAGACAGATCTGAAGCTTTAAGGGCTTTCCTTCTCTGAAGGGCGCAGACTGCTTCCTGCATGGTGCTTTGGCAGTCCCATCTCCTGGGCAGAGTCCTGCTTGGACATCATGTCCTTGGAGAGAGGATAAAGCCTTTCCTGCTGAATCCTGGCTGGCTCCTGCACAGCTTCTCTCCCTCTGGAGGAGGGAGGCTCTCTGTGTCAGGCTGGGAAATCACATGCTCAATGGCTTCGACATGAGGTAATTGTTTTTGGAAGAGACCTGGGTGCTGGTTGGGTTTGCTGGTTTGTCAGGCACACACACCCAGATGTGGGGCAGGGGCACGAGTGACTGGGACCAGCCTGGCCCCCCAGGCACTGCTGGGTGCAAATATCCAAATGCCCATTTGCAGCATCAATAATTCCTGCAGAAATGGCTGAGAGGGGCTGGTGGGTGCAGTGCCACTGGGGGCTCCCCCCGTGGGGGTCACAGGGACCTTTGAGTGCACATGTCCCCAGAGCAGGAGCTACCATGGGGGCAGCACCAGTCCAAGGACAGCAGCCACAGACAGTGGCTTCAGCTCCTGAAGGTTCTGCTGGGGAGCCCTTGCTCTGATGCCAGTTGGTGCCAAGGTGCTTTGCCAGATGATCTTTGATCTACCCCATTAATGGATCTGATTCAAGCTGCCTCATTAATGAGCATTTTAATGTCAAAGAACATGAACTGGGCCACAGCCTCCCATCCATCTCTGCCCACAGCTCCCCGGGGTGTTGGATGGGTTTGTTCTCACCTGCTTGAGATGTGAAGTGGCACAGGGAAACATGTCCAGGACAGCCACCTGCCACACTTCACCTCTCTCTGGCCCAGAGCCAGAGCCATTGCAGTGTCCAGAAACTCAATATCCAGCCACAAAATGAACCTGCAGTAGCTGAATTAGCCCTGCCAGCTCCAGCTGACCTGTGGTTGAGAGCTGGGGTGCACAAAAGCTCAGAATCTTGGCAGATTTTCCAGCACTATCCTGCCCAAAGCTTCCTTAAGGATCACAAAATCATAGAAGCATTCCAGTGGGAAAAGCCCTCTAAGATTGAGTCCAACTGTTCCCCCAGCACTGCCAAGGCCACTGCTGACCCATGTCCCCAGGTGCCACATTCACATGCCTTTTAAATCACTCCAGGCATGGTGACCCTGCCCTGGGCAGGCTGTACCAGGGCTGGACAACTTTTCCATGATAAAATTTTCCCCAACATCCAACCTGACCCTTCCCTGGCACAACTTGAAGCTGCTTCTTTTTGTCCTGTTCCTAAAAATGGTATCACTGGCAAAAGTGGTCTTTGAATTTTTGAAAATAGCCTGTGCAGCTTTGGTGAGACAGGCAGCGAAATTCTGCATCCTGCTCGAGGAACATGGGGCAATACATGTGGCTCTAGGTGATACAGGCTCCTTATCCAGCTGTCTCAGAATGCCTCTGGAAGTGGGGGAGGATGAGGATCCTGTGAGCAGGAGGGGGTGGAAAATGCTTTAGATTCTCCTCAGACCTGTTTTTCTTAAGAAAATTTTGATTTCTTATTTTTTTAGAAGTGACTTTTTAAAGTGTGTATTTACACTAAAGAAGAACCTATTCCTTAACCTCACAGGGTAGGAGCTGCTTCTAATACGAGAGTTGCTGCTCTTATCTATAAGAATTCTTTGATCTGTTAAGACATGTCTGAGCCTGGTGCACAGAGAAGAGATTCAGGTCCCTGTCTAAACTTGGCAAAGCAGCAGCTTTTCCCCATGATGTTGCAAGAGCATCTTGGGATCCCGTTGATGAATGAGCTCTTTTTGTGTCTGGTGTTACATGAGCCAAACCGGAGAGTTTGTCTCTGAGTCAAACCAGTGACAGTGTAACACGACACGGGTGGGGAGGGGACACAACCATGAGCTTATCCTGTGCTGCAATTCCATGTTGTGGCAGGAGCCGTTTATTTTAATGCAGGAACTACTGTGGGAGATGGTCAAGCTGAGACAGACACTTAATTTGGTTCACTGATGGAGTTAAAGGGGATTCAGTGAGCCTTTCCTGCTCTTTGTGCCAGCCTGGATTTGCCTCCTCCCTCCCCCTGGCTGTTGGCACTGGTGTTTCTGTTGTTAAAAGAAATGTCCTCTAACATCAGAATCTCCATAGGAGAACACGATCGAGTCACTCCTTAACCTTTTCTTAGTTAAACTCAATCTAGAATCATAGAATGGTCTGGCTGGAAGGGACCTTGCAGATCATTTTGTTCCCACTTCCTGCCATGGGCAGCGAGTGCCTTGAGCACTTCCAGGGATGTGTTGCCACAGATGCTCTGGGCAACCTGGGCCAGGGCATCCCCACGATCTTCATCCCAATATCCCATCTCACCCTGACAGTGGGAAGCCATTCTCCCTTGTCCTGTCAATCCCGGCCCTTGTCCCAAGTCCCTCTCCAGCTCTCCTGGAGACTATTTCGGCACTGGAAGGGGCTCTGAGGTCTCCCTGGAGCCTTCTCTTCTCCAAGCTGAACACTCTCAGCTCTCCCAGCCTGGCTCCGTATTTGAAGACTTCAATTTGTAACAGTGTGAGCTGACTCCTTCCCCCATTGATTAAGTTACTAACAATTCCAGCAACGTCCTCATGACAGATGGAAACATTTTTCTGACCAAGAACTCCCGGGGAAGGGGAGGAGTGTGTAACCAGAAGGACATGCATGGGTTTAGGACAGCAGAAGCCCTGTGGGAATGGGCTGGTTTAGCCCTGGAGCCAACACTGTGTCCTCTGCAGTGTGAATTTGTTTGTCTGGAGATCCAGCAGATTCACCACACGAGTCCTTGTTTTGTTTTTCCAGCCCATTAGTGTTTTGTTGCTCCTGCTACTGGGTTCCTCGGGTGAGCAGCATGTCCTGTGAATACAAACACCTCAGCTTTGCAAAGCTGGGAACAGAGGGAAAGGTGCAACTTCACCTGAGTGTGCTGTGGGAAATCAGCAACTGTACTCTGGTTAAAGCCCAGCTGAGCAGGATTGGAATCATGGGCTAGAATGCTGCAGGTTTAACCCGTTAGAGGGGTGGAACTGGGGGATCTTTATGGTCCTTTCCAAGCCGAACCATTCTGTGATTTCATGAATCTTCAAAGGCATGACCAGCCCTGAGCTTCCCCTGAAGTGGGACAGGTCATGGAATCACTTCTCTGGTGCACTCACTGCTCCCACCACCAGCTCTCATCTGTACTACCAACATCAATGGCAGACTCTCACACAGGAGCTCCAGAGAGCAAGTGGAGGAATCAAAAGGTTCCAAAGGCTGAGACATCACACCCACCTGGCAGGTATTGGCTGTGCTGAAATGTGCCTGGGCTGTGCCATGGAATCACAGAAAGTTTTGGGTTGGAAGGGGCCTTTGCAGGTCATGGCATGTGGGTTGCATGGACATTTTGGTCGTGAGGGGCTACACAAGTGGCTTCTGTGAGAAGCTGCTGGAAGCCTCCCCCATGTCTGACAAAGCCAATGCCAGAGGGCTCCTTGTGGCCAAAGCTGAGCCCAGTAATGACGGTGGCAGCACCTCTGGAAAAACAGAGTTAAGAAGCAGGGAAAAATATTCACCTGCAGAACAGCAGCCAGAGAGGATTGGGAACACATGAGAGGAACAGCTTTGCAGACCTCCAGGCCAGAGGAGAAGGAGGGGCAGGACTTGCTCCAGGCACCAGAGCTGAGATTTCCCTGAGATTCCATGGGGAAGACCACGGTGAGGCAGCAGTACCCCTGCAGCCCATGGAAGGCACGGGGTGCAGAGATGCACCTGCAGCACCTGGAGGAGCCCAGGCCAGAGCAGGGGGATGGCCAAGAGAGGCCCTGTGTGAAGCCCATGCAGGAGTAGGGTCCTATCAGGGCCCTGTGGAGAGCAGATCCCACGCTGGAGCAGCTTTCCTGGCAGGACTTGTGACCTTCCAGGGGACCCACACTGGAGCAGCCGATTGCTGAAGGAGTGACCCTGTGGAAAGGGACCTCCACTGGAGCAGTTTGTGAAGAACTGCAGCCTGTGGGAAAGACTCATGCTGGAGAAGTTCCTGTAGGACTGTCTCCTGTGGGAGGGACTCACAGTGGAGCAGGGGGAAAGTGTGAGGAATCTTGCCCCTGAGGAGGAAGAAGGAGCAGCAGAAGGAACGTGTGATGACCTGACTGTTACCCCCACTCCCCATGCCCCTGCACTGCTGGAGGGGAGGAGATGGAGAATTGAGGAGTGAAGTTGAGCCCGAGAAGAAGGGAATGGTGGTGGGAAGGTGCTTTATGATTTGCGTTTGTTTCTGATTTGATTTGTAACAAATTAAACTCATTTCCCCAAGATGAGTCTGTTTTGCCCATGATGGTCCTTGCTGAGTGACACCTTCCTGTCCTTCCCTCCACCCACCAGCCTTTAGCTCTACTTTCTCTCTCCTGTCCAGCTGAGGGGAGCAACAGAGTGGCTTTGGGGAACCCAGTGTCCTGCCAGGGCCAACCCACCACAGTCAGGATCCAACCCCTCAGGATCCAACCCCCTGAAAAGAGCAGGGACAACTTCAGCTACATGAGAATCATGGAACAGAATCATGGACTGGTTTGGGTCAGAAGGGACCTTAAACACCACCCAGTTCCACCCTCCTGCCATGGGCAGGGATACCTTCCACTGTCCCAGGGTGCTCCAAGCCCTGTCCAGCCAGGCCTTGGACACTTCCAGGGATCCAGGGGCAGCCCCAGCTGCTCTGGGCACCCTGTGCCAGTGCTGCAGGAGCCCAGGTGTGGGGCTGTGGGGCAGGCAGTCCCAGAGGAGCAATCACAGAGAGGTAGCTCCTTTTGCCTTTGCCATTTAGCTGAATTTCCTCTTTATCTCCTTACAGATCCCACCTCCAGACAGAATCCCCATCTCACAGGATGCTTTAAGGGCTTTGTTATTTTGACCAGATTATTACATAATTCCCTTTACAGCATCACATGCATTTTTCTGTTGGATTAATATCAAATGTCTGATGGAATTTTTAGCACATTTCAATTTTTACACATTTTTTACAGTCTAGTTTAATTTCATTAGAAATTCCAATCTCTGGCACTTCATTGATCTTAATAAACTTCCAAAGCCAAGACTGAGCCAGCTGCTATTGCTGGAGCACTGCTGCTTTAGGGGTCTCTGTAAAACTGACTGGGCCATGCCTCTGCTCCATCTTGGGCTCTGGCTGCCCAGGCTTCTGCTGAATTGTTCTTACCAGGATTTACAGTCATTAGCAGCAGCAGGTGCCTCACAGGCATTTCTCAGCTCAGATAATGCTGCCTGTGAGCTATCAGGCTGTTTTGTAAAGGGACATTTTTGGTGTCAGGAAAGCAAAGATACTTCAGGGTGTTGGATTTTTCAACCTAATATTGTGGTTTTCCTGTCTTCAGCCCTGATAGGTCTGTCTGTGGATATCTCCCCAGTGACCCCATATCTTGCTGTCAAACCTGGTGAAGGAAATTGTTCTTTTTAGGTTCCAGGAGAAGAAATGGCTTCTTTTAGGCTCCTGAACACGGGATGACTTTGGAAATGCTGCCCCTGTTCCATGCTCAGCTCTGGGCCTCTGGATGCATTTCTGTCCCTCTCTCTTCATATATGACAGCAGGAATGAGGACCATGCCAAGCTGGGCTCCCTCCACCACAATCATCCTTCTCCTGGGCAGTTAAAAATTAATCACAAAGAGGGAGTTGAAGCTCTGAAGTTTGTGAGGGTTTTCTGTCTATGGGCAGGGGAGTCACTGGGAAATAAAGGGAGGGAGGGACAGGTGGATGCAGGGATGGACGGATGTAAGACTTTAACAGAAGGAGATTATCAGAGTTGTGGGAGAGAGCATGGAGAGAGCACCAAGGGAGCTGTCACTGGACTAAAGAGCTGTGTGGGAGGCTGGGGACATCAGGAGAGGGACAGGATACCCAGAGTCAACACTGACTAAAGCTCTGGAGCTGGAATGTCTCTAGAGGGACTGTAGTTGGGAGGAAGAGAAAAGCCTTTGCTTTTCTGATTTTCTGTTTATCTGTTTCTCATTAGCCCTTCCCACCACAGATGAGAAACAGGAGAAAAATTGTGAATATTTCCAACATTTTCTCTTATTTCCAACCAGAGAAAATTAGTAACTGGCGTTAGAACTGTAAACAGTGCTAGTGAAGCCCCAGAGGGTGGCAGAGGTATTCAGGCAGGGTGACAGCCTGGAGTGGGGCAGGAACCTGGGAACGGGATGTAGCAGACAGGTAAAGAAATCTGCTTGGAGGATACCGAGCGTGGCAGCTCCACGTCCCTTCTGCAGCTCCGGGGTGGGGCTCGGAGGAGACGGGGACATGAGAACGTGGAGCTCTGCCGACCTCCTCGCAGGCAGGGGACGAGCACCGGGCAGAACCGGCGGCGAAGCGCCTCTCACAGGCAGCAGCTGCCGGGGTTCGGTTGAAACCATCTGAATGTCCGTAAAGAGCAACGCGCTTCTCGGCTGCTCGGGATTTCAGACGGTTCAAGCGGAAGCCAGAGGCTGGGATGAAAGGGGGCATTCCAGAAGAAAGGCTGCACAACAGCAGCCGCCGACAGCTGAGCCCCCGCAGGGCTCCCTGTGCCGGCGCTCCTGGGATTTCCTCTGCTCTTCCACTCCGCTGGGGCCGTGCCCGGCGGAGGGAGCGTGTCCCGCTGCCACCCCGTGTGAGGGCTCGGAGCACCCCTGCCCCGCAGGAAGCTGAGCAGGGATTCCAGGAAGTTGGGGCAGGTTTTCCCGACACGGGGAGAGGCTGTGCGCAGGCAGGGGATCCCACACACCTGGCAGACACGGAACTCAGGATGTTTCGCAACAAGATCCCACATTCTGGCGCTCGACAGCCACTGCAGAGCTGAAATGCCTGGAGCAGTGTGCGCTCAGTCCCACGCTGTTTGTCCATCTGAGATTTGCTCCAAAGCCCACATCTGCAGTGCTGGGAGCAGAGGGGTTCCCAACCCCTTGTCCCGGAGCCAGCCCTGCTGCTTCACCACAGCGTGAGCAGGGGATGAGGGCTGAGCTCAGCCTGACCAGGGAGGGAACAGCAGTGAGAGGGATGGCGGGCTCTGGTCACGGTGCCTGCAGCCCCAGCCCAGGGCACTCTCGTGCCCTGCCCGCAGACACAGCTGGGTCTGACACCCAGTTCACCCCACACTGCCTCCCTCAGCCCCTGTGCTGGGCCTTGGCTCCAGGTGACTCCAGTCCTGCACACGTGGCCCTGGAATCCTGTAAACCACAGAATCCCAGAATGGTTTGGGTGGGAAGAGACCTAAATAACACCACCCATTGCCACCCCCTGCCACACGCAGAGACACCTTCCACTGTCTCAGGATTCTTCAAGCCCCGCCCAGCCTGGCCTTGGACACTGCCAGGGATCATGGGGCAGCCACAGCTGCTCTGGGCACCCTGTGCCAGGGCCTCCCCACCCTCACATGTAAGAATTTCTTCCCAATATCCCACCTAACCCTGCCCTCTGGCAGTGGGAAGCCATTCCCTGTGTCCTGTCCCTCCAGGCCCTTGTCCCAGGCCCTCTCCAGCTCTCTTGGAGTCCCTTCAGGCACTGGAAGGGGCTCTGAGGTCTCCCTGGAGCCTTCTCCTCTTCAGACTGAACCACAACTCACTCAGTCTGTCCTCATAGGAGAGGTGTTCCAGCCCTTGGCTTCATTGTCCAGCAGGAATCAGCCCCAGTATGATGACAAAGCCTTGTCCAAGATGCAGGAGCACAGATGTGATGTTGTTCACCTTCCTGCCCTCTTCCCGAACTGAGGAAGGAGAGAAATAGACATGAAAATGGTAATTTATTAGTATATTGGGTCATTATTATTCATATATATTCATATAGATGGTCATATTTGGACATATATATGTTCATATTATTCAAACAAATGACCATTTATTCATATATTATAGTTCTTTGGAAGTGTCAAGGCCAGGCTGGAGGCTTGGAGCAACCTGGGATAGTGGGAAGTGTCTCTGCCCATGGCAGGGGCATGGAATGAGATGGTTTTGAAGGTTCCTTCCAACACAAACCATTCCAGGATTCTATGATTTCTAAACCACTGCAACAAGTGAAAGAGGAAACTTTGAAACTCAAGTAAGCCACTCAGTTTGTGTCCACATCCTGTGGACTTTAAAAATTGCTAACTGGATTAATTATTGCAATCAAACGTGCCTCTACCCAGCCTGCCCATGACTGCTGCGTTCTGCTGTGGAAGGAGCAAGCCAGATGTATGGAATGAACCCAGTGCTGTCCAACATGAGGAGCCCTGCAAAGCTGGGAGGCTGCAGCCAGGTAAGCATCAGTCTCTTCTCCCAGGTAACAAGTGACAGAATAAGAAGAACGGCCTCAGGCTGTGCCAGAGGAGGTTTAGTTTGGATATGAGGGAAAAGCTATTCCCAGAAAGGGTTGTCCAGCCTTGGCACAGCCTGCCCAGGACAGTGGTGGAGTCACCATCCCTGAAGGGTTAAAAAAACGTGTGGATGTGGCACTTCATGCCATGGTTTAGTGGTGGCCATGGTGGTGGTGCAGGGATGATGGTTGGACTTGATGATCCTAAAGGTCTTTTCTAACATTAATGATTCTGTGATTTTGTGAAGTGCTGCCATAACCCTGCAGGGGAAGCTCAGCCACCAGCTCAGTCAGCTGAAACATAAAGCCAAATTCCCTCTTCCAGGTGTCTTGCTTGCAACAAGCCGTCGATTATTTTGGAACGACCTGCACACCTCAGCTTGGAATCCCAGCAAGCCAGGGTGGCTTTTGGACCTTTCCTGGCACTTCTCAGCTTGGCTGCATGTGACATTAACAGCAAACTTTTTATCTGCTCATAGCGAAACCACAGTGGGATATGACCAGAGCAGCTATCTAGGGACAAAGTCCTCTTTGTACACAGAGCAAAACCTGCAGGGAATGTCAGCACTGGCCCCTCCTGCTGCTGAAATAGTCCATGAAGTGTTAAAACTACTAAATACTGTGCACAGGCATCTCCACTGACTTCCCATTCCTGATCTCTACACATCAGCAAAGTCCCTTGAGATGCAGATCACAAAATCCAGCACACTTTTCCCTCCCAAAGGACAGATACATAGATCCAAGTGCTAATGAGTAAAGGTTGTAACTGGGACATATTTTTGACAAATAACTACAAAGAGTTGAATTAGAACCAGCTCCCTGGGAGGAAAATATTGCTCATTTTGGATTAAGAGTCACCAGTTAAAGCAAAGACTATTCAATCAAATAGAAACATCAACCTCTTGACTTCTCACAATTCATGAGCCTGATCTCTACAAACTGTATATACACAATTCCTTTCCAAAAAGCAGTACTTGAATTTTTCATTTCATGCTCAGAGCTGGGGCTTAAAAATACATGCCTACTGTAATATTCTGACAAAGATTTGGGGCTTATTCTCGAATATATTCTTAAATATCTGAGGTGAGTGACATCTGCTTCTGGTGCAACCGTGACTCCCAGAGAAGTGTTTTTTATGGAGCTGGCTTTGGAAAGCCTTTAAGGAATCATCACAGTGAGAGAAATCCTGTAATCTACAAGAAAAAGAACATTCAAATTTCCTCAAACTGAGCACCCAAGACCTAAAATCAGAGGCTATTTTTAATAATCTCAGCTTTATCTTCCCAGTGCTCATTTCCTCTTTGATAAGGGCAGTGTTGGTGCCTCTGCAGCAGAATCTGATCAAGACTCGGCTCCACACAAGTCGGTCGGAGGAGCACTGAAATCCCCAGCTGAGCTCGCAGCAGAGAGGGAAAATCAACGTTTACTCGATCCTCCTGCCCATAAATGAGCACCCATCAGGGAGCGCAGGCTCCACTCCCTGTGCCCGCCGTGGCTCCAGACAGGACAGGCCCTGCCATGTGTTTCCTGGTGATAGCCCCAAACCGAGAGCCGAAAGCAGAACTTGCTCAGAAACACAAGCGGCTGGATCGTGTTTTGGCAAAGACAAGAGGAAGCTGCAGAGCTGCGTATTCCCTGCAGGGCCAATCTCCGATTAATTGGAACTGCCTGGCATTCAGAAGAGCTGATGAGAAACTTTGGGAAGCCACTGAAGCATTTTCACTGGCACAAGCACTTGGGAAGGATCACATCTATGTCATGTAACTGAGATTAGAATCGGAATCAAACCCATTCTACAAAGGTCTGAATTTGTTTGTTTTCATATCCCCCACCCAGGGAGATGAAACCAGCCCATTTCCAGTGCTAGGATTCACTTCTCTTACAGAGCCATGAATATCCCAAGACATTCTCTCATAGAATCATGGAATATCCCAAGTTGGAAGCATCATCCAGTCCCACTCCTGGGCCAGCACAGGACACCCCAGCAATCCCACCCTGTGCATCCCTGGGAGCGGAGTCCAAGCTCCTGGAGCTCTGGCAGCCTCGGGGCCAGGACCATTCCCTGGGGAGCCTGGGCAGTGCCAGCACCCTCTGGGGGAAGAACCTTTCCCTGATCTCCAACCTAAACCTCTGAGACAATTTCATGTCAACCCTTTCTGCAAAGTCTTTTAAGCTCCAGAAAAACACTCACATGCCAACATCACACACTTCTAAAACCTTGGACTTCATTACCTGCAGAGGAACAGCAGCAGCACTGGGCTGCTCTGATAATCATGCTCTTGACTTGCCCTGACACACATCTTGCTTGAGGTGAGGTTTTGCAAGGGGATGAGATAAGATGACCCACTCATTTTAAAATCTACCCATGTAGGTGACTTCAGCTCTTTCCCAATAAGAAAGACACAAACATTACAAACCTACGCCCATTGAGACATATGTATACAGGGAGAGGGAGAGGGAGAGAGAGAGAGAGAGAGTGTGTGAGAGAGAGAAAGAGAGAGAGAGAGAGAGAGAGAGAGAGTATTTATATGTTTATGTAGTATATTTATGAAACATCAGCACCCAAGCACTTCAGTCAGGGCACCCTACAAAGACAGATCCTACTGGCTGAATTTCTAGTATATATATCTTTATTCTATCTATCTATCTATCTATCTATCTATCTATCTATCTATCTATCTATCTATCTATCTATCTATGATCTTTAAGATCCCTTCCAAGCCAAACCATTCTCTGATTCTATGATAAAGAATAAATTGTACTCTGTGGGGAGACTCTGGCACAGGGTGCCCAGAGAAGCTGTGGCTGCCCCTGGATCCCTGGAAGTGTCCAAGGCAAGGTTGGACAGGGCCTGGAGCACCCTGGGACAGTGGAAGGTGTCCCTGCCCATGGTAGGGGGTGGTACTTTCCATCTCATTTTGGGTTTCCATCCCAGACCATTCCATGATTCTATGATCTATATATACATAACATGTAAAGAACAAGAGAAAAGCAGTTACCATTTGTTTTACACGGAAATGAGACCAAGGGACTAAGAAATTTGTCAAGGATCATAAATCAGTTGCGGAATCGGAAATTAAAGCAAACTAACTTAAATACTTCTTTGGTTTGGACAGGAAAGTGCTCTGAGATCAGTTGATAAGAGAGGAATAAGGCACTAATATTCCTAAAGCAACATCTCCAGTTCTGTGATGTCCAAACAGCTGGAAGAAGTGAGTTTTTCCACTCTAACTGCAGCAATTCTGTGTGCAATTCCCCTCCTGTTTCCTCTCCAGCAGCCCACAGCAGCTCGCAGTCTGCAACAGGAGTCTGTCCCGCAGGCTCCTTACCTTGTGTTACTCAAGGGTTAAGAAGTTTGAGAGCTACAAAGCTCGCTGTGTCTCATGTGTGGGAGTAAATGTCATATCCCACTGCACAGGGTATTTATAGTACAGCACTATTTGGGAAGTGAAACTTTTGAATGGTGAAGTTTTCAAGCAGTTGCTTCAGGATGAAGCTCTGAAGAACATAACAGCCGAGATCCCGTTTGTCACTCTGGCTCAAGGTGGCTCCAAATGTCACAATGAGAGCAGCAGGGTCTGAATGCAGCCACCCCGGGTCTGAGAGCTCCAGTGTCCACTTAAAGGGAGGGTTTGTGCAGCTGGCATGTCAATGCCATGTCCCCACCAGAGGACGGAGCACTGCTCTGTCACTGCCACCACAGTAGCTGGTGGAGGAGCTCTTCCCACGGATACGGTACCCAATGTTCCCTCTGAGGGTCACCCTCAGACAGGCCTGCAGCTCCTGGCAGAGCACCCCAAACCCCAAGTTACACCACACAGGTTCCCCAGTGTAGCTGCCATGGCCAGACACCAAACTCCAACACAACCTGAAGAAGAAGAGATCTTGACCCAAGAACAGAGACTCTGGAAATGCTGACATGTAAGGCATGGGGTCCCCACCTCTCCTGTGCTCCAAGCTCAGCAGCACTCATGAGGGCTGGATCTCAGCTTCTAGGAGAAGGATTAGGACAAGTGAGCATGGACTGGAGTGGCAGGGGGGCAAAATGGTCAGAATTGTCCTTTGTTGAAACGCTGACATGTCACTGTGATTGGTGGGATCACGCTGGAGATAAGCCAAGGAGGAATGAGCTGTCTCCATCTCTGGATCCAGACTGAAGCTGCCAAAGCCCTGCCTGGCTCGAGTCCTTGTATTGTAACACGCTGCTCTTGGCTCACACACATGCAATGAGCACCAAACGTGGAGTAACAGATCAGGAACTCCCAGCTAAGAGCTTTTCCTGACCAGTGGTCCCAGAGTGGACCACAATAATCAGTCCAGGCAGGAACTAAAGGTTTCTGTGAGGCTGTGGGTGCTCTCTGAACTGTAACTGTACTCACAGAAGTAGGTCTTGGCACTACTGGGGCACCCGAAAGGAGGACTCTGCATATTCTGCAGCAATTATTAATGCAGCTATTTGTGCTAACTCTCCAAACCAAGTCACAGATACGCCCTATGCTATTTCCATAAACAGGAGCACAGCTGTATTTGCATTCTCTCCGTGTGTGCTGGTGCTCAGAGCTACTTGTGGGTTTGACTGCTGCAACAGAAACCCGAGCCGGCCGTAGGAGCCTCTGGAGCCCCTGGAGCCAGGACGGAGGGGCAGAGCAGAGCTGGGCCCAGCAGTGCTTCTGCTCCCACGGGTGGGACAGCTGGTGCTCTCCTCCTGCTGCAAGCACTGCTGGGGCTGCAGAGGAGTCCGGAGCTCTGAGTGATCAGGACATGCTGCTGCTGCTCCCAGCTAAAGGGCTCTTCCCATCTCGGAGCTGTACCTGCCAGACTGTGGCTCCCCGGCATCATTGATACATCATTCGCACCTTGTTCATGCCTCCAAGGCATTCTTTACAGCTCCAAGAGCGACAAAATTCTCTGCCAGTAAGACTGAGACCATTGATTCATTTTGCACAATTTAACCACGAAAGAAAAGCAGTGTTCTGCATGTAAGTGTTGAAGCTGGGCTTGTGACGAGCTCCACATGTGCTTTCCTCAGTCCTGTCCACCTCCTGTCCTCCCTCTTCCCCAACAACTACAGAACATAACTCTGAAGGAACGTGTGGCTTATTCAAACCCACAATATGGGTATTAAGGTCTTTTATATTTTGTCAAAAGCTTTCTTTGCTCATCTTTCCACTGTGATAAAAACACCAAGGTCATAAATACCCCTAAATGCAACATCACGATCACCTCAACTACTCTGGCAATAAACTCAGACTTTTAAAGACAAAGTAAGTCAAATATTGTGACCAGCTGTTATCACAACTCCTGCCTCACTTCGAGGTTTCTTTCACTTTGAATTGGGAAGAAATGCTCCCCTGGGAGGGAGTGAGGCCCTGGCAGAGGTTGCCCAGAGAAGCTGTGGCTGCCCCATCCCTGGAAGTGTCCTAGGCCAGGCTGGATGGGGCTTGGAGCCACCTGGGATAGTGGAAGGTGTCCCTGCCCATGGCAGAGGGACTTCCAGGTCTCTTCCCACCCAAGCCACTCTCTGACTCTACCAGGATGATTCTTTACTCGGGATGTTGGAGGCTGGGTGGATCCCAGGCTCTGTGACTGTAACACATTCTGCCCAACCATGAGAGCATATAGAACATGAACCCAAAACTCAACTCTCTCCATGCACCCAAATCAGAGCTGCTCCAGGAATGACTGAAAACCACCTTCAACTACCAGCTCTCTCCTTGGAGGGCTCACCCAATGATAGCAACCCCACTTCCAAGATTTTCCACATACACTTTAACCCATTCCACAAGTTCTGGAGCAACCTGTAGAAAATCCTGTGGACTACAACACACAAGGTAGGACAGTGACCTGCTGTGGCAGGTTCTTTGAACTCAGGGCTCGTACCCAGAGTTAAATGGGCAACAGGGGACTGTTCTGCAACAGTGTAGAACCAAACAATCATCCAGGTTAGAAGCAACCTCTAAGGCCACTGAGTGCAACCAACACTCAACGATCAACCGACACAGTAGAATCCTCCTACAAAAGAGCTGTTGGGAGTTAAAATTTCTCTCCAAAGTATGTGAGGAGTCTGAGCAAGAGGCTCCTGTGCAGAGCCAGAGTATGCTGAAGGTGAGGGATGTGGGATCTTGCTGCTGCCCATTGAAAGCTGCTCCAAGCACCATCCCTGTGGTTCTCTTACACAGACTCTGCCAGAGCTGTGAATCATTCCCTGCTCGTGTATCACACAAGGAGTCCAAATCCAGAAGGAATAAGCACTGGAAGAAATTCTTTCCTGTGGGGGTGGCGAGGCCGTGGCACAGGTTGCCCAGAGAAGCTGTGACTGCCACGTCCCTGGAAGCATACAAGCCTAGGCTGGATGGGGCTTGGAGCCACCTGGGATAGTGGAATTTGTCCCTGCCCATGGCAGGGGGTGGCACTGGATGAGCTTTAGGGTCCCTTCCAACCAAATTCATTCCATGTTTCTATGATTCTGTTAGTTCATCAGAATACTTTCTTGAAAGCTCTGAAACTACCTCTGAAATCATCTGTTTCCCATGGCTCCCCCACCTCACTGAGTCAAGGAGCCAGTCACCCACACCCACCCCTTCCTTTAGTGTCAAAGCAAAACATAACCGTACTTGGGCAAAGTATAACCCGAATAATAAAGTGTCACTTACTGGAGAGATCAGAGTTAAGTTATCATAAACTTACAATACTCGAAAATCTCACTACAGCAGGATTGTCACCTCCCACTCCCCACCATCGCCGGGATGGGACTCAGCCCACCCGCTGCTGCCGAGGCAGCGCCGGCATGGGGGGACACACTCCTGCGGCTCCTCCCTTGCCATTTCACCGGGAAAGGGGGACGGAGTCTTAGACAAGGAAAAAGAAATAAAATCAGTGGAAAGGCTCAGCTTCCGGAGGCCACGGCAATGTAATGGGCGACTCTCTGGAGCGGCTGCTGGCAGGCAAAACGCGCTACTGCGGCACCGAGGTACCTCCGAGGGCACTCTGAGGCAGCCTCAACACGCCTGTCGCCCCCTGCCCGAAGGAACCGAGGTACCCGGCGGGGCCCAGGACCGGCCAGAGTCACGGCCAACATGGCTGACGGCCGTGAGGGAAGCGGCGGCCGCTGCCGGCCCCGCCCCCTCGTGGCGGAGCGCGCATGAGCAGCGCGGAGAAGCCGCGGGGCGGGGCCTGCTTGGCAGAAAGCCCCGCCCACTTCTGGGAAACCCGGGCGGCAGGGGCGGAGCTGCGGGCGGAGCCGGGGCGAGGCCCGCGCGGTGATTTGGCGCGGCGGGAGGAGGGGCGGGGCCACGTGGGGAGCCCGGGCTGTGATTGGCTGTTCGGGGA
>VZRX01021672.1:0-47421 GCA_013398075.1 Notiomystis cincta
GTTTTCAGAATAAATCATTCGATGTTTCTAGGTCCGTGGGGGTTTTTGCAACCTACGTTGCAGCTCCGTGAGGTGCAAGGGCTGATGCTGCCAGGACATCTAGTGGCACCCACGCGTACTGCCCAGAGAAAGAACATTACTAGAAAAACAGATTTTTTTTTTTTTTTCATGCTTCCAGATATTTCCTGGTACCAGTCCAGGTTTCTTTGGCTGTTGGTGAGATTTCTCTGTTTATTTTTTTTATACCTAAGAATATACAAGGGGGAAATGAAATTGTGAGAAAAAATGTACAGGAACATCTGAATCATCTGTCTAAATAAAGATGGGACATACTACAGAATCTTGATAAAATAAAGGTCAAGGCCATTGATTTTTCTCTCCCTTTTCACTCTCCCTTGCCTGATCCATTCAAGTCGTTTATCTGTCTCTAGATAACACAGCTGTTTCTCCATACACTGAAAGGGAAAATCAGAATGTCTGAGTTTTGGGAGCTGAAAGCACAGGGCTCGTCACTGAAAAATAAGATTGATATTGATGGCTTCCCATTGCATAGTCTTAACATTTAATGTTTTTTTAACAATGTGTCAACCAAGAAACCATTTTAATTGCCCCCGTTCCTGTTCACTTTGCTTCTTGTGTTACTCTTGTTTTGAGCAACAAGTCATGGAAACCAGGCCTAATCTGCTTTTTGTTTTACTTGTAAATGTGACTCCAACTACTAGCTTAAATAGGTGCAAAGTAGTTTAAATATGTGCAGAATTATTCCTGTAAAGAAGCAGAAATCCCTTTGTTTGTTACATATTTTTCTGGCCATATTCAAAATCAATACTTTAACCCTGGCTTTAAATAGAAAAGCAATTTTCCTGTTGTTTGGACTACCTGATGTTCAGACGTCTGCTGTTGCCATAGCTCCCAGGAAGAAGCTGGAACTTGCTGGTAGATCCACGGCTGAGCTGGAAACAACCACTTCACCCCTCCCTGTAAACAACCATCCCACATCTCCCTGTGGACGATGCTGCAGGGCTGAGGTAGGAAGAGCTTCAGTCTTTTTGGGGGTTTTTTTTTGGAATCACCCCACAGAGGCTGATCTGGGGGAGGCTCAGGGGGTTCTTTTTGGCCAGTGTCCCCCTCTGAGACCCATTGCCATGGGGGGGACCCCCACCCAGCGGGGACCCCACGGCAAAGGGGGTCCCAGAGCTTGAGGAGGGACCCACCCCAGGGCCTGGGTGCTGCCACAGCCCTCACGGAGGTGCTTGATGCAGCTCGGGGGGATCGTGGGGAGCAGCCTGCGGGCAGGGGCAGCCCAGCAGAGCGCAGGAGGGACTCAGGGCGAGAGAAAAGGGCAGGGAGCGCCTTCCCCATGGGGAAAGGCTGAGGGGGCTGGAGCCGGGCAGCCTGGGGAAGGTTGTGTGGAGACCTCACCGCGCCTGCCACGATCTGAAGGGGCTACAGAAGCTGGAGAGGGACTTCTCAGCAGGAATTGCAGTGACAGGACAAGGGGAGCGGGTTTAAACCGACAGAGGGAAAATTCGGGCTGAATATTGGGAGAAAATTCTTCCCCGGGAGGGTGGGGAGAATCTGGCACAGACTGCTCAGAAAAGGCGCGGGCGCTCCTCGGGAAGCGCCCACGGCCGGGTTGGAGGGGTTTTAGGGCTCCCTGGTGCGGCGGGAGGTGGCCCTGCCCGGGCAGGGGGTGGCACTCGAGGAGCGCCGAGCGTCCCCCAGCCCCAACCCCTCCATGACTCCCTGACAGGACCCGGCCCCGCCCACCGCGGTCACGTGACGCGGCACCGCCCGACACGTGGCTCGCCTGACCCGGAAGTGGCGCGCGGGGGACGCTGACGCTGGAACAAAGATGGCGGCCCGCGGCGCTGGGGCCGTGCTGGGGCTGCTGCTGCTGCTGCTCCGCGCGGGCCCGGCCCGCGCCCGCGTCNCCCGCGTCCACCACCTCACCCTCAAAGTAAGGTCTGCGCCGCCCCCGGCCCCGCTGGCTCGGCCCCCGGGTGCCCTGAGGGGAGCGGTGAGGCCGGCCCGGCCCTGCGCACTTCCCGCGGGCCGGGCTTGGTCTCCCTATGTCTTTCTCTTGGTCGTGCCGCGTGTCCCGACCCTTATTTCTCTTCGCTTCTCTCTGAGCTCTCCCCCTGCGCCTCAGCCCGCCCGGGCCCCGCCGTGCTCTGCTTTGGCCGCTGTCCTTTTGCTCCCTCTGGCCGCATCCCCGTAGCCCCGTCCCGCTTTTTCTGGCCGCCTGTTCCTCGGTCGCGGGCAGAGCGTGTGGAGGCGCCTCAGAATCGCAGTCATTTGGAGGCGCAACTGCTCGGCATCCGTTAGAGGCGATGTGGTGAGAGAGCTGCCCGTGAGCTCAGGGACAGCTTTCTGAGAGGGGGTTTTGGGTTTGAGCTGTGTTCTGCAGTGTCCCTCCCGTCCCGGGCACTCCGAAGGGTCTTTGATGCCTTGCTGCCCTTCCAGATTCAGCTCTTTGCAGTAACCAAGCAGTTCGTAAAGGCTGAGGAAAGCGATGCCGACAGCTCTGTTTGGGTCCATAACCTGCCGGGTGTGCTTTGGAGGAGTGACGGGCCATGCTGTGGCTATATCGGAGAAAAACTCGTTATTCAGGGTTGCTGGCGGGCGGTGCTGGAGCCAGGGTGAGGATGTGCTGCTGTGCTGTGCTGTGCAGGGGCAGCTGCACGGTTGTTGTGGCACAGAGGAGCTGTGCCCTCGGGGTGATGCTTTTTAACGGCTTCTGTGTGGCTCGTGGACAGCTCTGCGGCTCCTCGGAATCGAAACTTTCTTTTACGGGCAATATTCTGCCAGGAGAAACATCGGGAGAGATCATGAGGTGGTAAATGAGTGGGACCTGCGTTACTGTGCTGTTGTGGCAGTTTAGGGAGAATCCAGGACTTTGCAGAATTCCACCTCGGGCTTTGTGAGACAGTGGACTGCTGGGAGGTGTTTCTGTCTTATTTATAGGAAATCCTCCAGACTATGGTTTAAAGTGCAACCACACGAATATTGCCATATTTCAGGAAAGGTAAATATCTTCCTGAAGCAGTAAATTAGGAGGCTTGTGCTGGTTACGTCGTGGTTTTGAGGAATTTGTGACAATTTGTGAGGATTTCTCCTGGGGTGATTTTTTACCCTTAAACAGACAGCTTTCCAACTTGCCTCAAGCAAGTGTTCTCAGCAGCAAACATCGTGGCTTTCAGTCCCTATCAGGGACTGCCTGGATCAATCACTGAATCCTGTTTGCTGGTTTTTCCCATCAGGGTGGGGTGTGGTTGTTTTTGCAGGTGTTTTGTGTGAGTTGCAGCACTGACCTTCGGAGGGCTGTGAGAAGTTGCAGCGAGTTCGTGCCTCTGCCCACCTCCTCCACAAACACAAGTGTCATTGTTAGAGCAGGCTGTCCCTTCCTCCTTCAGCCCCTGCTCTACAGCCTTTATGTAAACATCAGCCTCCAACAACTGAGCCCTTTCACAATGAAATCTCCTTTCTGGTGTTCTTGCCAGTGGCTCCTGCTTTGCCTGCAAGAGTGCCTTGACAGCGAGCCAAGCTAAAGGCCACAGTTTCGTGGGAGTGTTTGATATTAAATTTTCTCAAACAAGATGTTATTGCTTAATTCAGAATAGCTTCATTCTTGTATTTTTGTAATTGCTGTGCTAATGTGAAGCTTTTTTGTTGTCAGAAAAACAAGCCACAGTCTGAGCAATTTTCTGTTCTAAAAATAATGTTTTATCTTTATAAAAGGGAACAAAACAGGTTTGTTTTGGTTTTGGGTTTGTTTTTTTTGAGTTTGGGAAATGATTTGCTTGAATCTTGCTGTTAGACTGACCTTGCCAGAGAAGCTCCTCCTTAGCAGCAATTGTTACCAGCTTCATTAGTTTAATGAAATATGTAAAAAAACCCAAATAAAAAAAAACCCCAAGCACCTCAACTAATACACCCCTACAAAAGAAATCCTGCAAAAACTGGAAGTTATAGAAGACTGACAGAAACAATTTTCAGAAGTAGCTGTAGTTGAAATCTTCCTCTTGACCAAAAATAAAGCCTTTGTCAGGCATGAAATTATAGAGAAGGTGCTGGTTTTCAATAGTTACTTGTAAATACCTGTGGCCTTTTAATGCTGATCGTTCCAGATTTCAATAGCTCAGGTTGAAAAGGTATTTTCTTTTAGTCTTGCACAAATTATAAGCCTTCCTATTAGTCTCACACAAATAATAAGATTCTTTCCAGGTAGGGATGAGCACTCTCTAGTGGATCTTCCACTGCACTGCCAGTGTGGTCTCAATTAGATTTAGGGTAAAATGGTAGAGAATATTTTCTGCCCATTCTGAGCTTCAGGATCAAGGATTCCACTTCCCTGCAACCTTATTCAAATATCACTTTTTAACCTAAAGGAGTGGAAGAACTGGGGAAGACTTTTATGGAAAGAAGCTTGAGAACTTGGAATTGGTTTGACTGTAAGCTGTTAGTGATGAGTCCCAGATCATCTCTTCTCAGCAGGGCAGGCTTAATGTTAAATGCATCCTGTGTAAATTAAATTAATGTGTGTGTTAACAACTTGGATGCTGAACTATTCACTTGTATGGGTTCACACCTTTGTTGTAAAGTTAAATATTTCTGAAGTCAGTAGTTGAGTGATTATAAATAAAATCTGGGTTCTTTCAACCCCATTAGTAAGCCAATGTCTTTAGGCTGTCAGTATGTGGAGCAATAGATGCTCTTGCTGTTGCTTGGTGGCAACTGGTGACAGAGTGTGTGTGTGGGATCATGTAAAGCTGAAGGATTTGTGAACTAAATCTGTAAACTTTAAGCACTCAAAGCTGAGATAAAACCAGGGAGGAAAGTGATGTGTGTTGTATATTAATTATCTGCTGGATTGGGGAGCAAATCAGTAAATTAGCAGAGTGAATGACTTCAATTGAACTGAAGAGCTCTTGCAAATTCCCTGAATTGAGCAGCTGCCTCTGGTCACTTTGGCAAGGTACAAAACCTTGTGGCTGGGTGGCACAGTGGCTCCTCAGATTCACCCAAATTCTCCTCTGTCCACATGGGGTTAAATGCATCTCATGTGCCCTGTAAAGAGCCAGAATTAATTCTCTGTTCTGACTGGGAAATTACACAGAATGCAGTGTTAGAGGGACCAGATGGGCTCTTGTTTCGAGCAGGTTCCATGACCTAGAACCCAAAGACACCAGAGCTGTGATACTCTGTGAACAAAGCATCTTCTGGAAGCCCTGTGTCACTGAACTTTTTTTTCCTCTTCTGAGCATTAAGGGAACCATCTGGTTATTTGCCAGGTTGGCTTGATTCTATTAGGGTGATCTTATTACAGCTAGATTACAGGTTAGCTGTGTCAGGATTAGTGTCCTGCTAGTACAGTGAGTGATATTTATGAGTCAGGAACGTTTTGTGCAGAGACGTAAAAATCGATACTGGGTAGAGGGAGAGAGAGAACTTTTTGTGCTTATACAATTTGTAGCTCAGTCCTCTAGGACTGTCTCCAGAACAGTTTGCCTTAAGCAGCTGAATTCTCTTTTTAGAACATTCTGCAATCTGATTATCTTTTCCTAGAAGAAGCAGGAGGAAGAATCTATTACTTTTATTTTATTTTTTTTATTGCCAATTTGTCAAGTGTTTTAAATTCCATTTTAAATTTGCTTTTGGATTTCTGCTGCCTTGTTTCTGCTTTTCTTCCAATTAATGACTCAGTAGGTTTGAGGGATCAGCTGCAGGCATTGGATGTGACCTTTTGCATCCGATGTGGCAGCTGTGTGTGACGTCAACTACTTTTCATGTGAGGTCCTTCATGGCCTCCTTATTTTAAAAAAAAAGGAAAGCTCACTGTAGTTGAACCTTTATCAGCTGAGCAGGGCATGAGAAGAGATCAATTGCTATGGTTTCCTTGCCAGACTGAAAGGAAGGAAATTATTCTGCAGCTAAACGGGGAGTAGAGGAGGGAATTAGTATTTTTCTGCTAGAGAAACTAACCCAAGAAATTCTGGTTTTAGTATTTATCCTGTTCTTATTTTTTGTTTATTTTATGCCAAAAATCATTTGGAGGTATGGGACTACATACAAAACTTTATTTTCACACATAGTTCTCCAGTGTATTAGGGTTTGCCTGTCCAAGCATTGACCCTGCCTAACACAGATGATCTGAGGGGATGACAATGCATTTGCTAAACACTTGGCCAATCCCCAGCTCTCAGTTAGGTAAGATCCTCAAAGTCACCTATTTCCTCTTCAGTCTGTGGCAATGACAATAACCAGCCTTCAAGCAATAGCTGCCTTGATGTGTCTACAGTCACTCTGGGGAATTTGCTATATGTTGTTTAATCAGTGATGCCAGATGTTTAAATTCTTCCAGAATTTTGCTTGCTTATTTCCCAGTAGCACAGCCAGGCAGTTAACAGAGACATGTCTGTTTAAAGTTCTTGCTGTTCAGGTTATTGGAAAAGTTGGTTTATTCCAGTGAAATAGTTACATCTGAACGTATCCTAGAGAAATTTGCTGTTTGTGTAATTAGATATTTTGCATGAATATTCAAGTGTCACTCACCCTGCTTCCCCTTTGCTGCAGCAGATGACTCTGCATGTATTGGTAAACTTGCTTTCCTTTCTAACAGGATGATGTGAGGCAGAAAGTGCACCTGAATACCTTTGGCTTCTTCAAGGATGGTTTCATGAGAGTCAATGTCAGCAACCTTTCCCTGAAGCCACTGGGCTCTGATGATATGGACAGTTTATCAGTGAGTTCCTTCCTATGAAGCCTCCTGTGAAATTGCCTTTGTACTGGTGGCCTCCACTTGTCTGAGGGGTCAGATCCAAGCTCGTGATGGTTGGCTTTGCTTCCCAGCATGAGCCAATTGTGAGGATCTGTGTACTGAGATTTATCCCTGAGTGCTGTTCACTGTGCTTTAAGGATGAACCTTTAACTTACTGGATCCTCTGCTGAACTCAATGCACACATCTATAACTAACAGTGAACATCATTTTCTTAAGCAGTCCTCTGATGTGAGGTTTTTTCACACTGTTGCATTGCAATTCAGCTTGTGATCATTGTGTCAGTAGGTTTCCAGAGCAGAGACATCTATTTTTAAGAGAACTCTAATATTACATGTTATATTAGGGCTTTTAATGGAGAGACTGAAATACTAGATTAGATAACAGACCTGAATTCTTACTCTGCTGCACAGTTTCACCTCTTCATTGTTATAAAAGTATTAAATATTTTTGACAAGCAAAAACATCTGGAGTAATACTGAAATGAATTTAAATGTTCAGAGACAGAAGGTACTCCAGATTCAATTTGGGTTTGAATCATGATTTTTTTTTTTCCTTGGACGAATTTGTTACATTTAAATGTATTTTTTCTGCCTAATTAGATGAGAAAATACCTGAATTCTGCCTTAAATGTAGGTTAACTTGTTTAGAAAGCAGTTTCTTTGACTCTTCCAGAAGTGATTTGGCTTCAATTTGACAGATTCTTGTCAATTGTCTCATAGGTGGGATTCAGCCTGGATCGAACAAGGAATGACGGTTTCTCCACTTACCTGGTAAGAGCAACAGAAGTGAACTTGATTTTTCCAAGCTGGGACATCTCATTACCTGATTCTGGGAATGGTTGGAAGAAATAAAAAAAAATGGGGGGGGGACTTCAGACATGGGCAGGATGAGAAGGATAATTGGGATTTACCAGTTGCTGGACTAAGAATTGTAACCTCTGCCTGGAGGGAAACATGTCCAGAGGGCACTTCAGAGATGTTTTGCTCCTGTTACCAGGATGAAGAAGTGGATTACTGTATCTTGAGGAAGACACCAGAGCCAGAAGTCTCTGTTGTAATCTTACTTCTGGAGATCCAAAGTGAAGTGTGAGTAAAGAGTGTACAAGATATTTTAAAGTTACTTCTTTAGTCCAAGATAATGTAACGCTTGAGATTTTCTTTTAAGGTCTTGGAAAGCTGCTCTGCATATAGATTGGGGTTTTTTTAAGGGTTACATGAGAGTTGAGGGGAGATTAGTGTAAAAGTAAAACATCTGCAGTATAAAATGGTCCAAGAATTCTTCTTGAATATTAGAGGGGTAAAGGACTAGCAGACAAAAGCAACCTCCCTTAATTGTGCTGAAGGCATGAGCTTTGATGTCTTGGGTCACTATTTGCATTCACATGCCATTTTATTGTCTTGAATTATCTTTTTTGTGGAAGTACCTTCAAGTCTGCATTGCTTTCTTTCACAAGAGCACGTGTGGTAGCATAGTTAATAGTGAGAGTGTGCCTACCAAAGCTGAAGAAACTTAATTTTCTTCATCTGCTCTTGATTTCATGTAGAGTGTGACTTTTCCCACAATGATCAGTTCTGCTGTAAGTCATGATCTGGTTCATGTCTGTTCTTTGTGGTATAAAAAACAAGTCAAGGTTGATTTTCCTTTATTGGTTATAGGGCTGTGACCAATAGCCTCTTTAAAAATGTAGCTTTACTTTCATTTTGTAATAAAACCTCTGTTTCTTTAGTGTGAAAGTACGGTTCTCTTCAGAAGCTGCTTCTTTGTTACCTAAAATTTTATTTGTGTCTGAGGAAAATGGTACTGCCTTAAATACCAAGCTGCTAAAACCACCTGAACCAAGCAGTGATTCTGGTAGAAATCCTCCAAAGAGCATTGAAAATGCAGATGGCAAAGGTAAGCCAGCTACACCTGATCTGTGTGTGCTCTCACTGCTGACTCCTCATTGCTGTGCATCCAGCACCAAATTGTCATTTTCTGGGGTCCCTGGGGCTAGAACTTAAATGTACATCCTGTGTAAACCTGTGCCCAGAGCTGCCTTTGGGGCTGGAGTCTCCTGCTCTGGGATTTGTGTTCACCAGTCCTGTTGATCCATCAGAGAGACAATGAGTGTTGGGGACCTTCAGTGCCTGGGAGGAGGGATTAACAGCTTGGTTGTCTTCTGTCAGCAAAAAGAAGGCAAAAAGGGGAATTTTATGGTCATCAACAACTAGTTGAAGGAAGGTTAGGAGGACAATGATTTCAAACAATTTTTAGAAGTGGCACACAATGTCTGTTTCCTTTTATTAAATCTTGGAGGTCTCACATGGGATGTTAGGATGGAAAATAAGTAAAATAAAGAAAGTATCTTTCCTAAGTAGGTATTCCAGTGTTGTAGCAGATCATTTGTGCAATTCAATCTCCATCTTTTGAGGTTTTAAACACTTGACTAAGTAAAACCAGGGCCAACATGATATAGTTGACACGAGGTGTGCTTTGAGTCAGAAGTTGAGTTTAATATCTCCACAAGTCCTTTCCAGCCAATATTTATATGAGTCAGTCTGTCCAAAAAGTTAAACTGCAGTCTATCACTTAGAAGCTATGGGGAGGGAGAGGTGACTGTACCAGCAATCTTTCTAGGAGGCACAAACCTTTGTCTGGCTTTCAGACCAGCAGACAAAACAGTTTTATAATCTCAGCTCTAATGGGATTAGCTCATGTTATCCCTTCCTGGCAGAGTTTAGACTTCAGATCAGACTGCTGAGCAGTCTGATCTGGAGTGGTCTGAGTCTGTCTTGGCCTGTCATGTTCACAAGCTTTGATACCATTCAAAAGCTTGCACAGCTGTTCTAATGAGTCAAGAACCAAGGATGGATGGCACTGGAGATAATGGATCTGAGAGCTGTGGGTTTGCTTTCTCTGCTGTAAAAAGTGTAGCACGAGCATGGACAGTGCACTGAGGTGTGGGAGCCAAAAGCAAAGCTCAAGTCTTGAACTTTTGCTTCCTGGTAGAAAGGGATGACCTTATGTTTGAAAAGCTTCTTACAGTAGTAGAGTCAAACTGTGAACTTGACATGCTGCTCTACTGAAGGCTCCTGTCACCTCAAGTTTAGAAGAAATCCTGACCTGACAGGTCACCTAGGCTTTTGTGTTTTGTGTGTTTGTATTTTTACTGGGAGCTTAGTGGAAAGCTATGAATTTATTCCTTCCTCATGGTTAATTAGGATTTCCATATGTTTGTCAGGCCATGTATTAATGCTCAGATTAAAATTTGTCAGTGAGATTAACAGTACTCAGTCCTAACATAAAAAGTCAGAGCTGTAGCTTGCACCTGGTTTAGGCCACCTGCCTCCTGCACCACTCTCACCAGAGGGGTTGGAGAGATATCTGGGGTAGGCTTTTGTGGGAGGTCTAAGAGTAGAGAATTATATCCTGGTACTTGAGGATGCATTCAGAATGAATGCTGGCTGTGGGAAGTCCTGTGAGAGTAAGGAGAGACTGGGAAAGAATCTCTAATTAATGATTAGCTGGGAAACTGCCACGCAGACAAGTGTGGGAAGATGTGAGTGAGGCATTGACAACGTGGTGGTTTCTGAGGATGTCTAAATGCAAACACTAAACGTACCATTAATAGTTTTATCTCTAGGTAAGGAGTCCAAACGAAGTACAACATCCTCCCAGGTAAGAAACTATCTGGAGTTCTCTTTCTGAAAGAACCTGGGGGGATATTCCAGTATAATCATAGCCAAAAAGTGGAGAGTATTTGCTGTTGCTCTCAGCCTCCACTGTAAATACACAGAATACAAATCTGATAAGTCTGGTTGATATGGCCAAATGTTTTAGTTACCTGCTTAAGAAAATCTAAAGGTCTCTTTTCCTTTTCACAGAGCATGGTAGAACAAGAACATCCCGTTCGCAATGACAAAGGAACTTTTTCATTTCAGGTAGGGTGTCTGTCAGTGTCTGAACACAGCTCCTTCAGTGTCCTACTTTGGAAAAGTCAAAGTCTGGTATATAGATGTCTCTCTGATAGCAAGAGTTTGCCTGAAAATTCACTGAGCTAAGCATCAGTGATGGAAATCTTTCTTCATAAGTTGTGGGAGCTGCTTTTAAATTGGCTTTGGTGTGATGCTTTCTAAATATCATAGTCTGTGAGCCTCAGCATATTAAAGTTTACTGTGATGCCAGTAGTGCAGATTGCTGATAACAAATAGCTGTGACCTGACTGATGACTGAAGGGGAAGATCCTCTGTATGAAACCAGATAAATGCTTTGTTTGAACACCCTGGTTCACTTGTGATGGTTGGTTACTATAAAACAAACACATTTAAAATTCTATTATCTGACACAAATCTCATTTCCAGAGCTATCACAATTTGCATAGTTGGGGGAGGAACAGAAAAGCTGCAGGGCAAGTATAATAAAAATTTTATGCTTTGCCATGTCAAATCTGTGATACTTGTGGTTATCTTTTCTCTGTGGTGAACAGTGTTAAGCACTGATACTTAACAGGCTTGGATTAGCAGAGTGCATAATCCTAGATAGGAGCAATGATTTTGCATCTGGAATTCTGTTGAAACTTCCAGATGTGCTGGTATCCTCAGAACAGTCTGTTTGCTGAAGGGAACCAGCTGACCTCAAATGACTGACTTCTTTCATGCTTCAGTAGAGATGGCTTCCTACCAGGGCAACCCTGTTGTGAATGAGAAGAATGCTGACTTTTCTATTCCTTATTTTCAGTTCTTTTTTAACATCAGCTCGGATAAACAAGAAGGTCTCTACAGCCTATATTTCCATAAGTGTGTTGGCAAGAAAGGGCCAGCTAATGATCAGCTGCTGTTTAGTCTTGATGTGAGTATGGCTTCTAAAGGATAATTAACTCATTCACTTAGACTGCAACATCCAGCTCCAGCTTGTAACCAAGCACACACTGCACACGAGTGCACATATGGGGTGGGAAATGATTCAGAGTTGTGTGCCAGTCTCTGCAGTGGCATTTCTGAAAGAAGTGACTACTGTAAAAATAATTAAAATACTGGTTTTGCAGAAATGCCTGAAAATCTGAAGGCTGAATGTGGGCTGGGTTCAGTCCACACCGCTGTGACCTGGTGCTGTAACCAGATGTTGTAGCTCAGCAGCTGCTTGTGTTTTGCTGCACTCAAAAGTCACTCTTCTTTTTACATGATTGCACATATTAAGGCTGTTGCTGCAATGTAAATAGCTGGTATTTGAATTCAGTGTTTTTGCTTTTTTTTGCCTAATTAAAGATGTGTTTTTATGGTGTTAAATACACATCCTAAAGGCAATATGTTCTAGCAAATGTCTCATCTTTTTTGACGTACAAGGATTTGGTCCTGTGTGATTTTGGTCATTATCAGAGCTTGGGCTTTCCCTTTTTTCTCTTTCCTGTGCTCATGCTGGTGTATAATGAGCTGGTCTGGTATGAATCCTCTCACTGACTGAGGTACTTCAGTCAGATCAGCCCCTGAACTGTTTTTTACACGTTTGTGTTAATGCTACTGCAAGGGAACATGGAGGTGGTAAAACTTAGCAACCCTAACTTGACTCAGACCATTCTGAAATTGTATGTTTAGAAGACCAACTTTCCTGAATTGCTGTTTGTCACTTTGACCCACTGAAGAAATTGGAAAGAGAAGAAAACCTGGATGATTGATCTACTGAGATGTACTTAGAGATGCAGGACAGCTTCAATACTTCAAACCAGAATCGATGCATTATTTTATTGAAGTCCTAGTACATATGACTAAGCCACTTAGGGGTATAAATAGGATGCTAAATAATGCTTCTGTTTTCTCAGTCACAGGATAATAGGCTAGCAGCTTATTGAGATATTGTTTCTGAGTCAAAGGTGGGCAAATTGTGACGTTTGGTAGAGAGAACAAGTATTCTTTAGGAAAATTACTTTGCCTTTCTGAATTATGTTGCATAACTGAAGCATTGTTTTCCAAGGGGATTATTCTTACAGGAATAGTTTTGCAAAATGTTTTGAGATTCTTGGGGCCAAAGAGTAGATTTTGGTTTTTTTTCTCTGAGTCTCCTAAGTCACGACTTCAGAAAAGCTCATTTTAGAAGAGTGAATTTGATTGCGAAATGTAATTGTTAACTCAGTGCTGCAACAAAATTGGTTTTTTTTTTCAACTGTACACATAACACACTTTTAATATTCAGATAGATATTACGGAAAAGAATCCTGAAAGCTACCTCTCAGCAGGTGAAATCCCACTGCCAAAACTTTACATTTCCATGGCTATCTTCTTTTTCCTGTCTGGGACTGTGTGGATCCACATACTTCGTAAACGCAGGTAAGTTCAGTGTCTGTGACAAGTACAGACCTACCTTGTTTGGTTTTTATTTTTCATTCCTCTTCTTGTAATGCCCAATTCACAGTCAGATTTGATCACGAAAAACTTCAAATCTGGCTCAGATTTGTATGCTTAATACAGTTTATATTTGAAAACTGCTTCAGTCAGTATTGTTGTTGCAGACTGTCATTCTAAAGTTATCAAATCTTACGTTGAAAGTTCTTCAGGTGAAGAACTATTTTGGCAAAAAATAGACAGGAAATTCCTGTAGTTGATGTCAGAAGGAGATGACTTTGAAAATAAATAACAAGAAAAAGTTGATCACTTTTTTTATATGGGAAATGACATCTTATGGTAGTAGAGAGCCATAAATATCTTGATTGTGTTTGAATTATATTTAGCAAATTTTCTAACTGTTAAGGGATATATATGTATGTGTGTGNACATGAAGTTGAAATATTGTTCAGGATGTTGCAGAAACTTGGATTGCAGCATTAAGGGGAATCTTTTTACACTGATGGTCAGCTCAGCCTGGGAGTGCCTGCTTGACACTTAGAGATTTTAAAGAAATATCCTTGGAAACTGAAATTTTTACTGCTGGCTTTTAAGTAATGCTCTTCCTTCTTTTTTTTTTCTTCCCAGAAATGATGTCTTTAAGATCCACTGGCTCATGGCAGCCCTTCCTTTCACCAAGTCATTGTCCTTAGTCTTCCATGCGGTGCGTGCAACATCTCTGCCTGAAGCTGTTCAGCTGGGAAGTAGAAACATGGAATGTTAGGGAAATCTGCTTTGGAGAGGGAGAACTGGTCTTAATACTGAAGCATTAGAACTGAACTGCAGCTCTTTGGTGGAAGTGTTTGTTTTTCATCAGCAAATTCTGACATTAAATACAATTGAGATCATGGCCTGAAGTGCTGAAGCAGCAAGGGTTGGAGGTTGAATGAGGTCCACAGATTTTAATGTTTTGGCCATCTTTGGCTGGCCTGAAAGCTTGAGCTGTGCTGCTGCTTCAGCTCCAGGGCTTGCAGTAAACATTAATAAATGAAAACCTTGATGAATGTTTGTAAAATTCAAGGGCAAGGAAGTATTATGGTGTATGACAACAGACCTCACCTTATCAGCTCTGAGACTTTCTGTAAATAACATCTCTGTTGAATTGTATTGACTTTGCCTTTCCTTGCCTGGAAATACCTCATGAACAAAGGCAAGCATTTAATCTTTGTGTTTTTGCCAGCCATGATCTTCACCTGCATGTCCACAATATTATACTTGCTACAGATATTTTTGGAATCTAATGAAGTGAATCTGGCTTCCAGTGAAAATGAAACCAGCAAGCCTCTAGTCACCTAATGCAACTGAGCCTGAAAAATGAATGAATAAATAGGTGCCAACTGAAGTTGTTTCACTGTAGTTAAGCAGGGGAGTTGTGTGGGAAGGATGTAGATTGTACAAGATACATCCACTAGCACTTAGGAAACAGAGCAAATGAAAATGATTCCATTGTTGCTAAACAAAAGTAGAACACGTTGGGAGGAAGTGCTCTCTAAATGTGGCAGAGCTGGGGTTGTACACACTGACTGGAAAATGAAACTGGAAGTGGATGTGGAGCAGACCTGTTTTTAGAGGGTGGGTGTCAAAGAGCAGCTTGTCAAGTGCTGTGTTTTCTGCTTCCAGATCGACTACCACTACATCTCTTCTCAGGGATTCCCCATTGAGGGCTGGGCTGTTGTTTATTACATCACTCATCTGTAAGTATGTCAGAAGATTGATGTGATAGATTCAAATTGCCACTGGGGCTGTCTCCCTCCTGAACAAACTGGGAAATTGTTGTGTTCTCATTCAGACCACAGTACCAAACTCAGCAATCAGCCCTGTGCAAAGGGGAAAGCTCCTCTTACAGAGGGCAGCTGCAGAGAATTGGCACTTCTGTGGGTGAAGGAGTGAAAGGATAACAAATGCTTTACTTTTCTTTGTTCACACTAATATTCAAGTGTCTAATTTGCTCTTGGTGTGAATACTAAGTGGGTACAGCTGCCAGTATTTGTTGCTGTTCACAATGCTGAATGGATGACTCCCCCAGGAAAAGATTGCATATATTGTGAATGAAGCCTAATATTGCTCTGTTATACACTGTTGCAGCAAGTACATCTGCTTCACTATTGTGGGATGGATAAGTGCTTGCCAAAATTATGGATAGGAAAGCATTTGTTTGGGTTTGTGGCTTTATTGGCTGTGTGAGAAACCTGGGCAGAAGAGGAAGTGTGATAAAATAAAATAAAGTCTCTCACGGCTGTGTCTGTTTCTCTTGCAGACTGAAGGGAGCTCTTCTGTTCATCACTATTGCCCTCATTGGCACAGGCTGGGCTTTCATTAAACACATCCTGTCAGATAAAGACAAAAAAATTTTCATGATTGTCATCCCACTTCAGGTGAGGGCTGAGCTGTGCTGATACTTCCTGTGTTGTGGCAGAGCTGCTTGTGCAAACTGGAAAAGGCTGTGAAAGCTTCACACAGTACCATGTAGTTCTTGTTTATATGAGCCTATTGATTATTTCCCAGTACAGAAGTTTACTGTGATTCTCCCAAATTGAGTGTGAGATAATAGTGATCAAACAGTTTCAGCAAATCAAAACTGGCTGTAAGGAGTGGGACAAAGCTTGGGCTGGAAAACAGTCCTAAACTAATAAGCAGAGGAATTAAATTCGTAACTGCTGAAATGTTTGCTGAATGGCTTAAATAAAAAATGGGAAAAACAAGTAAATTTTGCTCCTTTTATCTCAACTGATACAGTAGATTCAGCACAGAATATAACAAAAAGAATACTTCTGAATGTCAGCAGGAATAAGTTCCCATGAGTTTTATTTCTGTAAATGTTGTGAAGATGCTGTTGAACATGTGACTTTTGGATGTAGAGCTGCAGAAAAATTGATGTTGCTGAATTGGCAGCCCAGCTGTAGTGGCCCCTTGGGCAGTTTCTAAACCATGAACCATGTCTTATTGTGTAGGTACTGGCAAACGTGGCCTACATCATCATAGAGTCAACAGAGGAGGGGACAACTGAGTATGGACTGTGGAAAGAAATCCTTTTCCTGGTGGACTTGCTGTGCTGTGGAGCCATCCTGTTCCCAGTGGTATGGTGAGTTGCTGTATGTGAAAAACATGTGGACTAAGCAAAAGAAGTCAGTGGTCCTGTGGAGTCAGGCATTCTGTTAATTTTTATAAACCTCATCAGCCTTAACGTTTCAGTCTAGTGCTATGGAAGATGCTCATTTTGGGGATTTTAGAGTGGGGATTAGGTAAGGTGGGTGGCAGTTTAAGTGTGGCCAACACAGTGCAAAGACTGTAGGTGCTTTTGAAACTTGAAATTTTGCAGAACTGTTGACTCTCTAAATTGGAAAATGGGATTTGGCTTCACTGACTGAGATTAGATACTTGACTGCTAAATTTCAAAACAGTAGTGTTGTCTAAGATCAGGGCTGCCTTCAAGCAGAGTAGCTGCATGTTTATTTGACTGTTTATAAGAAATAATCCCACAGGGAGCATTTCCCCGCCCTTCCTTCCACTCTACTTGGCAAGGAATAATGTTGGTTATATAAAACTCGACCAAAACACAGATAATTCAGATAAACACTATTGTTGCTGCTTGCCAGTTAGCCAGAACATTTATCTTCTAAATGCATTTTGTCTTAATTGGATAAACAGCTGGGTTTAAAGGAGGATATCGAGGAGCTTCTGGCTCCTTGGTTCGTAAACACAGAATATTCTTGTTTTTCTCCAGTACCTGCATTATTTTTTTCTGAAATGCCTGGTAACAAGTCATCACTCAAGAGTGTAACTCTTGAGTGTTTCAGAGAAAGATGTTGTTCGGTAAATGGAAATAAGCTTCAGCTTGACTTGTGAAGGTGGGTTTCAACTGTCCTTTCCTTCCCCTACACACTCCTGGTGGCCTTCTGCCAAGGCTGGGAGATGTCTTCCAAGAAATTTGCACTACCCACTTTTCCTTCCTCTTGCTCCAGTCAGAGTGCTTCAGCTCTGAGTTTGAGAGCATTTGGCAATGGTAAATAAAAACTCAGGGATATTAACTTCAATTGCAGAGGGATTCAATTTCCTATGATAAAGGTGCCTTCTGCAGTCCCAGTTCTTGCTACTGCTGGAATCTGTAGGTCCAATGTAGTGAGGTGTTGGTATAAAACTTACTTTCCATAAAAGAATTGTATCTGAAGAACAAATGTGAGCTGTCTTGTGACTGTTTATGGTGTGCATCCAGTGTTCCCACATTGCCATGGTGCCAACATAAACTGGCAGTGAAGCCCCTGACATAAAATCCTGCCCCTTTTTCCTCTGGATAGTGTCACTGCAGCTGGTGGGATGACTCATGTGAGCAAGGTGACTAAGACTTGGCCCCTGAATTTACATTCCTGCAGGGTAGTTTCTGTTACATAAGTTGCCTATGTAGACATGTAAGCTGTAATCAACTATTTAAATGAAAAGAGCTTAAAAGAGCAGTAAGATGCCAAATGCTTGGCAGTACTTTGAAGAGTAGCTCAGCTTAATTGTACAAGTGGAAAGCATTATGCTGGAAAATGCCCCAGTTTCTCACTCTGCTCCCTCCCTCCCACAAAGCTTTCTGTAGGCTGAAGTAGGTTTAAGCAATCTGCTTTCTTAATTCCAAGGAAATAGAGATAACTTGAGCTGACTGCCTGAGCTGGGGGCATGAGGGTGAAGTGTGTGCAGTGCTAAGCACAGTTAATTCTGAGCATACTCCAGCCATAAAGAGCTAACAAAACTTGTCAGTGATCTAGAGGACTACTGTGAAAAGGGAGTGTAAACCTTATCATTAATCTATTCTTTATTTTTCAGGTCGATAAGGCATTTGCAAGAGGCTTCAGCAACAGATGGGAAAGGCAAGTAATCTGTGTTCTTTCTCCTCTTTCACGCTACATGCTGTAATGCCAGAATTTCAAACACGTGATGCTGATGTAAAAACCAAAGACTATAAATCTACAGTGTGTTAGTGTCACTCTGCTTTTCCTCAGTGAGCTCATGGGAATAACTTTTGGAAAATGACCTTTTTCTTGTACTGCTTTGATTATCAGAACTGGATTGTGTAACCCATTCTCTTGCACAGCTCTTGGTGCTTGAGCTTGACATGACATCCAGAGCAAATCATCTTGACAGATTTGCCATTTTTTTCCTCACTTGAGTGTTCAGAAACAGAACTAGAAATGAATTCCAGAATTGCTGACTATTAACCCAAATAGACCCACTTATTTCAATTTCTGCAAAAATGTATTCCTGACAAAATAGAGGGAAATAAACTTCATTATGAAACAAAAACTAACTTGGCATTCAATATAGCACAGTTCCTGACTTGTCCATGTTTGTACAGCAGCTCCAAGGGCTGCCTGTGGAAAGTGGAGTTATGTTTATTGTAGCCCTGAAAAGGAGCTGATGGATGGAAAGCCCAAATGTGGCTGCTGTATTGTGTGCTTTTCCTGCCTTATCTGCTCATTTCTTCTGGTTTGCTCCTTGGATGCAAGCTGTGGAGCACAGCACTGGCTTCCTTGGAAGCAGGGAGCCTTTCCCATCTTCTGTCACTCTGTGCTTTACTCTTCAAAGCTTCATTTGTACAAGGCCATTTGTTGGCAACAGCCTTTTAACTTCAGTCCCATCTTTAAATTTGTCTCTCCTTTCTGGAAATCTCTTCCCAGGTCTGGATTCTTCTTCCAGCCATTTCCTTGGCTTTCGCTGGCACTTCTGCATCTCACTGCTGATTGTAGGTGGAATGTAAGGCTGGGTACTGAACTTAGCTCTGTGCAGACCACAGATTAGTTCATTCTTTGCCATCTGTTACATTTAAACAATACTTATGGTGAGCCTAGCATGCTTTTTTCATGTTCCAAGCTGTTAAAAAAGCCACCAAACAACAAGCCTACAAGCTCAAAAAACCCCCACCCCAAACCTAATGGTGAAAATTACTAATCTCTGATAGAAACAGATGTTAAAAAGATCAGTTATAATGTTATTGGTAGTTTGTTATCAGTGTGTTGACTTGGGTTCACTGACATTTACTGATGGATTTGTTTTACCTTGCCCACTGAGCATATGTTCTGGAGTATTTATGCTCTTACCTTTAAAAAATCTGATAAATTTAGACTTCCTTGAAGCAGTACCAAGGACCTGACACATGTCGAGCCTGGTTCTTAACTGGGTGGCAATGGATCTGACTGTCCTGGTGCTGAGCACACAGCAATTAATGCACATAATTAAGACACAAACCCTTCAGATCCATGTGGTTCCAGGTGATCCCCGTGTACCTACTTTAGTTCTTATCACAAGATGGTGCTGTGGAGTTTGATAAACCTCAGACAGTCTGAGGAGGAGAGAAGTGAGGTAGCCAACAGCAGGGATGTTCAGGGTAAAGGCTCAACCTATCCCCTGTCCCTCATACTGGATGGAATCCAGATCTGAGTAAATCCAGGCAGTTTTATAGAATGCACTGTGGTGTGTAAAAAATGTGGAGGTAAAAAATGGTAATTTGAGAGGAACTGGCTGTGTCTGTACAGCTAGTCAGTGCTTTGCACAGTAGCCCTTAAGGTCTGGTTCAGTCCTCTGATTTGTGTTGTTCTCCATGGGTAATGATGCTCTTTATTGTGAATATTGCTTGTGAATCACCTACTGCTGTTACCAGCTTTACCTACTGGTGTTGCCATCTGCTTGTGCAGATCCTGCAAGTTCAGTAACTGTGTATTCAGAGGGACTTAGCAACTCTGTTATGCTACACTGATAATAAAAGAATAGCTAAGGCATAGATTTTCAAGGAAAACATTGCACAGGCTGTGAGCAGATTGTGGCTGCAGTGCTGGGGCTTGCTTGTGAAACACAATCTGGTTGGACTATTTAGAGGCTGTTGATAGGAGCCCACGGGGAGCAAGTGAATGGCAGTGTGATGCTAGAAGCAGAATGTTACCTAGTGCTGTCATGCTGCTAGTGTGTCTGGTTGAGAAAACCAAAAGTGATTTGGTTGCACTGTAAAAAGGTGAAATCATTCATGTTAGGCTTATCAATGAATATTTTTTACTAGAATCACATGCTCTGTAAGTTTCCCTTGGAGGCCCTGTTCTGCAGAGATGCTGCTCATGAGAATAAAAAATAGAACCAGTGCTTACTGTTAAATCACCAGCATTTTTTCCCCTGCAATTAAAAGCAGTTTTCTCCTGAAGCAGTAAAAGTTACTGGATCCTCTCATTTTGCAGTTTAACTGTCCCATGGTTAGAGCTGGCTGGATCCTGTTAGCTGGGCTGCCTCTGGCCTGCTGGGATTTATTGTCTAGTCAAAGGCTGCTTTGCCTGTTCTCTCACACAGACTTCATTAACTTATAGGATGTATTGGGGAATTACACACTACACATTCAGTAGCTGTTTTTCCTGGCACTGAGTCTTCTGGTGACGTCCTTGCCGGTGAGAAAGACCTAAGGAAAATTATTTTTGCTTCTTTGTGTCTATTAGGACTAAACCCTCCAGGACTTTATGACTCAATATCCTGGTGGTGTTTCCTGACTCTTTATCATGTTCTCTTCCACCTGCTTCTCCACCTGTTTATTAGGTAGCAACCCCCTGGGTCAAGTGACAGCCATGACTGGAGTGTGACTGGACTAGGAATGAAGCAGATTTGGGTTTACCAGACCTTTAGTCTGGGCTTGTCATAGGCCTTTGTTTTAGCAATGTACAATTAATAGGAAAACTTGTTATAAGTGGCACTGACTTGGAGTCACTATCTAATAGTCATTTAAACTAGATTAGAATATTTTAAAAGAAAAACAAAGTAGGATAACTGGAGAAAGGGGTCTAAAGCCATAATTATCCAGGGACACCTTACATACCCAGATGCTGTGGATTGCTAGGGAAGAGTAGGCATGGTACAGCGCTACAGCTGCATTTGAGCTGCCTGGTTTGTTTGCTTTTTTCCCTTGAAGGTGATCTTTAAAGCAGTATATCTGACCTACACAGGCTTCTTATCTTGCACAGCAGTGGGCGTAAACATCCCATTTTTAGAATCTTTTTTCCTCCCCTTTTAAAATCACCACCTTCAGATTTAAGCAAGTGCTTAGCTACACCTCTTTGATCTGTCACTTTATCTTCCTTCAGGTGGGAACCTTTGCTCTCTGTCCATTTTTAAATGTCTTGCAGATTTAAGGAAATCAGCCTTGCAAACTGACCTAGAATTTCTCAGCCTGCAAAGCTTCTCAACTGCCACCACCTTGATTACAGGCATCTTGAGAAAAGAGAGGGAATATATATATATTATTTATACATAATTTTTGCTTGAAACTCCAAGTTTTTGGTCACTGGACCTCTCAAGTCTCATAACACACTTGTGACCACATCCTCTGTTGTTTGAGGGAGGAATGGAGTTGGAAAGCATTGCTGCAGTTTATTCTGCTGGTACCTGTGTGTGTGTGTGTGTGTGATGGGAGATGTGACACGGCACAGTCAGATCATGGTTTGCTGTTTTCCTGGAGCACTGCAGCGTGTTACAGTTGGCAGCAGAATTAAGGGAAATACATTGCAGCCTGTCCCTCCCAGGCATCATTCCCTGTGTTCTGTTGCAATGGGCAAATGATGATTAATGCTTTCATGCTTGCCCCCATGTCAGGAAAAACCATTTGCAGTATTCAATGTCTTCCTGCTGCTGTGCCATGAAAATGCTGCGAGCAAAGAGCCTGGTCCTGTGTGGTGCAGAGCATCCCGTGCTTGGCTGGGCTCAGCACCACTTCCAGGTGCCCCAGAGAGCTGTCCAGGCTTGATGTGGCAACTCTGTGTTGGAGATAGAGTGCTTATCCTGTTCTTTGCACTTTCATCTGACCCTGGTGGAGAGCTTTTGTGCCAAATGGCTGATGTGGTTCAGGACATTGAAGATGAACTAGTCTGTGCCACCTTCTCGTGCGTGACACTGAGCATTGCTGTATCTGTCTGACCTTTCCAGTACAGGAATGCTTTTAGGCACACAACTCTGGAGGCTGTAGAGCCACACTTCTCAGAGCTGCTTTTTTGAGGGCTGGATCTACGTGTGCTGCATTGTTGGGGAGAGGAGAAAGCTTCCATTTACAGTTTGATAATGGTACAGATCACATCTCAAATGCACCAGCGTGAGTAGGGCAAGCAAAGCATTGCAGAAATGCTCTCAGCTGTACCTTGAGCACGTTCACTTGCTGCATTATGGTTTTGTTTTAATGGATTGTGTTGTCTGGGCTTGAGCTCCCTGTGCCCTCAGCTGCAATCCTGTGATTGTTGTTACATACATATACTGAAAAGGCCAGATTTATTCACCAAAAGGCTATTGTGTGGTGTGCAAGTGGATGGTCCACCTTATTTTCCCATCCTATAGACAGCCTCAACATTGGAAATTAGCATGGGGACAATCTCAAAGAGAGACTGCTTATCAAAATACCAGGGTATGCTGTGTTTTGATCACTGCAGATCAGGCTATTGCAGGCACAAGCTGTTAAAATAAACGGTGATAGATAGGGAAAATTGAGGGAAGCAAGGTATAGATGTTATAAATCTTTCTTGGAGGATGGCTTTTATCTTTTTAATTACTGTCTGAAAGAGCATGAATTAATTTCTAAAACCTTTAGTGGAAGGTCTCTCTTTACATTTTTTTTTCCTTCTCTGCAGTTAAGTACTGTCCTTTGCAGAGTGGTTATCATACTCAAAATATAAATTTACCCAACCTCTGCTGCATGCTGTGACTGCTGCTGTGTTATCACAGCCTTACAGGTTCAGGTTGCAAGTGATTCAAGTTTTAAGTGACAGCTGCTGGCTGAGCCTCAGTGCTTGTAAATGCTGTTGTCACTGTCTGGGCTGCCATGCTGATGTGAACAGAAATCTTTGAGTGTCCAGGATAGCAAGACTCAAATATTACTGCTTGGAGCACATTCAGCCTGGGAAGAAGCAATTCACAGGCTGCTGATGCCAAGCAATGATGATTTTAGATTTTTCTCCAGAACAGTGTGTCCTGTAACTTTGAGTTGTTTTAAAAAAACTGGCAGAATTTTGTAGACTTGCATTAATGCTGACTTACATATCTGATAGTGGAGAGAAATATTACTGCACTTGAGGAGAGCAAGTCAGCTTCCACAGATGACTCCTTAGCCTTTCTCTTTGGTGGTGGTTGTCTTTTTTTTCCTCTCCTTGCCCTTCTTTCCCACGCTCAGACATTCTGGATATGTGAATATGCCATTTTATGACTCTTTGCTGTTGATTATCACGATGAATAGCTGAGATGTTGAGCTGTGCTCCATCAGCTGGTAGAGGTGGAATTATGACACTTCATTTGGCTTTGCTGTCCTTTCATCCTATGCAATGCATGAATCCACCAGAAATGACTCCCCAGCTTGCTGGTGTTGACTGTAAAGCACTGATAGACTGGCAGTTTGAATCACAGCTGTTGAGTTGGTGTTCCTTCATCTACAAAGCCTGGTAATTCTCCTGGCCTGTCAGTGCACCAACTGGTGGCAATTCTTGGAGTTGGACACGCTGAGTTCAAAATAGATCCTTCTGTGTGCAAACCGGTGTGTGGGAAATCACAAGATCTTCCTGGTCACACTTAATGCAGCTCTCCTTTAAATAGGACAGTATTGCTTCCCTGTTTCACAATTCAGTGCACTTATCATGCATATTTACATGCTTCAATCTTTCACCAACTCTATTAGGAAAAGCTTTTAACTTTAGGTCATCAGTCAGTTCATGCCTTGTGTTCGTCAGGTGCTGCTCTTAAGAGTGTGTCTGCTGGAGGAGGCTTTGTATCTGGCTCAAGGTGTCTGTAGCTTTCTGGAACACTAATGGTAAACTGGAAAGGGACTCTTGATCTCTAGATTATAAAAGTAGTTTTATAACAGAATGCTGTCTGTCTTCACTGTAGTTTCTGTAATAGGAACCTACAGGAATTTATTTGCAGTGGTGCATTTGACATTTCCTTTGCATAAGAAAAGCTGCTTTGTTTTTGTCAGAGGAGGTGAAGCATTTCTTTGGGAGCTATTAGCCCTCCTCTCCCTCACCTGAAATACAGCATTTTGCTTTCTTGTGAACCTGGAAGACCTTACATGCAAATATATGCAGCCTTTTATAAATCTTTGCAGTGGGTGAGTTCTGTGAGGGGGTGCAGGTGAACTTCAGCTCAATGTATTGCACTTCCACATCTGATAAATACATTCTGAGGGCTTGGAGGGAACACCAGTAAATATGTAGCAGTATTTTTTAACTGGCAGCTCATGTTCGTTGACTCTAAACCGTGTCTCTGTATGCTGTCAACATGTCTTGGACTCCCTGCCTCTCATGTTGTCACAAAAGCTTCAGTGGCCTGTGTTTGTTATCCTGCTGCATGTCTAAAAGCTGCCTCTCAGACCAGAGCTGACAGCTGCTCCATCTGTTGTTGACCTCAGCCCGTTCTCTGAGCGCTCGGAGCTGCTCCAGCCGCTGCGATCCGTGCGACGTGCGCAGGTTCGCCCGGGGCTCGGCTCACACACGTGTTGGGAACTGCTGGGGAGCACTTCCCCTTTCACTGGTGGTTTGTGGCTGAGCCATCAATGATAGAGGACCCTGCTCAGGTATTCAAGTGCCTGTGCTGCTGTTTAGCAAGGTGCAGAGGTTCCCAGAGCTGCCATTACCTGCTGGTTGCTCAGCTGAAGGCACAGAGCAGGTCAGGGTGGGCTCTAGGAAAGACAGGAATTTTCTAGGAGGCAGTGTCAGGTTGTGTGGCCCTTCTGGCAAGGGCAAGGTGACAGTATGTGGTTGGCTGTATACAGGTAGAGGAAGGCTCTGTATTGCACTGTGTGTACATATAAAATGTTGTGTAAAAGCAACCTCAGTTCCCTTTTTAAGAGTGAATTCACCCCAGCCTGGGAGTTATCCTGTATGTGGACATGCCTGGACAAATCCTTCTAGCCTGGGATTACCTGACCACTTGCCTACCCCACAGACAGGCATCAAAAGAAATTCTCATGTTAACCATTTTCTGATGGACTTTTGTGTTCTCTTGATAGCTGCCATTAACCTAGCAAAGCTGAAGCTCTTCAGACATTACTATGTCATGGTAAGTAAAACACCTGCACACATGCACGTGGGCAACTTGGAAACTGTTCAGAGCTTTTGCTGGAATGCTTGTTGGAAACTACTACAGCTGGTGCATGTGTAGAGGCTCTTGGCACTGATGTGCTTTGGCATCTTGGTCAACTGGCTTACAATCCTAAAAGCAACTTCCTTTTTTCTCCTAATGGTTGTATCCTTCTGTCTCTCTTTAATTCCAGCTATTTGTAATGCTTCCTGATTTCCTCTGGAGACAGCTTGAGCTGCCAGTTGAATTGATGGGCTTGAATAACACACTGTAAACTTGCTAAAAATTAAACTTGGGACCAAATGGTGCCTGGAGATGCATGTGTGCAGTTTCTGATTAAGTCAGTGGGAGCCATGAGTATGTTTCCCAGGAGAACACAGGCTTCTTAATGATTTCCAACGGCCTCATTTCAGGCTCTTCTAAGTGGCAAGAGTAATAAATTACAATTGTGATACTTGAAATTCTATGAAATTGTAATACTTAAAGTATTTCCTGCTGTAACTTGAGTATGTTACCAATAGCTTGAGTTATTGGATGCTCAACAAGCAGTAGAGCCCTCAGCCTATATCTTCCATGTTTATTGAGGAGCATAATAAGGCCAGTCTGACATAATGAGTTGTTTGGGAATTGCTTGAGCTATTTCTGTGGGGTAAGAAGGTTCTATAAGGATGGTGCTATTGTTCTCATGCTTTCTCCTTTTCCTTCCCAGATTGTGTGTTACATTTACTTCACACGGATCATTGCAATTCTCATAAAGATTGCTGTTCCATTCCAGTGGAAATGGCTGTACCAGGTATTTGCCAGCAAAGGAAAATACATCCATTCCTCGATGTTTTCCTCTATTATTCTTTAAATATAACTGCACAACAAGATTTCATAAAATTCCTCATGTTATAGTAAAACATCTCAAAGCACAGGGCTGCACTCTGCCTCCTCTTGTTTTCTCTCACTGATGTGCTTAAGGTGAAAGAATATATTCTTTGTTTTATGTTTGTCCTGCAAGGCTGCTGGATTATACATGAGATGTCTCAAAGTAATTGCATTATTGATTTTCAGTCTTTCAATTTAAAAATGTCTGAAGGAAATTAATCAAGAACATACAAAGGAGAAAAAAATTAGTCAGGTTTGCTCTATGTAATTGAAGCCTCAGGGAGCCGGGGAAAAACAGGCTTTTGCTCTTCCATCTACAGACTTCTTTTGCCTATGGACTTCTAAATACTTGGTTTCTTAAGAAATAATCCAAGTAGCTGTGCAGGGAGTCCTTGGAATACATTAACTTGAAAATAGCAAGCAATGTAGGGATGATTCCTTCCCTCCCCATTTAAAAGCCAGGTCTTGCCATAGTTCTTTGAAAGCTCTGGAGAGATGGATAGAACTGTTGCTGTATTTAAAGTGACAGGGAAAACGGAAAGAACAAAGGATTTGACAGCCTTTAGCCTGAGATTAATGACAACCAGACAGGAATTATTTTACTCCTGCAGTGGCCCAGGCCTCTTGGCCATTAAACCTTGAACCTTATGAATGAGGAGCAATGTTTTGTGACCACAGAGCATTGCAGGACTGAACTCCAATCTTGTGTTTTCACTTGCAGCTGCTGGATGAAATGGCCACACTCGTGTTCTTTGTCCTTACTGGGTACAAGTTCCGTCCAGCATCAGACAACCCTTACCTACAGCTCTCTCAAGATGATGAGGATGACTTGGAGATGGAAGCTGTGTAAGAACCCCTCTCCCCTTTTATTCACCTCTTCACTTGATTTGAGAAAAGTGGTGTTTGAAACCAGTTTACTGTAATCTCTCTAAATCCTTCTTTGACAAAGATGAGGATCTGCCCACGTTTAAAGATGAGGTGACTGTTTTGGTGTGTGTAAAGGGATTTGTGGTGTGCATGGGAGCCTCTGACCTGGATATTGCAGTGGTGTGGAATAAGCTGGTAAAGCTTTTCATGGGGCAAAAAGATGCCCATGAAAATGTCAAGTAAGAAAGTTTTTAAGTTTAATTTAGATCATGGAACATGAGTGAGTTTAACAGATGATTGTTAATGCTTCATATTTAAAAAAACCCAAGTGAACAACAAAAATGACCCATCAATCTGCAGAACATATATAATAATAAATTTATAAAAATAATATAATCAATAAATGAACAGGGTGTAAGGTCCCTTCTGCCTTGGTGTTCAGCATATAGCTTTGCAAAAATTTATTTTAAGCAACCCTGAGCTGAGTTGGATTTTTATCAATACTCTTCCCTGCTTTATTCCCTACTGCTAAACCACAGGGCACCACAAATGCTTCAGGACCTGAGCTAGTCTGGAAAAATTATATAGCAGGGCTCAGCCTAAGTCCCTGTCATTTTCTTTGCAGTGGGTTTCTGAGGACTTAAAAAATGAGTGGCATTTTTGAATGTGTAATTAAAAATGCCCTAAGAAATTCAGCCTGTCAGGAGTGCTGGATACAGCTTTAGGTGCCCCAGAGTCTCCTGCCTTAATAGGAGCACAACTAACTTAATCCTTTGGTAATTATACATTTGATGCATAATTGCAGTTCATGTACAGGCTCAGAAGTCTGTTCCTAAGAGTTTTTTCCAGTTTGGCAAATCTCCTTTACCTGAGTGAAATAAATCAACACTTTTTTTATTACAGAGGCAAAAAAAGTCAAAATGTGTTTCCTGTCATAGTTAGCTCAGAAAGAAATGAATCTCATTGGAAAACTGCTACAAGGAGGTTTGAATCATAGAATCCAGACTGAAATGTCATGTAAGGAGTTTAACTTCTCAGAAATATGGCTAGTAACAAAGATCTTTTTAAATGCTTAGCTATTTTTGCTTTGGGTCTAGAAAATCTGTCATTTTTGCAAACAGAATCCAACTACTAGTGGGTAGTGACCTTAAAATCACTATCACTTACATGTGTTGAAATGGTTTATGTAAGGAACTGGTCTCAGTTTGGAAGCTGTTTGGTAAAAAAGCATTCACATCAGGAAGTCACTGTCTGAACTGGCAGGATTTGTGATTGTACCAAAACAAGCTTTTTTCCTTTTTGCCTGTTAGAGCGAATTTCAACTTTGCATTACGTGCTTAATGAATTTTTGCTTGTGGGGGTTTTGCTAGGGCTAATAATAGGACACCTTTCAAATACAGTGATTTTAGTCAATTGAGGAGTTGCTAAATTTAGGAGAATCTGCCAGAAATGAGCTGGAGAAAGTTTAATGAACTAATTCAGTGATTTACATGTCACCTCAGTGAGATAGACATTGCTACAATCTCAAGGGTTAGAATTCCTTGTGAGCCTTTTCCTAGTAAGGCATTTTGCTCTTTGCCTTGGGAGTTTCCATTGTTGTGCCTTGTGGGTTGTTCCCCTTAGTCTTGTTTGAATTTTTCTGGTCTGATTCACCAGAAGTTTTATTCCATTTGGGCACTTGGCAGGGTATAATCTGTGTCTGGTTCTCCCTTCCCCAGCTCCATCAGGAAGCTAAGTCTGTAGATATTTGAAAACCAGAGTTTATACACATTCTGTGACAGGTGAAGCACTGCAATGGAAGTGTATTGAATTTCTCATTGATTTGGTCTTGCTGGTCCTATTTTTGTGTTTATAAATATTAAATGTTGTTTCTGTGGGAGAAAAAATACCTGGATTTATTTGAGCAGGTGACTAAGTGCCTGACAGTATCCTGACTAACCACTGCCTGAGTGTTTTGTCTTTCATGTGATAAATACCCACTTGTCTTCACAGGCTATGGCAGAAACTAAAAACCTGCAAACTTCATGATGTTCTGCTATGTCAGTTTTATGGTTATTTTCCTCTCCCAGAGGGTTTTTGTTTAAAAAAACAGTTCCTTTAGACTCAACATTTCTATGAGCCAACAGAGGGGAAAGCTGTGAGGTTATCAAACCTCTTTTCCAGGATTGCTTGTCTTCCATGAAAAAAAATAGGACATTTTAAGTGCAGCTCTCTAGCTTGGGTCTGTTTCATGCATTGCAAATGATATAAAGCTCGATCTGGCAGTAAATGCAAATATTGTTAAGGACACTGGAAATCTGCAAAGTTTCAAGAAAAATCTGCAAATTAGGTGACTGACAGAAGCAACACAAGGCACAAATCCTCCCTTTGTAAGTCCTTGTAACTCTCAAGAATAGCAAAGGTAGCTCTGGCTTGGAGAAAGAATCCACAGACTTTGCAGGAATCTCTTCAGTTATCCCAGACTCAACAGAAATTGTCCTGGAGGGGAGGAGAGTGTGACTAAAGCTGAGCTAAGGACCTGTCTGTCCTTTTTCAAGCAGGTTCAATAGCCATTCATCATCAGCAAAGTGGCTTTCTGTATATTCTGTGCTGGGCAGCCTCTTGAGTTCTGTCAGTACGTGGGCTCATTGCTGACAGTTTGTTAGATTAAAGTTCCCTGCTTGAAAAGGTGCCGCCACACTTGGCAGAAAGAGCTGTCATGCTTCCAGTCCTAATGCCATTTCTGGGGCATGAACACAAAAATATGAACAGTACAGTAGATGAGGTGGGGGTGAGAAAGGGGAAAGGAAGAATTTTTTGTTGTGTTTTTTTGGTTGTTTTTTTTTTAAAGTTCATTAACTCAGTAAACTGGGCTTAAATGCTGAATATCAAAGTATTCTTTTAAGGATCTTGGGTGAGAATGATGTCCATACATTCATGGGAGGTTAAGATATTTCCACTGGAGGAGGAATTGTAGGAGAAGAAACCATTAATGGTTTTGTTCTGAAGTTGGTAAATCCATCTTACTCAGTGTGTGGAGACTTTGCTTCTCCTTAACACCCAAAACAGCCTCAACACAGAGAACTGTTGTGGTAACACTGATCTTTGCTTATGCCTTGGGATCTGGAGTTTCTCTCTGTGTCATGAGGCAGCTTATTCTGTGCTGAGATTTGACATCCTGCTTGGTTGCTTTTCTCTGCTTTCTCTCAGGTTGTGCTTCATGGCAGACTGATTCATGGTGCTCTCCATTAGCAGTGATTTTCTTCACCTTTCCCTTGCAGAGATCAGCTTTTTTGCTCTATGGCTGATCGGTTTTCACTCCAGTTTGCAATAGCTTCTAAGGGCTGGCTGCTGCCAGTATTGCAGCGTTTCTTGTTGGGCTATAAAACAAACAGGAGAAAAGACTGCTGAAATCCACCACTGTGGAGAGATGGAGATACTTCTGAATGTTTAGCCATTCCTTGATACCTTGGATACAATGCAAGAGAAAAATAAACCCCATGAAATCTCTGCAGCACATACCACTGTGTGATGGAGTGTTTGGGGAACTGCTTCTCTGCCTCATTTGTGATAGATATCCCTCTGGCAGGCACAGAAATGCTCTCTGGAGAGGGATGGTTTAGTGAGAAGGATTTGTTGCATTTTAACTACTGCTGATTTGTGGGCTGGAAACGCAGTTCAGCAGACTGCAGGTGTGGAACATTTCCCTGCCGTATTGCAGGTCAGAGCTGAAGTGCTGAGACTGTTCTGAGGACAACAATGAGGATTTCAGTGTGCTTGGTCTTAGTGCTGCTGCCCTTATTTTATTGGGCACTAAAATGTGATGGCTGGACTGGTTTTGAGAGCAAGAGGAATTGCCTGCTGTACCTCAACAATCTGAGAAAAGGAGGGACTTGAGAGCTGCTTTGTGTACTTGTCATGAGACAAGAACAGTCTCTTCAACTCTTCAGATGGGCTTTAGCCTTCACTGTTGGAGAATGCACACAGAAATCTCTCCCAGTTACTTGCTCTTACTGAGGGGGGCACAGTAAATGGCCTCTCTGGTAGCAAAGGAAAACTTGCTCTGCCTGCACTTTCAGTGTGTAACTGCCCCATAAACATGGGAAGTGGATCATTCCCTCTTAGCCCTAACCTTGCATTTCTTCTGTCACCACCCTGGTGTGCAGTGGCTCTCTGATGGCTTAGAGTGCAGTACTGGAATCTAGGCTGTGTGCCAGGTGGATCTTCCCAACTGTGAGTCAAGTGTTGACACTGCTTTGGTGTCCTGTACAAGTAAAACACCTCTTTATATATTCTGGTGTATCTGCTGCTGCATTGCTGTGTTAATGCTCATTTCTGGTTTGTAGTTCATGGCAATCTTCAGCTCCTTCCTGAGGAATGGACACTTAGCTCCTCATTCTGTAATTACAAAGTTGATTATTTCTGAAGAGTAAACTTGGTAGCTGTCTTGCTGCATCCTCCTGCACTTTTCAGACTATTACTTCGATTTGCCATAATCTTTCTGCATTCTAGTCCTGTTCTCCAATATGTAGCTCTTAGTGTCTTGTGCAGATTTAATAAGCAGATTCTCTATTCCATTACCCAGGCAATTACTGAAAATACTGAGTAGAAGTGAACCCAGGACAGGCCTCTTTGGAACCACACTCAATGTTCTTACATTTTTGACAGGAAACCATTAAGTACATCTCAATGCATACTTCTCCAATTAGTTATCCATCCACTTTGACTTTGTCTAGCTTATGTTTCCCTAGGTTTTTTCCTGTATGACTGTGAGAAACCTTTGTCAACAGGGAGAACTTAAAAGATCTATGTGTCTCTGTTCTGATTTGTTTGATCTCTTCTAGGAAACATTTATGGTTTACTAATTCCATCTTTCTCCTTTAAGCAGCCTGCTTACTTTTCTCTGTACTTTTCTTTTTTTATTTTAGTAGGGAATAAAGTTATTTGATCTGTACCCTTGTGACCATTTGCTATTCCAAGTTCATCTAGGCCCACTCTAAAGTCTGAAACACTGATGATCCCACTATGGCCACTGCTGGGATATCACTGAACACAGCAGGCTGAGTAAATTATTTTTACAGTACGTGAACAGACACTGGGATCTAACATGAAACTAAGGGAAGAAGACTTATTATCTGAAGATGACTTCTCCTCTTGGGGTGATGCTATGGAGATGTTGTTAGCAGCTCTGATCAAATAAAGCATTCTGACATGGTAAACAGCAGGTGAAAGCACTCACAGACCAACAGGGGCAGCTTTGAACAGGACAGGTCCTTGTGTGCTTCCAGGCATCCCTTGGGAATGCATTGAGCTGTTGGCACTCTTACCTTCAGCATCCAAAATAACCTTTGTAGCATGTTTGTGGGGAAAAAAATACCTGTATGGAATGAGAATCACACTGTGCAAAAGAATAAATGAAATGTGTTGTGCATCCAAATTGCCTGTTTTGTGTAGCAGCAGAGAAGAGCTGAAGAGCTGTTGGAGAGCCAAGGCAGTTCCAAGAGGAATGGTGCTGTTCTGCCTGGATAAACAGTTCAGTCTACCTAATGTTGAATGGTACTGTGAGGCTTTGTAGTTCAATGGTCAGATTGCCATGACAAATCCAGACTTGGATGGTATGAAAAGGATGACATCTCGCTTCTGTTCTCTTGCTGCTCATTTTGCTGTTAAGAGGAGCTGGTGTGCATTAAGCTAATAAGGTTCATTTGGGGCACTGTCCACTGTGTGTGTGTTTGTGTAATATATTGTGCTTGTTAAAATGCAGAAGAAAGTCACAGAAATAAGGGTGGTCAGCTGTATAGCAGAAGGGTTTTTTTAAATGAACTGTTCAAATTTAGCAACTAAACACCTGGTTTAATGGTTTAACCACCCTTGTTACCTTTTTTGAAGTATGAGCCAATACTACTTGCTGCTTTAGTTTGATGATAGATGGGAAGGGCGTTGAGGTGCTCAAGGACAGTGGCTGTGCTTCCAATGCCCATCTGTGTTGTGTCAAGGTGATACAAGAGATGAAACATGGGAACTGCTCAGTGTGGGTAAAGAGATGTGAGAAATGTTGTTTGATAGGCCCAGGAAGATGGGTGTGAGCTGTTGCTGTAATGGATTTTACAGTTCAAGGTCTGATGCTTCTCCCTTCTCTTCCAGGGTGACGACTTCTGGAGTAATGAAGGGCATGAAGAAGGTCAAGAAAGTGGTGAATGGTTCAGCAGAGCCTCAGGGCGAATGGGAAAACACAGCATGATGGACTGGACTAAGGCAGCACTTTCAGAGAAACTTTTTTAATTTATTAATATTACTCTCAGTGGAAAGGGAGCAACTTGCACTCCCCACCACTGAAACTGCAGAGTGGGGTGTGTCTAGGGAGAGCAAAGCAGTGCAGAAATATAACTATTCCTTTGATCATAAGAAAATGGGATCTCCCCTGGTACCTGCAAGGAGCCTGAAGCTTTCCTAGGGATTTTGGGTAGCTTTTTTTTCCCCCCTCTTTTCTGGATCGGTTCTTTATTCTGAATTGTTGTGTTCTTCAGAATGTGTAATACTAATGTGAAGAGGGATCTTCAGTGTGTATGTAAAGAATATATTTTATATAATGCTCATATATATATATACACACACACACACTTGCTATGTAACATGTGTGCTGGGACTTGCAAAGCCTGTCAGAAGGTGGGAAAAGAAGATAAAGACATGTAAGTATTTTTGTTTTCTTTTTATAAACTCTCCTTTTGGGCTTGGACAAAACATTGCAAAACAAATGGATAGGAACAACTGCAGTTATTTGAGAGACTGAACATATATTGGATCAGATGACTTCTGCCACTGCTCATGCAAGTGTGAAAGGTGATAAGTATCTTCTTGTCTTATCCCTACAGGTGTCCACCTGAATGTGTCAGGTTTTCAGCTGTGTTGCTATACAGGAAATGAATGACTGTTCTCCATTAAAGCACTAAGCCCAGAGTGCAGTAAGCACTTATGTACATTCTATACTGTCCATGGAGTTGCTCTTGACTCACCCCCACCTGACAAGAAGTACACAAGAGGTGTAAGACTGATGCTTGCTTTTTAGAGGTCTGCCTAAATGTTTATTTTCAAGCTGTGACCCAGAGTCCTTTCATTTGCTTCATAAAATATTTTCAAGGTACTTCAAAAGTCACTCCTTTCTGGCACATATAAACAGTACCAGACTCTCCAGTGGAAATCTGTCTAGCCATTTTACTGCAGCATAAATCTCTGGTTCACAGTTACCCTGAGTTACTGGGTCTCTCTGGATGGCTACTTGTACCTCTGTGGCTGTGTAGGATTAATGACACTGCTGTTTGAGATGAGCTGAACTGGTCAAAGTAGTATTGTCACCAAAAACAGGCAAGTGTAACTCTCAGTCCTGAATGATTTTTTTGTGTCAGGAGAGAAGATTATGACCAGAACCTTGATGCAGGGGAATATGGAATCCTTGACTGTACACTTGCAGTGGAGTCTTTACAGACACATTCCAAAATGTTTTCTCTGTAGTCCCTGGGATTGTCAGTGGGACAGTTAGTGTCCAGAGCTGTAGTAGTGAGGATGGGTGTTAATTTGGGGGAGGATGGAAGTGGCTCACTGGTGAAACAAAAGTAAATCAACTGTAAGTCACTGACCACTGAAGCCTTAAAATTCATGCAGAGACATTGACATGTGGTGCTGTTGAGCCAGGTGCTTCTGCCGGGGTGTCAGGAGAGGCATCACCAGAGCTCTTGATGTGCCAGCATCACTTACAGACTCATTCAGGAACTGTTTTTTTTTGGAGGGTCTACATTTCTGGGGCACAGCTGATTAGATGACTGTTAGCCACTAGGTTATTTTATTCTTCAATCTGAGAAGGAGGATTTCTTCTAGAATCTTGAACCACTTCCTCACTCCTGAGCAGGGATTGTGGAGCTGTTGGTGAGCTGTCTGTACCAAGACTTGATGTTTGAGGAGCAGCATCATTTTTCCCCCACTGCCACATCTTTCCCCAGGTGTTGGTTCTATGCACCATGGAGATGGTAGAAACAAATCTTCCTGCTTTGATACCTGGAACTGCTTTCTCTTCAGATAAAGCACAAGAAGAATAGCATTTGTCTCTGGCTACAGAATCCTCATCTGTTTTCCTCCTCAGCTGTAGCTTCAGAGTAATCACAGCAGTGATAGTTTGACTGCTGTCATTGCCTTGCAGTGAGACAGTTTTAATGGGGAAAGATCCAACACCACTGGAAAGGCTGTTTGGTGACCTGTGGGCCTTTTAGGCCTTCTGTAGGAAGAAATCTTCTGCATATTTAGCTGAAGTGTGAGAAATTTGATCATAAACAAACACAGGAAGTCCCAGCTCATCACACACTTAAATGCAATACCTGAAAAACTCATCCTCTTCCTCTGCAGTTGCTCTGTCCCTATGGAAGTGTCACTCACTGCATTCAAAGGGCTGCTCAAACAGGCTGTGAAGTTTGTTCAGAGAAGCCCACTGAAGACTTGAAGTGTGTTGGCATTGAGGTATGTAAAGGATAATAAGGATGTACTGTCAGGAACAGAGTGCATCTGGACCATGCTGTTCTAGAGTGTGTTAATTCCTTTTGTGAATGAGATGTGAGATTGTCATGGGTGTGGCATTTCACCCAAAACCATGAGGGCTGTGCTGTGATCCCAGGGAGTGCTGAGCTCATTCCAAACAGCTGCTGATTCCATACTTCAGCATCAGTGGAGCTGACAGTTTGGCAAGTGCTGTTATCTAAATCTCAGGTTTCTCCTTTTTTTTATATACACTTTTTTTGCTAAAGTTGCATATGGTATAGGTTTATCTGCCAAGTCCCTGGCTGACCAGTCAAAGGCCAAAAAAATGGGTCATTTCTTTTTGTCTTGGCATGAAAAGCCACAGCAGTATTCTGGAAGTACTTTTTTTACAAGAGCTTTTTCCAAGTTCAGCCCTGAGCTTCAGCAGTCAGCTCTACAACCAGCTTCAGCTGGTGCTTTACACAGGATAGCAGCAGGAAATGGTCAGACCTGAACATTAGGGAGGAAAATCAAAGTCATGGACAAGTCAAAACCCACAAGATTCTTATTGTGGCCATTTCCAAAATGAGTTTTCTTTGATGCAGTTCCTTGCAGGAACAAAAAGCCTGTCTTGATGGATATGATGGATGGGCCTGCAGCTGGGATGTTGGAGGGTGGAGGGGATGGCTGCAGTTGTGCTTCTCTCCAGCACATTGAGTGCTGCACTGCAAAGCATCAAAGACAGGACTGCTCCCTCCCTTCCATCCCAGGCACACACACAGCTGCATCACTGGCATTGCATGGCTCCAGCTGCAGCTTGGAGCTTCCCAGGCAGGATAATCAGTGCTTGCCTTTCACATGCTGATGCTGCTTATCTGGTAGGAAGCTCTGCCTCTCAGGGGAGGGAGTCGAGAGGAGCTGTTGTGGATTACAGATCCTTTAGGGATATGCAGCTTTACTTCCCTGTGGCTGCTTTAACTGAAGTGAGGAGCTGAAGCAATCACCAACAGCACCCAGCAGCAGAGTGAGAGGAGTCCTGGAACAGCAGGTCTGGTGCAATGGGAATAAAGGGTGTGAATGCTTTCCATATGTTGCTGCAGTGGAGCTCTCTGTCCCCTCTGCAGACAAAAACGAGGTTGGTTCAGTCTCCACTTGGAATGCAGGTTCTGCCCCAGTAACTCCCTGTGGATGCTGACATGCACATGCCACTGCTGCACTCCTCCTTCCTGCCGTGGCTGCTCAGCAGGCTCTCTTCCAGAGGAAGCTTCCTTGCAGTGTAACTGCCAGACTTGCATTCTTCAGGCTGGAAAATGTTTTCCTTGATGGTTCATCAAGAGACATACTAAAAGAAAGCAAGACATAATGGGGTCATGTGGAACACTGCTGCTGCCTGCTCGCAGTGGAGCAGTTTGAGCTGAAGAAGCCACATGCTGTCCTATTAAGATGCTCTTTCATGTTGTCGTCTAACTCAGCATGTCGTGATGTGTGCAGTGCACTGTTCAGTGTTTCCCTCCAGCTGAGTGCCCTGTTCCTGGATTTCCATGCTGGCATACCCTGGGAGAGCATGTTGTAAAAATTTGCTGCATTGCAGCATTTTGTCTGGAGCTCATAGTGTGGAAGATGTGTTTTTCCTAAGCTAAATGGACTCTCTCTAGCATGAGTGTGCATCCTGCACGAGTGAGCACTGTAGCATTCCTTCTGGCCAGGAAAGGGCATGTCCTGATCTCTCCAGTGTGCACATTTGGTGGAAGTCCCAAGGAAGATTTTTAGTGTTAGTTCTTTTTTCCTTACTGCATGTTCCTCTTAAAGAAAAGCAGTCGAGCCACTGACAATCAAATTGATGAGAAGGGAGGGGATTTTGTTGATTTGAAAACTGCCCAATTTGAAGCAAATACAGGGTACTGTAGGCTCTGTTGAGCTCTGTGGAGTTCCCTAGCTATTAAGGAGAGGGAAGGAAATCTTTCTTCCTTTAGCCTAGTTGGTTTGTCTCCTTCAATTTGACCTGTCATGCCAGCTAAAAGATTGCTGTCACTTTAAAGAAGATGTTTTATAGATCCTCTGTTATGATCTCTACTTCACTTATAAAGCACATCCCCATTTTTCACCTGTGTACAAAGAGTGAGCAGCTGTGGCCTGCAGGAGTGGGAGGTGCAGTGAGGTTTGAACATAGTGGGACTCACACTGAAACTGTGACCTTGTGTGTAGCGTCAGTAGCCTCAATGTTTCATGAAAGCTGAGGTGGTGCTGCCCAGAGACACTTGACCAATGTTTCTTTGTGTTCCCTGGGGTTGATTTTTGCTGTAAAACGTTGTTCTAAGTTTAATTAATTCGGCTTCTTTTTTTGTAGCTGCTGGATACAACACTCTTTTGGGCTGATTAATCACTTTCCCTTAGCAATATTGGGAAGCTGTGCATTTTCCCTTTGTAGTTTCTCACCTGGATATATCAAGGATCCACTGAGAACTGCACAGGATCTGTGCTCCCAAGTGGCTGGAACAGGATGTAGGAAAATACTGATACTCAGGTGCTGAGTGGTGTAGGAAGAAAGTCCCTGAGAATAGAGTCACTCCTTGTAGGCTGATTGGCTTAAGAACCCATTTATGTTTTGAATGCAGCAATCCTCTAGAAAGGACAATTCTTAATAAATATTTCCCTGTGGGATTTGACTCAGTGTTCTGCTCTCTGTGTACTAAAGTAGAGTCCAACCTCCACATCATCAGAAGCACTTCATCCTGTAGCCAGTGGAGCTGGTACCTGCTCTGTTAGAACAGAGTATGGGTCTAAATAGCTTCCCTTGCCCTTTAGGAACTATTAATAATTAATTCTAGATCCTCTTGTGTCATTAAGCAGCTTTAGGGCACCTTGTACAATGTAGCTTTGAATTCATTTAGTAAATGACCTCCAGAAGAACTAAAAAAGACTTTTCTGTGTACAGCAAGGTCCAGTTCCTGGGGTTTTGGTGACCTGTAAATATCCTATTCCTCAGTTCCTGTTCAGATGTAAAAATGAATTTTTTTCAGTATTTTTTTAAACTTTATTAAAAGAACAGCAAACAGTATTTGAAGAGAAGCAAGGTAGAGACAAGTCAGGACAGTCTGTGTAACTTGGTTTCCCTGCTGTGATGCAAATGTGTAAAATAAAGATTGACCAGAAAGAAGTTTTTAATGCATCTCATTTTCTCCTTCTGAACTGCCAGCAGCCAAGCTGACCCATTGATCCCAAAGTCTGCATTTCCCTGTGCTCAACTTCTGTTTCCAGCCATCAACAGCTGCATCATGGACACAGGGCCAAATCACAAAACTTGTGTGGAAAACTTCTGAAGGGAAAAGCTTTCCTGCCAGTGACCCAGTGAGGTTCACTGAGGTGCCTTTTCTTGAGCTCCAGGTACTGGAGCAGTGCTTGTATGTGCTCAGCTGCTCTTTTAGGTTTGTAAACGGAACTTAGGCAGTACTTTGTGGACTGAGTCTTGGCCAACAGTGTTTCTCCCAGCCCTGTGATTCCTGCAGTCTCAGGCAGGCAGGAATGTGGGAGCATCTGGGCTTGTTGCTGCTCTCCAGCCCTGTGGTCTGTGTGTTCTCTGGTGTCAGCTTGCCAGGTGAGAGCAGACAAGGAGCTGATGCTCTGGACCTTGGTGTCCAGATGCAAATTAAGGATAGAAACTTTTAAAGGAATATCTGTGGTGGATCTGGCCACGCTATCTCAGAGGGGCAAATCCTTGACCTATTTTAGGTTGGACTAAATGGTGATTTGGGCTGTCTGTAGTTGTGTTCTTCCTGAAGTGTTGGAATCTAACCTTGCATTTCAATTCTGCAAACTGGTTGGGTTGGCAGGGATGAGGAGGGCACAGCATTCCTGTGAAGTGTTTCTCCTGATAATCCCCCATTCCTCAAAAGCATATGTCCTTCAGCACGAAATTCAAGTCTTCAAGATGTTTCTTACAGTTCAGCCTATGGTTCTCATCCTACCACCAAGGGGTAATGCCAGAAATAGCCTGTCTTCTCTACCCTGCACCTCCCAGGCAGCCAGTTCTGTGTTGCCTCAATCCTCTGGGTGGGTGGTGTTTTACCAGGGAGCTAAACTATAAAAAGTACTTGGAATTTGGATTTCCTGATACCCCACTGTAGGTTAGAACAAACTTTCCTGTTGCAGGTGGTCACTGGTTGTTGCACTGGAGTGGCCTAAATCTCTTTAATGCAGGTTTCTCCAAACTGAACATCCTCTACATATTCTGTCTGTTTTGTATTTGGCCTTAAAACATTTCCCCTTAGCATTCCCTGACAGCAGCTCTGAGACTCATCCCCGGAGTTGCCTGCACTGAGCCAAAACATCCCTCAGCCATAAGGAAAGGTGAAATGCTGGGAGTGAAGTGGGTAAGGTGGGACGAAATTGTGGGAACACTCACGTGAGGAGGAGACCAAATGAAGTTACCAGTGGAAAAATTGATTTCTGACTGTCTTCTCCAAGGAGACACAAAGAGAAGCTCCCAGTATTTGAGGTCTATTACAAGCAGAGGTCATCTGGCAGACTTACACAGGGAGCAGAAGAAACAGAATCAGAGCTAACAAAACTTTCCTCAGTATTCTCTGTTTGGATGTCATTTTGGAGGTGTTTTCCTGCCCAGAGGTGATAAATTGTTCTACGTGCACTAAGGTTTTTCTTCCAGCTGTCTGATCATTTGCAGCTCCTCATTGCAGTCCTGGCTGCCTGCTGTCAATGCTTTTGCTCGAGCAAGGTTATCTTCATGACTGCAAAGAGCTGCCTTCTCCTTAAATCTGCTTTTGCCTTCCTTTGCCTTCTGACTGACAGGCTCTAATGAGGGGAGAGTGTTGTAGTGCCCTGTATAGCGAGTGGTCAATAAAAAACAAATTGCTTTGTACAGCACAGGTAATAACACAGCCTGTATTGGCACAGCTGATCCTGATATTGGGGCCCTTGGTTAGGAGACAAGGGCTTTCTTCTGTCTTAAGTAGTAAAAAATGCATGTCATCCATTGCTTTTCTCCCCTCTCATCCATGGAAGATGATAATTGGGGGTGACACTGCTTTGTTGTGGCTCTTCTCCCCTGTGGGATATTTTCTGTGGGGTGGCTGAGACACAACACATGAGATGGCTCTTGTATTTCTGAAAAAAAGAATAAACAGGCATGTGAGGTGAGGTCATTACAGGGGTGGCAGGTGGAATTAGGTGAGGATTTAATTGGAAGATGTGTGAAATTTACTGCTCTCTCTTGGGGTGATTGTGCTAAGCTTGGCAAGAGCATCCTTGATGAAAGGAGCAGTTAAAACATGGGTCACCTGTAAGTGTAGTAATAAGTTTTGGGGGGTTTTAGTCCCTGAGGACATTGTTCTGGGGTGCAGATCTCTGTGCCTTCAGCCCTGAGTCATTTTGGTAAGGTAGCACAATATCCCCCCAATATCCCATCCCCAGCTTCTCCCTGAGAGTGCACCTACTGCTTACTGCAGGTGTGCAAGAGTCATTGTCAGTGCTCCAGTTGCCTCTTCCCTGAACTGCTTGGGATCTTTCTTCTGCAGGAGCTCTGTGAAGCTGGAAGGAATTCTCCACCCAGCACAGCTGTGAAGGTACTGATCTGCCTCTCCCAGGAGAAGCCAAACTTGTTCATTTTGGGATGGATCTCATACCAGGAGGCGGTAGCCAAACTGGAGGGGCTACAAAGAACAGCTGCAGTGACTGAGATGAAGAAATTGGGCAATGGCAGAAGATTACAAGAGTTAAAGCTGTAAGCCTGACTAAGTGATGATTAAAGAGAGACGAAAAGATGTAGCTTGGTACAAAATGGCTGCATGGAGGGAACCCACAGAAACGAGTTTGGAATTAGTGTGGCTGAAGGCTGAGCTGTGGAGAGGTGAGATGTAACGAAAGCAGAGGAAAACAAGATGTTAGGAGAAACCTTTTGCCAATGAGTTTGGCTGCAAACAATCTCTCTGGAGAAATGGAGGCAGTTCTGTGTTGTTTTAGATAATCAACACTAGGTTGGACAAATCATTGCTAAATACACTGCAGGGAATGACCCCTCATCAGCTGTGAGCTGGATGAAATGCCTGGCTCAGCCGTTTTCCATTTGCTTATCTCAGTGGGAAGTATATTGTATGCTTAATTCCTGGTTTGGGGGGTCATTTTAGCTTTACTGTTAAACCTCATGGATGCCTTGAGTGAGCCTGGCTGCTCCATAGGAGGAACACGTTGAAATGAAGCTGGTTGGTGTGTGCCCTAATCTGTATTCTGAGTCAGTCAGGGTTTTAACTGTTGCTGCAAAATCTGAGCGGAAATATCTGCTGGGATTTACCGAGCACACAATGCCCAAGTGTTGCCATGAATCAGAGCAGCCTTATGGGAGGCAACAATTCAAACTCTTAAACAGCAACAAAATCTGAAGCATAGCTACAGGTTGATCAGGTCGATTTTGTATGTTTGAATGTTTTTTGGGGGATTGTTGTGGTGTGGTTTGGTTTGGTTTGGTTTTAACCACTGCAGGGTAGGATTTGGGTGGGCAGACATCACTGCTGATTGCACAGTTTGCTCACAAAGCTTGCTCAGGAGACTTGTGACTTGTCTTAAAACCAGAGCAGGTCAGCACCAGCTGCCCCAGCAGCTGTCCCAGCCTCCACATGTCCTCAACAGACACCAGGCACCGAGGGGCTGATGAGCCAGTGTAGGATTAATGAGTAATCAAGCGGCTGCTTTCTGTCTGGTTCGTGGTGTGAAGCCCACCACCACACCCATTCCCTGTGCCCTCTGCATGCTCAGAGCTCAGCACGGAAGGGACACCGAGCTGCTTTTGGAGCAAACATCTGGGCAGGATCACAGAAGAGCTGGAAGTCACATGACTTCCCTTTATTTTGAAGGTTCTTATGAATATCTTTTAAAAAGCTCTGTTCTGCTCCAAACCTCAGTCTTTCAGGTTTAAGGACACTTCTCTCACAGATGTGGGGTTTGTTATTAAAAACCCTTGCTGAAGCTTGGCAGCAGACCTGGTGAGTAGTGCCCAAGTCACCTGCAGTGTGTGGAGAACCATGTGGAAAACAGCTTCTCCAACTCCTCTCCCAGCCCTGAGAGTGCTGGTGGATGCTGCCAGGACTCTTTGCTGCAAATGCTGCTGCTGCCTCTGTGACTGTGATCGTATCTCACCCAGACAAAGTGCACAGCACTCCTTGGTTGTCCTTATGAGGAGCCTTTTATTTTCCGTCTGTCTGGAATCAAGCCTAGGCTCAAGGTGGCTGTGCTGAGCTCTGCAGGACAAGGACTGCAGGAGCAGAACACGGGTGATTTCCCACTTGCCAGCCAGGATTTGTGATGTGTCATGAAGGAAGATCGAAGGAAGATCCACAAAACCTCCTCCTGCTTGGCTTTGTCTCAGCCCAGGGCTGCCTGCAAACTGCAGGCAACGGGAGAACAGCTGATGAGTTCACCACAGCCACCTTTCCCGGGTTCCTACATTAGCATAACAATTACAGCCCCAGAGGCTGTAAAGAGAATACAGGCTTTAAAAAATAAACTAGAATTTAACAGAGAAATTAATAGCGTAGCAAATTGTAACGCTCAGCGCTCCGGCTGCGTGTCAGTCTCGAGCGCCAGCTGTACGTGCAGCCTTGGCACAGTTGTGATTTCCAGACCTTCCGCTGCATTTGGCCATCATTTCAATATCTACACTTCCATTTCCTGGGGAAAGAGCCTGCAGGGCACCATTCCTGCTGCCACTTACCCAAAAACCTGGTGTGTTTTGTGTCTGTTGCGTTTCTCTGAAGCCATGTGATGTATTGGCATTAAAATGTTGTGTGATAGAAATTAATTTATGGCAGTGATAGCCAGTAGAGCTGCTGGAGTCCGAGTCTTGGAGTGTTTTGGGTTATAAATCTTGATTTTTTTGAGGGCTTTCTAATTTAGTTATATATAGCTCAGCTGTCAAAGCAGTTGGTAAATGCCAGCACTGGGTGCTTGCTGTGACCTGCAGTGATACCAGGGGCGAAGCAAGAGCAGCTTACTCGCATCTTGTCAAGCATTAAAGAGCTTTCAGGAACACCCTGGCTGGTGAGCTGGAAGCTGTGGAGTCCCGTTGCACTCTGCTCGCAGCCTTGAGATCATACGTGTGTAAAATGGTTGTAATCTGAGAGGCGGGTGATGCCTGCGAAGCCGAGGGTGTCCCCAGGACGAGCCGATGCATTCCTGTGCTTGCGGTTGTTGCACCAGGATGTTGAACTCACTCTAATGGCATTTTCCCCCCCAAATCCTCTGGAAAAGCAGCTATTTTGGTGGCTCTCTATGCCAGCTGTGACCATGGCTTGTCTGGGAGCAGCCAGCGCTGATGCCAATAATTCCTTTGGCTCTTTTTCTGACTGAGTCAGATCACTCAAGCATTAACCTTAAAATAGCGAGTATTTTTGTAGTTGATATAATTAATCTCCTCTGTGTGTATGTTCCTTCCCTATTCCAGGCTCTGATGCTTCACCACTCCCCTGCTGACCCACTCCTGCTTTGGCACAAGAAAACTCAGAGCAAAACTTGGCTTTTCTACAAAAAAAGCACAAACTACAGGCTGTGTGTGCTCTGCTCCGTGAGTTCACTGCCAGACTGGCGTTTCCAGTCACAGATTCCTCGCTCATGTGGTCTGTTGGTTTTGGAGCATCTTCTCGATCTGCTTTTGGGTGGGTGGATGTGGAAGGGGGATGTTCACAAGCTGACAGGACTGGGGGTGACACTGGCCACAAAGACAACTGTGGGTTGGTGGGGTGGGTGGATGCGTGGGTTTCGTGATGCGCTGGGAAAATGCGGTTTGGAGAAGCCTGAAGCCCCAGCGGACCCCGTGTGGCGCCTCGTCCAGCCCTGGGAAGGGGAGGAGCGAGGAAGGGGATGGGATGGGCTAACCAGAGTCCATCCCCTGCCTCTCTTCTCCCTTTCCTGGGGCAGTTCCTGCGTGAAAGAGTGGACGTATGGCATGCTGGATACAACCCCATCCCCAATTTCCCGCTCCGCAAACACCTCCAGCCATGCCCAAGGTGGGATTCAGTGAGTGCTGTGCTTGGGCTGTGTGACACCACTGATTTTTTTAGGTCTGAGCACATCAGTGAGGAGGATGAAGGGGGAAAGAAAAGACGATTTGGGATGAAACACAGAGAGTGAGCACACGAGATCGGGGCGGACTGCAGCTCGCTGCTTGCATGCAGTGCTATTCCCACGAGGCAGCTGCAATCCTGGCAATTAAATCAGGAAGGATGCGTTGGGGAAAACCCCCGTGATGGCGTCTGAGGATGCTGATTAAATGTGCACAGCCTGGTGAGCCCACGTGGAACAAAAGGCTGCGTGGCTGAGCCTGACAGACTTGCCGTGTCCTGGGGAAAAAGAACTCCGGGCTTTTATTAAACACGTTCGAGTAGATACCCGAGGAAGGAAAAGCTTTCTGCAGACACACTCGGCTGTGCAGCCCACACAGCTCCCAGCTTTTACAGTCAGAACGTGGAGCATCGGATTCATCCCAAGCTCCAGCGCTGGCGTGGCAGGAGAGCCAACAGCTTCCCTTCGAGCAGGAGCCCGCCCTGACCGCGGCAGCGACAGCAAATATGCCCAGGGAAGGAAAGACAGCAAACACCGCCCAGGGAAGGATCATTTCCATGGCTGCACCGTGGGGATCAGACAGCAGAAACCCTGCGAGCAGCACACGCTGCTTAATCAAAAAGCCAGCCCGGGTCAGGGCTGGGCTACTTCTTGAGCTTGTCCTGCAGTTGCTGGTGGTGGGAGATGTGAGCAGTGCCTGAGGTGTGTCTTGGAAGAGAGAGCCAGGGGCATTTATAAAGCAAAACTCCTCTCGAGGACTGGCCTGCATTGGATTTTGCCCTGAGCAAACAACCCAGCTCCTTCCCGGGCACGCTGACCACATTCAGCTGGGCACAATTGTTTTGTGCCCCAGTCGCTGCTCAGACTTCAATCCTGTCGGCCCCAGGAGTCTTTCCAGGCTTGGGCTGTGTTTCTCTGCCTGTAAAAATGTCACTTCATCCTAGAAAATGTCACTAGTGTTGTTATTTAAACAGTAATAGGGTTTAAGCTAATAATTGGGAAGTGAAAGTGACTGGCTTGCATAGTTTCCAATTACTTTTCTGCTCTCCTCTGTGTGATCTGAGTTCTCTCAGCATTCTGCATGGTGGAGGCAGGGTAGAGTTTTAAATAGAATTAAATCCTTTCAACATCAGTTTTTCAGCAGCAGAGCCTGTGCTAGAATGCCTGTGCTGTGCAGGGAAGGTTTGGGACCTGCCTGGCCCCCCAGCTGGGCACAGACAGGTCGTGCTCTGCACACACAAGGACACCCCTGCTGCAATGTGGTTACAACCCAGGGGCCACAGATGAAGGGAAATACTGCAAAAATCGGCATTTTGCTGATGAGCAGCAAAGAAGGGGCTGCACAGAACATTTTTGCAGCACATTTGGGGACTAGACTGGAATCTGCTGAGGCCTATGTTGAAGTCCCAGGCAGGCCTTTGTCCCTGAAAGCCATGCAAATGTTGGAAAGGACTGTGAGGGATGCTGGAGGGGAGACACAGCCTCACAGAGCTCTCACTGCCACGTGCTGCCAATCCCCTGTCTCTCAGTGCCATCCCTCCAGCTCTTCCCCCGGGCTGTGCCGCTGCTGGGACATGGTGATGGTGTTTTTATCCTCTTCTGCCTTAATGAGCTCGTTTGTGTGAGGCTGGGTAATGGAGGACGAGGCATTTTAGAAACATCCACTTGGGGAATGTATCCCTGGAGAAGCCTGTGTCAGGCAACGTTTGGCTGGTTAAAAACAATAAAGGTGCAAAGAGCAGTGCTGTGTCAGCTGTGCTCCTCTGCAAACACCCCACGTGTGTTGTGCTGGGCTCTCCACAGCCTCACAGACAGGTTCTGCTGTATCCAAGCACGGATTTTCCCTCTTTGGCTGCTACCACAGGAGTCCAGGCATGCCCAGGCAGCTCCAGCAGGGCCCTCATTGCAACACAGGCAGGAAGAAAACTGTATTTATCGTGTGCATCAGTACAGCTAATGACTGCACACAGATACCACTGGGCTGTTGGGGAGGCACAAAGCCCTGCATGGGTTTGAGGTGGGGAAAAGCTGGGTGCTGCTGCTTTTAACACTTGTATGGTTTCCTGGCTGCACCACAAACCTGCTGGAGGTTGAATCTGTGGGGTTTTTGAAGTGATTGAACTTCATCTCTCCATGTACACATTGCAGAGAGTGAGTGAAGGCTCAGTGGAGCCCTGGTCTGAGAGAATGGTAGAATCACAGATGGGTTTGGGTTGGAAGGGACCTTAAAAATCATTTAGTCCAACCCTCTTTCCAGGCAGGGATTCCTTTCACTAAACCAGATTGCTCAGAGCCCCATCCATCTTTGCTTTGGACACTTCCAGGGATGGGGGCAACCACAGCTTCTCTGGGCAACCTGTGCCAGGGCCTCACCACCCTCACAGAGAAGAATTTCTCCCTGATAGCTAATCTAAATCCTGCCCTCTGTCAGTGTGAAGCCATTTCCTCTTGTCCTGTCCCTTCATGACCTTGTCCAAAGCCCCTCTCCTGCTCTCCTGCAGCCCCTTTAGGCTCTGGAAAGGGCTCTAAGGTATTCAGAGAGCCTTCTCTTCCTCAGGCTGAACAACTCCAGCTCTCTCAGCCTGAACATCCTGTGCTGAAAGAGACCCCCAAGGATCCGACCCCTCCAAGTCGGGAACAGTCCCCTCTTCAGCTGAGGAACCCAGGGGTTGGAAAATCCTTCTACAGTTGGAGGTGTTGATGTCCCACCAAGGTCACCCCCGGACTCCGAGCTCAGCCGTGCTCCAGGCTCTGTGTTCCCACCACCAGCTCCCCTCTCTCATCATCCCCCCGCTGCCCATCAGCTCCCTCCAAGCAGGACCCCGATTCCCGACATTTCCCTCCGAGTGTTCCCGCTGATCCCTGCGGGATCCCGGCGGCGGGGGCTGCTCTGGAATCCCCCTCCCTCCTTCCTGGGTCCTCCCGCCATTGGGAGCGGCGGG
>VZRX01021672.1:47802-113851 GCA_013398075.1 Notiomystis cincta
CATCGCGCCCTCCCTCGCCGCCCCCCGCCCCTGCCCCGAGCATCCTTCCCCCGGGCTGCCCGGCCCCCGGTACCCAGGGCCCGCCGCGGGGATTGTCCTCCCCGCGCTGCCTCCCCGGAGCCCGGCAGCAGCTCCCGGAGCGGGGTGCCGAGCGTCTGGGTGGCTTCCAAAGTTTGGGTGCGTTAGTTGGAGGGGTTCCCTTTGTTATTGCGCTCTGAAGTGGAGAGAAGAGCCCGACACCGGCGAGTTCGATATTTTTCTGAGTATCTCGGTATCGGTTTAATAACCTGATTTTCTGACCGAGTGGCTTTCCCGTCTGGACTTCCACCGTAATCTAATTAACGTGGCTGGTGCCTCAGCCATCCAGTTTTAGAAAAATCATTTTTTTCCTGAAGGATGCACAAAGGAAACAAAGGCTTTGGTGGCTCAAGTTTGCCTCCCCGCTTGCAGGTCGCAGATATTCCCCAAACGTGCAGCAGACCTGCGAGCTCTCCCCTCTGTCATTGCTGCAGTCCCACGGCAGCGCTTACCCAAAAAGGCAATAGATTAGGATGCAGCAAGTTCTCCCATATGGAGAAGAGGCAATACTGGTGCATTGCACAACCCTACACGCGGGGTTGCTCTGTGGCACAGCCGGCAGCAGGCGGGAGGAGGGCAGGTGGTGGGGGGCATGTCCGCATAGCCGAACCGGGAGTGATGGTAGGAGAGCTTGGGGTACCCCAGCTGGGCTTCCTCAAAGCGCTCAGGGGGAGGAAGTAGTCCGAAGGTGGCAGTGCCAGGTGGGCACAGCCCCGGCGGGAGCTGAGCCGGGTTTTTGTGTCCTCACTGCAGCTGTCGCCCACGGCGAGTGCAGCCGCGCTGGGCCAGGTACCGTTAACGCTGCGCTGCAATCGCTCGCTTTGCAGCCGCTCTGAGGAGGGAGATGCTCCCTGATCCCTGATGGAGAGGGATCTGGGAACAGCCAGCCCCAGCACAGCCTCGTGTGCTGGTGATCTCCTGTGTGCTGGGCTTTCTGCACCCCTGGGAGGGCTCCTCTGCGCCAGGGAGGTGCCAGCAGCAGTGAGGCTGACACGGGGCACACAGACAGTGGTGCCCCGTGTCTTACTTGCAGCCAAAGCCAGCCAGACACAACACTGCTGAATCTCTCTTTGCTGGTTGAGGCCAGCAGGTCATGGCTTTTTTGAATCACTTCGCTCCCAACTTCCTGCTCCTCTCTTTTGGGTACCCTCCCCTTTCCACTGCACCCTTTCCAAGAAAGGTTGTGGTCCTCTGATCTCTCCCAAAATGAGTTTCCAGCCTGTCTGGAGCTTTGTCTGCCTGCTCTGGACCTCCTGCTGCCTCTTTTTAAAGACCCCTGTACCTGTGCAGGTGAAGCACCCAGCAGCACGTGGCCCTTTGCGTGGCTGGAGTCTGGTGCAGCATCCCAACGTGCCCCAGCAGCATGTGGCTGGTGGTGTGGTGCCTGTCAGGGAGAGCTGTCACTAATTCCAGGGTCTGTTTGTTGAGCTCTGCTCATTCCACCTCTCATCTCTGGGATTAATTACTTTTGCTGAGCGCTTCTGCCCCGCTTCTGCAGCTGTCAAGGCGAGTGTGCATTCCCTTGTCTGGTGAAGCACTTCACAGGGCCCTCCCAGGCACAGCTGAGAGCCTCTGATTTATCTTCAGACCATGGGAGATTGGAAAGATACTCGTTTCCTTCTGTGTTTCGGGGAAGCCAGGCAGAGGAGAGGCAGGTAGGAGGGCAGGGCTGCTCTGAGGACAGTGGGAGGAACTGATCTGGACCCCTGTGCTGTGGCTGGTGGAAGAGCTGGAGAGGGGACAGTCATACACACAAATCCGTGGCCTGCTCAAGAATTTCTGGGGCCCTGCTTGGAAAAGGTTTTAATCCACAGCATGTTGGTATTTTGGCACCTTTCTGGCAGACACAAGAGCGTCCCTGGCCTGTGCTGCCCATCCCATATCCTGGCTGCCACGTTACTGGGTGAGTGCTGTCCCTGCCTCGTGTGTGGGGTGCTGTTTCTGCTGCTACTTCAGCACCTCTGGGCAGATGTCTCCAGCAGCCCAAACTGATGGGAACCTGCATTTGTCCCAGGGAGGTTCCCGTGGCAGTGTGAGCCGTGGCTGTGGTGCCTGAAGGGCTTCTCCCACGCTGGGATTTCCTCCATTGCATCATTTTCTGTTTGTATGAATTTCCACACAAAACAAAGCAAATAGCAAATAAGCCCCTCTCAGTTCTGCAAGATCCGAGGGAAATGTCACCCCCTCTCCCCCACATGGCTTTTCTGTAAATTTATCTCATCCATGGGACACAGAGGATCTCTGTTTCCCCTCAGTGCTCTTCAGTGCATGGTAGCTTTTGTCTCTTGCCCCCTCTGGGCTCCCCACCTCCTTTTTGTGGTGTTTCTCTGGCTGTGCCTCAACTGCAGCAATTCTGGGACAAGCAGGAGATGGGAGCAGCCAGGAGAGGAGCATGGGATGGCTCAGGTGCCAGGGCAGTTGTGGACAGGGAAGTTGAGCTGAGAATGCTGCAGGACTGCCATCAACAGCCTCCATAAGCTGTGAGAAATATTTTCCTGTGTGCATTCAGAGCAGGTTGTCCCAGGCCCTGCTGGGAACTGGACATGGAAAGGCAGGAGCCTGGAAACCTCATCTCTTGGCTCCCCTGCCCTCTCTGCTCCTGACTTACAGTGCTGGGGGCCAGATTTTAATGGCACTTGGACACCTAAAGGCGCAGAAGGGCTTCTTTGACGTGCTGGCTGCCCAAGTCCTGTTGGTTTGGACCCATCTCCGTGTGCCTTTCTGTGTCTCCGGGCACCTGAGTGCCCAGGAATACCTGGCAATGCCAAGCTCCCCCATCTGCCAGGTGCTGGAATGGTGCTGGTGGGGACAGCCAGGCTGCAGGGCTGTTTAACCCTCCTTGGAGACCAGGCCACACAGGAGTGTGCAGGAGAAGTCAGTGCTGAGTGATAATAATGCTGAATAATAAATTATGTAATTCTTTGTACTTTCATAGATCCCTTCATCCAAAAGCCCTCAAAGTGCTTTATAATAATTAATTTATTAATCCTCCTGATGCCTCATTGGAGTAGCTTGGTGTTGTGTCCCAGGAAGTGGTAACTCCCGAGACCTGAAGGAACCACCATCCTCCCTGGGTCACATCTTCTTCCATGGGGATTTAAACCTGAGCTTAACTTGGGCCAGGTGCTCATGGCTTAGGGCTACAGTGGGATTTGGGATTGTGTTTAAGAACCTTTTGGGACCATGGTCAGAGGGTTCTGCTCAGCTGGAGATTTATGAAGGTCCTGAGGTGTGGCTGCAGCCTGAATGAAGTGTGTAATGTGCACGTGTGCAGTTGTGGGTGCACGATACATATCCTGGGTGGAAATGACTTGGTGTGAACTCTGGGGAGAGAAACTGGGAGAGAAATACAGTGCTGAGTGTCCCTACTGGCAGCAGCACTCCCAGGCCAGTAACCCTTAAAATCATGAAGCTGTTTTAAAAATGTGAGTTTGTTTCAGAAAAGCACATTTTAGCTCTTTTTTCTCAGTCATTTTGAGGGGAGATTTGCTTTCAGGATTCCCTTTGCACAGCTATTGCCTGTGTCCAGGACTAGCACAGTGTTATTTTGAGGCTGCAATAGCTGAGCAATCAGGCACACTCAGAGCCCTGTCAGTGCAGCAGCATCACTCTGGGGCCGGGTTGGGGTCAGGATGGTTGGGGATGGTGGTCCTGGTGCTCCTGAGGCCACGGCAGGGCTCAGGTGAAGGCGTGGGAGCCACGGTGAGGGTGCCAAAATGACACCCAGGCTGCAGAGTGGGTGTGAGGAAGATGCTCTTTTCCCCAGAACCGCATCCCACCCACTGTGATCTATTTTGTGGATCTTAAACTCACTCCAGCATCATCATTTTCTGCTCTTTCACAATAAGCCGCAAAATTGGCTCCACGGCTCGACAGTAATGCAGGGAATTAATGGGCATTAGTTTAAGAGCAAACTATAAACATATTGATTTGTAGTTACAGGGGTACGTGGTGGCGGGTGGAATTCTCTGGGAAAGGAAAGGAAATTCTACGATTGCAGCAGTTTTCAGCCAGGAAAATGGGTTGGTTCCTTGCTGGCTGAGCCAAGCTGGGGTTTTGCTCCATGGTGCCACCTCAGTGCTGAGGAAATGTGCTGGCTGGGGCAGTGGGCAGGAGCAGAGGAGGGACCTTGGTAGCTCCCCCCCTGCTGCTGTTGGTTTATTTTTAGCCTCTGAAGTGTTTGGCCCCAGGCACTGGGTTTCTCTGCCAGGTTGGTTTGTGTTGAAATCCCTCCTGTTGCTCATCCAGCAGAAAGCAGGGTGAGCTGGCCTGGTGGCTACGGACCCGTTATCCCTCAGTGACAAACATTGGGTGAAATTGTCAGTGTGGGTGACTTTTAACAGGGCTTGGAGGGACAGGACAAGCAGGAATGGCTTCAGACTCACAGAGGGCAGGGTTAGATGGGATATCAGGAAGAAATTCCTCTCTGTGAGGGTGGTGAGGCCCTGGCACAGGTTGCCCAGAGAAGCTGTGGCTGCCCCAGTGCTGGAAGTGTTCAAGGCCAGGTTGGTTTGGGGCACTGAGGCAGGACAATGGGCAGGAGGTGCCAGAGGGATGCCCAGGGACTGGCATTCGTTTGGGGCCTGCTTTTGATGCAGCCACGTGTAAGCCAGAGCTGTGAATGGGGTTGCTGTGCTGCAGGTTCACTGCAGGCTCAATGTGGACCTGCTGTGCTGCCTCTGGAGGGCTGTGGTGGTCTGGAGGCATCTCCAGCTCCTTCTCCAAGGCGACCCCGACCTGCTCCCAATGAATCCGACCCGGGGCATCCCACGTGCACGTGGACCTGGGGCTCCATAGGTAGATGCAAACAAAACAAGTGTTGGGCTTTCAGAAGCAAGTTTTGAGGAGTCTCTGCAGTCTCTGGGAGGTTGTTGCAGTGCCAGGATGGGAAGGGGGAGACACGACCGATGCCCCGAGGGTTCCCTCTGCGGCAGCGCGGAGCAGCCGTCCCCGCCGGCCACGCTCGTGCTGCTGCTGCTCTGGCATCACAAGAATCACATTTCATTTATCCCCTGACATGTTAATGGATCTGCTTAACCACTCTCCTGACCTTTGCTGCTGCCGCTATAATTAAGGTTGTGAAACAAGAAGCTCTGAGGGCATCAAAGGAAGCGGCTGCCTCAGGGAGGAGCCTGCGGCCACACTCACTCTGTTATCGGGCTGACATTTGTGGGGCCGCCTTGTTCCTCCGTCCCCTCCTTGTTCTCCTGGATCTTCTAGGGAGCTGGGTGCCAAGGGGAGCCAGGGTTCTTGCCCTGGGCAGGGGTGGCCATGGGTGCTCAGCCCCAGGGCATGGTCTGTGTCACTCCATCAGCATCGCTGCCCTGGGTTCCCCAGCCCGGTGGTGTTGGCACAGGGCTCCCTCTCCACACCTGCTGGAAGGAGGGCTGCCTGCACCTCATCCACCCGTTTCTCCAGCATCTTCTGATCGATGGCTGGACCCAGTGGAGCTGCTCTGGGTCTCTGTGTCACCCCACAGTGCACGGTGATCCCTGCAGGAGAGACTGGGAGGGCAGCAGAGGTGACCCTGCTGCCAGCAAGGCTTTGCCTTGAGCATCTTCCCATTGCTCCAGGGAGTGATGGCTGAGCCAGAGGGAATCCCTTACTACTGCCCATGCTGGTCTAGAGGGGAGTTTTCTCCTCTGCCCAGGGCAGGAACTGCTCCTGGGGTTGGGGATGGCACCTTGGAGTGCCAGATCACACTGAAATCCCTGTGGCCAAGGGATGGATTTGAGCAGCTGCCCCCTGGATGGCCAGGCAGAAGGGCTGCTCCATCCCTGCTCCCAGCAGCACTGGGAGTCCTCTGCCTTCCAGGGCATTGCTGTGTTGGTTCGTGGGGGAGCTGGGATTCAATCCTGGGATAGCCCAGCCTCAGCCACCAGCTCCTGCTGTGGGGATGCTTCAGCCTGATTCATTAATTTCCAAATGAAGGCACTGTCCTTTGCCCTTCCTCTCCTGCCTTTGCTTCAAAGAACAACGGCTGCTTTTTCCCTAAACCCAATTTCCAAAGCCTAATGTCGGGCCCTTAAATATTTAATAAAGTCTAAAAAGGATTTCAGCTGCATATTGGCTTTCCTGTTGGTACCAGCCCCGGGGGAGATGAGAGCTGCTCATGGACCTGTTTATCCAGTCTGGGAGCGAGGCAGACCACTAATGGCAACCGCTGGTGAGGAGAGTGCCAAACAGCCAGCGCTGCTCCGAGTGTTGCTCCGTGTCTCAGAGTAACAAATGACACCAATAACGCTGTCAGGCTCGAGCTCTCAACGTCTCAGAGGCTCCCGGACCTGCCACGGTGCTGGTGATGTCTGTGTCTGATGGGGAGAGAAGCCAGACTGGGAGAACTGGGATGGGGATGTCCCGCTGTGACAGGCAGGCAGTGTTGGTGCCTGTGCAGTGGGGCTGCTCCCAGATCCCGTGGGGATGTTGGAGGGATGAGTTCCCACTCAGGGACAGCCCAGTGTGTGAGGGATGTGGCCAGGAGCAGGGATGGGCTGAGCTCAGGGCACAGTGGTTGGGGCAAGCTGCAGCTGATCATCTTGGGGAGCAAAAGAGAATCCCATCAGTCAGATTCCAGGAACAGTTGTTTGCAGGTGGTGACACTGGTGCCACAGTGGTGATTTGGTGCCTCTTCCCCAGAGCTGTCCCTGTGCTGCCTGGGAGCAGCAGCAAAGCCCAGCCAGGGCTGGTCTGGTGGCCCTGGAGCTGGCAGAGAGCACAGGACTAGGACATCATTAAGGAGTTTAACCTGAATTTTAACAAGCTCACATTATCAGGACCAAACTACCCAAATTTCCAAAGTGCTGATGTGTGGTGTACCCTAAAAGTTACCATCACCCAACAGGGAACTGAGTGAGCACCAGGATGAGCTGATGGTCCCAGGGGAGAACTGAGCCCATGGCAGCTTGGAAGAGTTCACCCCTTCCCTCCACTGCAGTGCAGCTCCTGTGGGCACTGGGCTCTCTGCTGGGGGGTTGGTGCTGGAGCTGGGGCAGTGCACTGGGAAGGAACCTCCTGCCAGTGCTCCAGCTGTCCCTGGGGTGCTTCCCCTCGACCCTCGATTGCACAAAGCCACCCCAGCCAGCCCTGGCACACAGGGCATCTCCCTCTCTCTGCAGCGAGGTGCCCATTCTGCACCAGACAAGTGCCCAGCACCTGTTTGGGAGCTGGATCAAGTCCCACAGCTACTGCATTCATCTACAACAGCTGCTGCACTCTTGGCTGAGAGTTTTGTAGGGACAAGGCCTGGAATTGGGAATGACCATTGAGGCTGTGATGTGTTTACCCCAGGTAACCCACTCGGCAGGGCCAGGGGCTGGCACTTGTTCCCTCTGTGCCCACCTTGCTGTGTCCATGTTTGCAGGTGTGAAGGTACCTGCAGTACCGAGCCCAGTGGTCACTCTGAGGGACCGGGGTGAATTCTGCAGGGGCTGTTCAGACCGTGCTGCTGACGCTGTGACGATCCCATCCCAGGGGCTGGAGAGAAGTCGGAGCGAGCGCACTCAAACGCTGCCGAGCGCCGGGCGGGAGGGAGCGGGGAGCTCGTCATTGGTCAATATCGACATGGTGCTGATGTTGAGAGTGGAGTTTGTATCAGATTGACGTTCAGAAAATTCTTAAATACGTGTTTGGCCGCGGCGAGGGGCGGAGTGTGTTCGGCATAAATTGCAGGCTGTGCGGGGCTCAGCCCGCAGCGCCCGCGTGTTTTCAGCGCACGCAAGAGCACCCCGGGCTCTTCCTCATCGCGTCGGCCCAATCAGCACACGCATGAGCACCCAATTAACACACACATGAGCGCACAATTAATTTACATATGAGCACCCAGCTGGGTTTATGTATGGCTGCCCAGTGAATTCCCGTTGCTGCTGCTCCTGCATGAGCGCCCTGGCGGTTGATGCATGAGTGCCCAATTAATTGGTGCACGTGCCTGCAATTAGCTCATGCCTGAGTGTCCAATTAATTCATGCATGAGCACCTGATCCATTCACACCTGAGTGCCCAATTAGTACGTGCACAAGTGTGTTAACTCCTAATTACACTAATTTACACATGAGTGCCCAATTAGCTCACGCAGGAGTGCCCAGCGACAGCGAATGGACGCGTGACTGCTCAATTAATCCGTGCATGAGCGCCCCGTGAATTCATGAATGCCCAAAAAAATGGATGCATGAGCCCCCAGCTGGTTCGTGCATGAGCAGCCCTTTCACTCTCACGGCAGCACCCAGGCACTTCATGCATGAGCACCCACTTAGTTCACCTAGAAGCACCCACATGATTTATGCACGAGTGCCCAATTAGTCCACGCATGAACTCCCGGTGTATTTTTGCATGAGTGCCCCTCTGGCTCAGGCAGGGGTGCCCAGTTAGTGCATGCATGAATGCCCCATCCCCTCACGCCTGAGCACCCACTTCACTCACGCAGGAGCACCCAGTGTGGGTGCCCAGTTGCAGCCCCAAACCCGGTGGGAGCCCCGTCTTGGGGAGATGTGCTGGCTTTCCCAGACTGGGATGCCCAGGGAGCCACAGCAGGTCCCTGGGGGAAATAAATGTGGCAGGACTGCCCCTGCCATGACTCAGTGTGTGCTGCTGGACCAGTTGCCCGTGGGTTGGCGGCAGAGCCCATGAGCTGGCATAGCTGGAGTGCCCTGTGGCGGTGAGAGAAGCCACTTCGTGCCTGGAAATAATTAACTGATTTCCCTGATAAGGCTGCGGTGCCCGTGGCGGCAAGGAGAGGCGTGTGGGGGCTCGGTGGAGACTCCTCACTCGCTGCTGCGTGGGGACAGGGCTTGCTGAGCCTTTGGGAACCTGAATCTGCATAAGGAGAGAGCTGTGCCATTGGTTTTGGCACAAGGGGCTGAGCTGAGTGTTCACAGTCCTGTTCAGGGTCCAGCCCCCGGCCCGTGGCCAAACCCCTGCCCTTGCACAGACAGGGGAAGAGATGTCAGCACAAACAAGCCTCTGTGGGGCTGAAGCATCACGTCACCTCATGCATCCCACCGTGGCCGGGGGTCCCTGAACCACTCCAATCCAGCTGCCTCCTGCCCCCCTTCCTGTGCCCCGTCCCCGCCGCGGTCCAGCGAGCAGCGAGCTCCCTGCGGCAGGGCGACGGGTGGGGATTTGCAGTCCCGTGTCCCTCCTCTGCTCTCCTCTCTGCCTGGAAAACACAAATTAACAGGCTTGAGCACTGATTAACCAGAGCTGATTCTTGCTGCAGTGGCAGCTGGGTGGTGGGAGGAGAGGGGGCACGCGAAGGGCGGGTGGTGACGGAGCTGTCAGTCCTCGCCTGTGCCACTGGGATTGATGGAGAGGTGGGGGGAGAGGGCTGGGGGGGGTTAGGTACCGGCAGCTGGGAGGAGGGGGCTGCGGGCTGCTTGGAGGCTCTGCCCCTCTGCGCTGTGTGAGCCGTGTGGCCAAAACCCTGCTCCCAGCTGAGGTGGGAGCGCGAAGGGACCGACCAGGAAGGGCAGAGCGGGTCCTTGGATGCGGTTTGGCCGTGTGGGGCAGCTCCGGAGCTGCTCCGGGTGCCTGTCCCTGTGCCCGCTGCCTGCCCTGCCTGTGCCGAGAGCCCCGCGATCCCCCGGTCCTTGCCCGATGCTGCCGTCGCTGCCGCGGTGCGGGGCCGGGGCTCCCGGCTCGGCAGTGCCTCTTCCAGCGCTGCGGTTCATAACAAATGATAACACTCTGCCTTTATTTAGCGCCTTTCATCCCCAAGGATCCCGGGGCACGCTGCTACTAACAAGCTGCTACGTGCACTATTTATAGCCCTCCCCAGGGCGGCTGCGGGAGCGGCGGTCCCTGGAGCTCGGCACGGCAGCTGAGCCCGGCTCCGCGCTGGAGCGCGGCCAGGGAGCCGGCCCTGCTCCGGTGGGATGCTCTGTGGGGCTGCCGTGGGTCCCTCCCCTTGTTCTGGGGCGTGGGGAGCGCGCCTGGCCGAGGTTTATGGCGCTGGAAATTGGTGTTTGCCGGCTCAGCATCGCGCCGTGGTCGGTGCCGCGGGAGGGAAATGCAGCAGCTGCCTCTGCACGGGTCTGTGAGCCCGGCTGGGCTCTGCCTGCGGGGAGATGCAGAGCAGAGGGACAGCCCTGCCCCGGTGTGTGCCCTGTCCCCAGCCTCAGCACAGGTGGCTCAGCTAAGCACTCAGTAGCGTGTCCCCAAGGCTTCTGTGGCTGCAAGTCGGGCATTTGCATTCCTAATTGGTGCCACTCAGAGTGTCAACACCCAGCAGGGTCGAGTGGCTGGGAAGTGGCAGCCATGAAGTCGTCATCACCTGTCCCAGATCCCTAACAGCAGGTACAGGGAGGAGGTACTGCTCAGTCCCCACGCTGGGTCAGGGCTGGGCTGGTTCCCTGCCCTGGGAACACTCTGCCCCTGGGCAGAGGGGACATTTGGTGGCAGTGGAGGGGTGAACCCAGAAGTGGGTGTTTTTCCAAGGGCTGGGAGAGGAGGCTGTGCTCCCACTTCAGGACAAACCCCACGGATTCCCCAGCACCCAATGCTGGAGGACAGGCACCAGTGCCAGTGTGCTGGAGGAGGGATGGGGCTCCGTGTGGCTCCATGCCAGGATGCACATTAACAAATCCCTCACTGGAAGCCCTGTGCTGATTTCCAGCCTGGCACCTGAATGGTTCCCTCCGTTGGAAAAGCCTCTCCTGGGAGCATCACACATCCCTCCTGCGGCACGAGGGGAGCTGGCTCCGTCCCTCCCTCCTGCCTCAGCCCGAGCGTGTCATTACCAGCATTTCTCCTGTACTAAAAAAAGCACAAATTTCTTAATTGTTTCCTGCTGGAGTTGAAAGGCAGCTCCCGGGCCCAAAATAGCACGTTGGGGGAAAAGCAGTCGAAAGAGAGAGAGCAGAAGGCGATTTGCCTGGAGGGGCTGAGCCGAGCTCACTCCGCAGCCCCTGCTGCTGCTGCTGTCCCTTTTGCCTGCCCTGAGGGCTCACCCTCATGCTCCTTCTTCCACCTGCCCTCCCTGGTGCTCAGGGGTGTTGGCGCCTGCAGAGCTGGTGCCTGAGGCATCCCCTGGGCATCCTCAGGGTGGAGGTCACGGCTGGTGTCTCAATGAGGGTGTGTGCAGGGAAGCCTGTTCCTGTTGGAGATGTCAGTCAGCATCTCTCTTTTGGAAGGATGCTTCTGTGCAACCCTTTTATTGGGGGGAAGGATGGGGAAATCCCTTGGAAATGGTATGACTGATGTTTTAGCCCACCCCAGCTCAGCTGCTGGATGCAGCATGTCCTCCCTGTCTCCCTCCTGCCAAAAGACCACTGCCCAAAGCAAACAACCCTCCAAATCCTTCCTGTGACACTGCCAAAGCCCTTGGTGTTTTTCATCCCAGATGCTGAGCATCCCTGTGCCTGCATCCCCTCTCCTCAGGTGCTGCTGTGCAGACACCTCGTAGTGGGTGCTGCTTTTGCTCAGTTCCAGGGGAAGTGAAGGAACTAAAGGCTCTGTCCCTCCAGCGACCCCTGAGCTGGGATAGAGGGATCCCCCAATGCATGGGGACAGCCTTGGGCAGAGCCATTCCTGCTAACAGGGATGCTGGAGCTGGAATCCAGCTGGTGGGGGCTGTTGTGTGCCCTCCCAGCCACCCCAGTGCTGCTGCCAGCCCTCGCCTCTGTGCTCTGCACCTTCTGCCAGGCACGTTACAAATCTTCCTGATAGAAAATTGCGGTTTTTTTTTTTTTTTTTTTGGCCATCCAAGGTAATTGGCATCTGTTGGTGTGTCTTGGGTCTCTATTTTTATCAGCTGTTTGCACATTGACATCTCCACTCGCCTCATTATCCCCGCGCCTTTCAGACCTGTGGCTTTTTTGTCATTATTCAGATGCACGACGCAAAGGAAATGACAAATGAGGCTGTTCCCCCCTGTGCCCACCTGCTGGCACCTGGCTCCCTGCTGTGGGGAGGCACAGGCACAGCTCCTGCAGTGGGACATGCAGTGACAAGTGCCAGCCCCCTGCCCAGCATCCTGCATCCCTCAGAGCCTTTCCTCTGCTGAGGACATTTTTCATCTCAGCAGCTTCCCTTGGCTGGGGACACTTGGCTGGCTGTTTTCTAGTCTGTTGTATTTTGGGGGTTTTTCCAGAGCCCTGGGTGAGGCTCCCCAGGGTGCTGGGATGGGTTTGATGATGTTTCTCCAGAGGCAGCTGGTACCTGGGGGGATGCCAGACCTGGGGCTGTGCCTGTGCCCACGTTCAGTGTGTCAATGTCAGGGCCAGGTGAGTCCCTTCCCTGAGCCACCTCCAGGCAGATGTTTTGGCAGATGTTTTCAGGGATGTTTTAGCTCTGGGAAGATGAGACAGCAGGGCCAGATCCTCCCCAGGCATGATCAGCTTGTCCCCTTCATGGTCCGTAGCATCTTGCAGCCGTGTTTCTGCACTCCCTGAGCATGACACAAAACCTCCCTGGTTTTGGGGGTCCCCAGCACCTGTAGGCCTGGCCCCATGAACCACCTGGGCTGGCCCAGGCTGTGCCTCAAAAGCAGTTGCTGCCAATGGATAAACGTGGGGAACACTTGGCAGGTCATGGAGCGAGTGAGCCCTGGGGCATCCCCTAAGTCATTGTTGGGAGCCCCAGGGCATTCCCCAGGGAATTCACTGGTGGGCAGTGCAGAGGAACACCTGTCACTGTGAAAGTACTAAATTTCTGTCTCTTTTTCTCTTTTCTCCTGTTTTCTCTTGCAGTTACAGAGAAGGAGGTGCAGCAGTGGTGAGTGCCTGCCAATGTGGTGAGCTGGCTGGGGCATGGGGCTGTGGGCAGGGGACAGGAGCTGGTGGCACTCGGCCACCCCACTGGCCAGGCAGAGCAGGGATCTGCAGGAGGTGTGGGCAGGTGCACCCATATTGGGGTGCAGGTGCTGCCTCATAGAGGGGAGACCAGAAAATAGAGGGGTTTTCCTTTCACACCAGGTGCAAGGTCTGGGTTCTAGTGGCTCTTCCCTCCCCATATGAGCAGCCAAAAAGGGTGGGGACATGGGGACTGTCCAGCTGGTGACCTGGTGCAGGAGGCTGGTGCTGTCCTGGCGTGTCCCCTCTTGCAGCAGGGCCAGCAGAGGCTGTCAGGGGTAGGATCCACAGTTCCCTGCTGGCAGCACACTCTCACTCCATCCCCTCTACCCCACCGAACACAGCGCCCTAGAAAAGCCACTGCTTCCCTTTCATCTCCCTACCCCACCAGTCAAGGTTTGCTTTCTTTATCTCTTTCTCTCATCCTTCCCCCCCACCCGATGAGTCATAGCTGCAGCAGTGAAGATGTCACCGGCACTTCGGTTTCCCACCTCGCCACCCCCTTCCCCTCCTCCTCCAGCCCTTGTCCCGCTGCAGCGGGCGCCTGACAGAGCTGGGAGATGTGTTGCATAATATTCACGTACCCCACGTGATCCCTGGGTGGTCCCACCTGCTCCCTTCGTGCTCCCTGCATGCTGCCCACACCCACGGAGCCAGCGAGCCCCTTCCCTGCACCCTCTGGTGCAGCTGCATTTTCCAGCACCCAGGTCCAGCCTGGAGCTGGGACCGAGGGGGTTTTGGGGTGTTTAAGCATTGATGGGTTTTGGAAATGACCTGGGCTGTGCCACCTGAGGACACAGGAACCCCACTGTGCCCCCCAGCTCCTCTGAGCAGCTTTCACTTGGAGTCATGCAAAAATTGTCACTGAATATCCTGAGTTGGAAGGGAGCCACGAGCATCATCGTAAGTCCAGATCCTGGCCTTGCACATCCCAAGAATTCCATGTGCCTTCAAGTGTTGTCCAAACACTTCTTGACCTCTGTCAGGCTTGGTACCACTTTGCTGGGGAGCCTGTTCCAGTGCCCAACCACCCTCACAGAACCTGGTGGTCACTGTGCCATTGTTTTCTGTCAGGACATGGCTGCAGTGTGGCACTGCTGTCAGTCCTGGCTTGGCAGTGGGTCCCTGTCACCTCCCACCTCCCAGACAGTGTTCAGCACAAGCCTGGTTGTGGCCCTGCTGCCACTTGTGGGCTGGCAGCAGGTTGGAGCAGTGCAGTGGGCACCACTTGCTGTCACTGGTGTCACTTGCTGCTTGTCCCCACTGACACCCTCACTGTGGTGCCCACAAGGACCTCGTCCAAGGGCGAGGATGCTGCAGGAGGGTGATGGGAGCAACACAGGAGGCACCTGGGCACCTTCCCAACTCCAGCCCACTGCAGCACTGGCGAGAGCCTCATCCCAGCTCCCCAGGGCTCAGCAGGGAGACCCTCCTGGGCCCACTCTCTGCCCTCCATCCACAGGTACAAGGGCTTTATCAAGGACTGTCCCAGCGGGCAGCTCGATGCCGCCGGCTTCCAGAAGATCTATAAGCAGTTCTTCCCCTTTGGTGACCCAACCAAATTCGCCACCTTTGTTTTCAATGTCTTCGACGAGAACAAAGTAAGTCTGGGACCCAGGGGGGTCAGGGCTGGGCCCATGGTGACGGTGGGATGGGTTTGGAATGTGTCTGCCTGGCACTGGAGGAGCAAAATATTCCAGCGCTTCCTGGGGCGTGAAATCGAAGCGGCGCAGCTGCAGCGAGCCCCCGCTTGTTTCAGTTGAGGAGAGTCACGTGGGGAGCTGGCAAAGCAGAAAGGAGGAACGTGGTGTTTTGGTGCCTCTGACAAAAGCCCGTCCATGCAGTGCCCCCTGCGTTCCAGAGCCGCTCCTGCCGGGATCTTCGCTGGTGGGCACAGCTGGATCACAGTGCTGGAGATAAATGTGCAGCACTCCTCCCTCCCTGCTGCCCTTTTGGATGTGGCACCTCAGAGGGGAGGCGTGGGCAGGGAGGACTTTGCTGGACAGGAGAGGCAGCAGCATCCTGACCCCTCCTTTCCTCCCCCAGGACGGGAGGATCGAGTTCTCGGAGTTCATCCAGGCACTGTCGGTCACCTCCCGGGGGACGCTGGACGAGAAGCTGAGGTGTAAGTGCTCCCCATGGGATGCTGGTGGGCTCAGCCCCACGAGGGTGCTGGGGGGGGTGTCCAGGGTGGGGCCCAGAGTGCCAGCCCCTCGGTGTTGCTCTGCAGGGGCGTTTAAGCTGTACGACTTGGACAACGACGGATACATCACGAGGAACGAGATGCTGGACATTGTGGATGCGATTTATCAGATGGTGGTAAGAGAGGCAGGGGGGGCACGGGGCAAGCACCCCTGGGGGTCCCTGCTGGGCTGGAGCTTGGTGGCTCAGCATGCTTGTGGGCATGCTGACGCCCGACAAGTTCTTTCTTTAGCCTTTTTTGGTGGGGGGTTGTGGCCATCATGGCCAGGACAGTGTCTGGATCTGGTTGCTGAGGGTGGTTCTAGTGCCAGCACCGTCCCCTTGCACCCTGTCCTGGTGTGGGCTGTGGGGGAACTGTCCTCACCTGGGGACAAACTCCAGGCAGGGCATAGATGGATGTGTGACCAGGTTCTGTCCTGCTGCTGCAGGGAAACACAGTGGAGCTTCCCGAGGAGGAGAACACACCAGAGAAGAGGGTGGATCGGATTTTTGCCATGATGGACAAGGTGAGGATGCTCGCGGTTTTTTTCCCTGTGGCCAAGGGGTTCAGGAGGTGCTGTGGGTCCCTTTGTTGCATCTTGGCTCTTGCAGGTGCCTCCTTCCCCCACCAACACAAGGTCTCAGCTGCTGCCAAGATGGCTATGGGACACCCCCATCCCTCTGGGATCCCTGTATCCATTTCAGGGTCTCTGAGGTGGGATTGTCCCCTCCATGGCTACAGGCATGGGTGGCTCGATGGGGAAACCAAGGCTGAGGCAGTGGAGTGGGGAGGGTGTGTGGGATGGTGTGGATGTGCTGGGTGTCGGGGTGCTGGGCTGGGGTGCAGCTGTGCAGTGACAGGAGTGTTTTGCAGAATGCAGATGGGAAGCTGACGCTGCAGGAATTTCAGGAGGGCTCCAAGGCCGACCCCTCCATTGTGCAGGCGCTCTCCCTCTACGATGGGCTCGTATAGTCCGGGGCCGAGCGGCGGTGAGTGCAGTGCTGGGGGCTGTGGGTGCCCCATCTCCCACCTGCCTCGTGCCATTCCCACCTCCCCAGGCACAGGCAGCTGGTTCTGCTCTGCTGAAGCACCAAAACATGGATATCCCCCCCCAAATCCAGGTGGGGGAATGTTGCCCCCATTCTGATAGGTTTCTCCCAGTCCCCTCAGTATCACAGAGCCCCCTCAGACCTCATCCCATGGAGATGGAAATGTTTGCCTGAGGCACAGCTCACGCCCTCACCAGCAGTTGTGGCTGCAGAGGAGGCAGGGAGGCAGCTGATGTGCTGGGGGCACGGGGACGCTCCAGAGACAGATCATATTAAATGTTTTATTTATCTTATATCTTATTATATTATGCCCTGGAGCTGGGTTTGGCACGGCAGTGTCAAGGACACTGGTTCACAGCATCCTACAGGGGCTGGGCTGAGCACCCTGTGGTCCTTGCTGTGCCCTGTGGAGCTGTGCAGAAGTGTCCCTTGGAGTGATTTTGTTCGTCACAGTCCAGGCAGTGTCCTGAGGGGTGGGGTGTTTTTTAACCCCACTGGAGTTTTGAGAGTTTCAGTATCTCTATTCTCTTTCCAGCTTTGCCCTTCCAGCCATGCTGGTGTCACCTGAGACGGCCACAGGGATTTCTCACCCTGTTTCCCTTCTCCCCACCCTGTGCTGCAGATGCCTGGGGGAAGATGCTCTCCGTGCCATCCGACCACTGCCGCGCGAAGCTTGCCTGTCCCTCCCGGCCCTCCTTTCTGTCCCACGAGCGAAGGACGCCTCGAAGCGCGAGCTCTCTCCCCCTCTGCACTCTGAACCAGCGCTGCCATTTGCCAACTCTGCTTTCTCCAACAGCCCCGCTCCAGACCTCGGTCTGAGCGGCAGCGAACGCCCGACACCTCGGGGCCGGGGGAGCGGGGGGAGCAGAGCCCCCTCTCGGCCTCCTCGCCCCCTTTGCTCCCTTTCTCCTGCGTTTTCGGGTGGGACTGTGGATGTGCCGGCGTGGTGCTCTCCTGGGGGCCCAGAGGTACCGGGGGGCTGCAGCCCCCGGGGTCTGCCCGTGTGGGGTGGCCGGGGAGCCGAGGCACCGACAGCCATTGGGAACAGAGTCCTGGCGTCACCCGCGATGCCGCTGGCAGCCCGGCTCGGCTCACTAGGGATATATATTATATTATTATTAATTTTTTTTTTCTTTTTTTGTGAGACAGTATTGTGCTTTTTTGGTTTGGTTTTGGTTTGGTTTTTTTTTTTCCCTTCGGTGGAAAAAAGTGAGGCTTTTTTTTTTTACATGCCTATCTCCACGATCGATATCCTTATTTATTTGTTGTAAATGTTGCTGCTGTGTTTCGTCTCTCGTGTGTGTCCACCCACCCAGGTGAGGATTTGTAAGGTTTACATGCTCGTTACACTATTGCAGGAACCCGGGAGCCTGCAATAACAATGAAGCCAAAAATCTGCCTTCCCCCCTCTCCTCCCACCCCCTGTATCCCAAGCTCCGTGGGCTGGCTGCTGTTTGGAGGGGATGCTGTAGCTTCTTTTCCTCTTCCTGTTCCCGTGTTCCCTGCATTTTTCTGTTCACCCTTCCCTTTGGGAGCTCAGTGAGGGCTCCCTCAGCCCAGATTCTGAGCAGACCAAGGTCCATCCCTCAGTCAGGCAGGGTGAGGAAACTGCTGGGCACCAGAACGTCCCCATTTCCTTTCTTTTATTCATTTTCTCACTGCATGAAAAAAGTATTATTGGAGCCCAGAGTTGGGTTTTGCTTTCAAGCAGATTCCTTTGCTGTTTTCTGCTTTGCAAACGGTGGGAAGGTGTTTGGTGGTGGCTGTGAATTGTCCTATATGCCAGCAGGGCTGGAGGGGCAGAGGGGGAGCCTTGCTCTGTCTTGCTCTGTCCCCCCATCCCAGCTGGGACAAGGTGACAGGGAGAGCCAGGCTGGGCTGTGCACAGCTCAGGGTGTCTCCTTACCCCGTCACTCCCATGGGACATGGGAGGTTTTGCTGTGAATCCAGGGCGTGGAGCCACTTGTGTCCACCTTGGAGGAGGCAAAGGGCTGGGAATACACACCTGGGGACCCTGGGCTGCAGCTCCCCCATCATGAGCAGGGCCTGCATGGCCTCTCCACACTCCATCAACACCCACCACCCCTCTGGGATGTGCCCTCAGCTCAGCCCTACCAGCGCCCACGCCGTGGGACACAGCTGGCATCTCTGCTGGAGAATGAGCTTTGCATGGGTGACGCCTCAGCTGCCTTGGCCCCTGCTCTGGGAAAGGAGAGATGTGCATTCCCTCAGGAGCAAAGTGCAAGAAGCCTGTGGGAGCCCTAAAGCCACCCTGGGGGCTCACCCTTCCATCTCTGGTCCAGCTGATGGTTAGCAGCATCTTTCCACCCAGCTGTCCCCCAGCTCCTGTGGCTGAGCCCAGACAGAGGACTGTCCCCCTGGCAGTGGGAGGTGACATCTGGATGTGGAGGACAGTCTGACAGGTGTCCCATGATGCAGGAGACAAGGCAGTGCCTCGGTGTTCCCTGAATCCTCAGCCAAGGGGTGCTGATTCTTCACCAAGCAGACCCACTCCCCGGTTTTGGGATTTTGTGCTTGTGGTACTTCTTGACTCCCATAAAAACCACCTTTCCCCATCCCCAAGGAGACTGACCTCATGTCCATGTGCAATATTTCTGCCTCTTCTGCAGTTCCTGCCCCTGAGGATGCCCATGTTTCATTGTGGGGGTACTTGTGGAGGGTGTCCCTGCTCCCTCCCGTGGAAACCTCCTTTTCCTTGCTCTGTGGCCAAAATGCAACTCTCTGGAGTAGGTTTTTGCAGTGCCTGCAACTTGTAGAATGCTCATCTGCGAGGCTGGTCCCTTCCTGGAGCCAGTGGCTGTTCCCAGTGAATGTGACACTGCTGTAATCGCCTCTGCTGATGAATGATGGGCCCTGCCACGTTTGACAGAGTTCCCAGGCAAAGGCAAACCTCATTTGCTCTGACACTTTTCCCCTGCAAAGCTTTTAATTTTTGGAGGACCTGTCATGGGTTGAGCTCCATCAGTGCTTGATGTGTCCCCAGGGAGTGAGCCCTGCCAGGGTTCTTGGCACACTGAGTGTCCCTGAGCAAAGCCTTTTGGCCCCAGCGTCCCCTCCCAGCTGTGGATTTGGGACTCTGGCTTGGATGCTTCCAGTCTCCCTTCTGGGGAGCCCCGAGGGCCCCTGATTCCTCCTGAACTCCACCAGGATCCGCAGCACCTTGGCATCACTGAAAACAAGGCTTGGAGCGTCTCGTGTTTGGGAATGTTGGCCTTAACCTCCTCGTGCCTCAGTTTCCCCATCAGTGGAGCGGTCAGGGTGAGCCATCCCCCTCTGGAAAGCGGTTTGGTGTCTGTGCCCTGGCAAGCACGAGCTGGACACGGCTCAGGACTGCGGCCCCAGGGCTGGGCAGAGCAGCGGGAGTGGCGCGGGGAGCGCCGGGATGGAGTTGACATCAGCCAGTCCTTAGTTCCAGCCTCTGTTCTACACCTGCTCACGGTGAAAGGGCCAGCAAGCCCTGGGGTGGCTCTGTCTGTACTCGGGTTCCTGGGGCCTGTCCAAAATAGAGCCCTGGCCATGGGAAGGGGACCCAAAGCACAGCCAGGCAGAGGTGAGGGTCCAGCCCCGGTGACTGTGGCATGTGCCCCCCTCTCATTCGTCCCTGTCGGTGTTGCCCCATTAAATGCCATGTCTGTACTTTCCTTTCTTCTCATTTTCCTGTCTGCGCTGACTGTTGCTGCTTTGTATCCGTCTTTCCTTGAGCTCTGGGGCTGGGCTGGGCTGAGCTGTTTCGCCCGGGGGCAAGAAAGTGGGAGAAGGCTCTGGGGGCAGATTCCCCCCTGCCCCTCTCCTCACAGCACAAACCAGGAGCCAAGAGAGAGAGAAGTGGAGGGTTTTTCCTCTGGAGCAGGCTGTTAATTAATGCAATTTATAACGAGACCAGGCCGGTCCCGGGAGCGCTCTCCCCTGGCTGGGTGGAGGGGGGTGTTTGCTTATGGGGGACCCCAGGCCCTGTTTGGGCCGGGTGCCACCTGCATCTCACCCTCCTGCACGGGAGCAGATGCCTGTTGGTTCTTCCCATGCCATCAGGACACCACATTCCTGTGGGATGGGGAGGTTGAGGTTGTGGGAATCCCAGCCCAGGGTCACTGCTCCTCACTGGGCATGGATGCAGCTGCCCAGAGGGTGGAATTGTCTTGGAGTCTTGGAATCTGGGTTTGAGCCCCGACTGGAGCAGGGCTGGGCTTGAAGCAGGGCCAGGCATGGCATGGGGGCAGCTGAAATCACTGGCAGAGCTGCCCCCTTCCCATGTATTTAGGGGTGGGGGGTCATTTGGGATGGGTGAGTGACCTGCAGCCAGCTCACTGTCCCCCATCCAAGGAGGAGACTTGGGGTATTTAGGGAGAGCATCTGTCACCTGTCCTTGCTGAGGGCATTGGAGGGGAGGGTGTGGCTGGGACAGAAGCGAGAGCTGAGGGCACAGGAGGGAGCTGATGGCCCCAGTCTCAGTGCACAGTTCAGGGTGCAGCACTTTTGGGGTCTCAGTTTCACATGTCAGCCCTGACTATTCCAGCTGTGCTGCAGGAAATCCATCCTTCCCTTCTCTCTCTGCTCCCATGGCCACCAGCCCGGGCTGGGTGCCCTGTCCCCTTGCCCAGGGGGTGGCCGAGCCCCGGGCTGAGAAGCAGCAGCTCCAGCAAAGAGCCTTGTTTGTGAAGATGAAGCCTGTGTGTGCGTCCGTGCCGGTGTCTCGGCTTGCATGCCCCGCTGCCTTGTCTTGAGATGAATTCAAGAGCAAACCAAGCAAACGAAACAGTTTAATAACAGAACAAAACAAAACCCAGGAACTTTGTGACAGTGGAAATAAAAGCTTAATGACAGTAACGAAGCAGCTGTGGTCTGTGGTGTGCTGGGCTGGGGGATCGTGGGGCTGCCCTGGCACCCAGCGGGGTCTGTGATGTGCTGGGGGGTGTCACTGTCCCGTGCCCCAAGCACAGTGGTGACACCAGCACAGGTGTAAATAGGGATGCTCTGGGCTCTGTGGGCAGTCAGGCACTGTGCCCACACCTGTGATGAGCTGTCAGATCTCAACTCCAGGCATATCAGGGACCCTTGAACCCCATAACACTGCTCTTCCCACCTCCTTTTACCCAGACACAGCTTTCCCTCTGCCAGCTCCCATCCTGCCTCAGTCCCTCTGTCCCTTTTTCCTCTCACAGCCGTGTGCCCACCAGTCCCTGTCCCCTCTGAGCCCCCGATGCAGTGGGCTGGCAGCCCCTGGCTCACTTTTGGCACACAGTGGCTGCAGAGGAATGCTGATATGAATACTGCACAATGGTGTCCCACTGCCCTGGCAGGGCTCACGGGGGCTCACGGCCTGGGTTGGGCTTTCCCGTGCGGCGGGGCCGCTCCGTGCTGCCAACTCCCCCGGAAACGAGCACTGCCAGGCCTCCCTGCCAGCCCAGCTCCGTTTGTTTGCTCTCCTAACGAGCCTGACTAATTATTTTCAGGAGGCCAGAGGAGATGCCCTAATGGTCCAAACAAGGAGGCTGTGTTTGTGCAGGGGGTTTTGTCCAGAGGTGCTTTGTGCCAGCGCATGGTGGGAGCTCCCAGGGATTTCTCCCCTGGGTAAGGACAGGCACAGGCTCCAAACCACGGTGGTTACCCACAGGCTGTGCCTTAGCCCCCAGCAAGGAAGGGGTTAAAACCCAGCTAGCACAGGTGCTTCTGGGACTGGGAGCACTGGTGAGTGTGGGAAGGGCTGGCTGGGATTAATTTGGTGACGAGGTGAAGCTGTTGGGGTTTCTTTGTGCCAGCAGTGCTGGTGCTCCCTGCCAGGGTGCAGAATGGAACTGGGATGCAGGTCGGTGTTGGGGTGCTCTAAGGTAGGTTTTGTGGCACTGGGGGGTGGGAGTGCAAGCCCTGGTTGTGGGACAAGCCACTGGCACAGTCCCTGGGGCAGAGTTGTCACTTCCCTACTGTTAGGAGGATGTCTTTGCCCACTCTGAAGTTTGGCTAGGCTGAGCTCACGCTTGCAGGGATAAAGGAAAGGATGGTCCCACTGCCCTCTGTGTAGGTTGTGAGCTGGGTAATCTCCGAGGTCCCCCTGTGCCTGGGAGGAGCAGGGGGCTGGTGCTGGGGAGGTGCTGAGGGTGCAGGGGGTGCCCAGCCCTCGGTGCACAGCTTCACCTGGAGCCGGCTCTTGGCCGTGGCTGCTCCTGGGTCTCGCTGCGGGGGAGTTGAGCAAGAGCAGAGCATCCCTGTGGAGCAGCCATGAGCTCAGCACTCCCTTCGAGGGGAGCCAGGAAACGCTCCACACCCCCAGCCAGCGCTCCGGGCCAAAGGGCTGCCTGTCCCGGCCAAGGGCTGCCTATCCCAGCCCATGTCCTGGCTCCGGCTTTGTCTGTGCTCTGCGCGGCTGTTTGCTCCCTGTTCGTGGGGTGGCTGCGCGGCTGAGCCCACCCGAGCCCCCCACAGAGCCCCCTGACCTCCAAGCCCCGTTGCAGACCCGCGTTCCCGGGGCTCTTTGCCCAGCAGAGGGGGAGTTTGCTTCCTTGGGGTCCNTCCCGTGGGCTGCAGGATCTGATCCCTGTATCTCCATCCCGATTTCCTCCAACTCCCACCCACCTCCCTGCCGCGTCGCTGGCTCCAAAAGTCCGAGTTTTCCTCCCGCCCTCCCTCCCAGAAGTTGAGCGCTGGAGGAGCAGGTCCGCAGCTGCGGAGGGCTGGTCGTTCCCTGCCCGGGGTCCCTTCTCCGTCCCCGCCGCGTGTGGCCCCTTGCACACCGTGTCCCTCCCTGGACACAAGGGGTGTTCCTGGCACCTGAGCGTCTCCCTCACGATGCCACCCCACGGAGGGGTGTTTGTGGGTCTCTGGATGCTGCTGGCCCCCAGTCTGGCCGAGAGCCCCCCAGGGTGGGCCACTCTCGCCTTTGTCTTCGATGTCACCGGCTCCATGTACGACGACCTGGTGCAGGTGATGGACGGGGCCTCGCGCATCCTGGAGAGGACTCTCAGCAGGAGCACCAAGCCCATCAGCAACTACGCTCTGGTGCCCTTCCATGACCCAGGTAGGTCTGGGATGGGGCTGTGGGGAGCTGGGCTGCGGTTCTGCCTGGGTCTGGGTCTGAAGCATGTGGTTCTCAAGGGCTTGCACGTCCCTTCTCCCTGTTTTTAATGCCCTGGTGACTGCTGTGATGGGGATGGCACCTCAAGGGCTGGGAGCTGGGCTGGGGCTCCTGTCCCCAAGCCGCCCTGGGGGCACAGGGTGGGCTATTTCCACCGTATTAATCCCAGGAGTGCTGACACTTTGTTGGGGGTGGCTCTTCCCCTTCCATCCTGTCCTAATCTCCCCAGACTAATCATGGGGGGTGTTTCTGCACAAGTCCTCAACATGGTCACCTCAGTAAAAACACCACTTGCTAAGAGGCTTTGGTAACTTGCTGTGATACCAGAATAATTTCTTTCTGCCCCTGTCTTTGCCTTCCTTTTGTGCATACCCTTAAAAGGGCAGCTGCTCCCCAAAAGAGCCCTGGCCTCCTACAAGGAGAGTGGGACCCAAGCTTTATTTTCAGCAGAAACGCTGAGTTGAATGAAAAGCATTGGAGCCAGACTGGGAAGGAGGCAAAGGCAGTGAATTGATTCCTGCATTGCTTTGCTGGGAGCCTCCCTCAGTAGAAAAGGGCACTGGGTTTGCAGCTCGCCCTGGCTGGGACCACCCAGCGTGTCGAGAGAAATTCCTGGGCATAGAGATGGTTTGCCCAAGTGGCCACAGTATGGGCACAGGGGCTGGTCTGCCCAAACCCTCTTCTTGCCTGGTGCCAGTCCAGGGTAGGTGCTGGACCCCGAGTCTCACAGGTGTCTGAGCCAGGGCGGGTGCCAGAGCCCTGGCAGTGTGAGTGTCACCGAAGGAGCTGGGGCTGCACTTGGGGGACTGAGGTGGTGGTGTCCACGTGCTTGCAGAGGTGGGACCTGTCACCCTCACCACGGACCCCCAGCTCTTCCAGCAGCGCCTGCGGGAGCTCCATGTCCAGGTAGGCACCCTGAGCCCCACGGGGCTCTGCCAGGCCTGGCTTGGTGCCTGGCCCGTGGCACTGGGGGGAAGCCTGGCTCTGCATGGTGGTGGGTTCCAGGAGCAATCCCTGCATCCCCCACAAGTGTGATGGGGGTTCAGGCTGAGCCAGACTGGCTGGGGGCTGCACACAGGGGTGGGAGTGGAGAGGACGGGTAATGCCAATGCTGTGCCCCAGAGTCCTGCAACAGGGCAGAAAAATCCCAGTCCACAGCTCTTTTCCCAAAGGGAGATGTTGCTCCCAGGAGACTTTGCACAGACTCCATGGAACCAAAAATCTCCCTTTCTAGAAGCCCTGCTTGATAATTGAGTTTTTAATTTGTGGTTTGTTTGTTTGTTTTATTTTAAATTATTTCATCTGTTTTCTGCCAGCCAAAATGTTCCCCAGGAGCTTAATCCTGCTTGATCCATCCTCCCTCTTGCCCTGCCTCCCGTGAATTGCTAAATCCCTGTGGCATTTCCCTTCGGATGCAGCTGTTTTGGCAGGAGGTGTAATGCTGTGGCTGCAAATGGTTTCCCAGCCCTTTGGGGTGCCAAGCCGTGGGAAAGTGGGAGCTGGTCCTCTCTGTGCCAGGAGGCTTCCCTGGCATGGCTGGTTCTGCAGCCACAGGGGTGGGCACAAATGTGCCCACTGAAGGTATTTGTGGGAAGCCAGTGGCGTCTGTGAGCACGGATCCCCAAATGGGTGGTTTAATTACCATCGTTAGTGAGACAGGGCCGGGTCTGTGCGATCCTGAGCGTCCCTGCAGATCCATCCCGCTGCTCTGGCCTCGCTCCAGCAAAACGGGGCAGTTCCTCCCCGTGAGCATCCCCTGGGTAGGATCCTGCCGGGAGCTGAGCACTGGGTGGCTCGGTGCCCGTGCCACGTCCCCGGCTGTGTCCCCCAGGGCGGGGGGGACTGCCCGGAGATGAGCGTGGGAGCCATCAGGGCGGCCGTGGAGATCTCGCATCCCGGCTCCTTCGTTTACGTCTTCTCGGACGCTCGGGCCAAGGACTACGAGCAGCAGGAGGAGCTGCTGCGGCTGCTGCAGCACAAGCAGAGCCAGGTGAGCGGCCCTGGCGCTGCCCGCAGGGCTCCGGCGGCAGCGGCTCGGGGGATGCTGTGGCAGCACCGCATCAGTGAGAAGCAGCGATAAAACCCCTGGACCGGGGGAATTTTGCATCCCCCGGGCCGATTGGACGCACTGGGATGCTGGTGGGTGCCGGCTGTGTCCTGCCCCGCGGCCGTGCGGGGTGTCACGGGGCCGTCGCTGTGGCAGGTGGTGTTTGTGCTCACGGGGGACTGCGGGGACAGGAGCCACCCCGGCTACCGCGTGTACGAGCGCATCGCTGCCACCAGCTCCGGGCAGATCTTCCACCTGGACAAGCAGCAGGTGACAGAGGTCAGTGGGGACACCTGGCCCCTTGTGCTGAAGTGAGTCCGTGCTTGTCAGCGAGGGGAGATCCAGGTTTAATCCTCCCCTGCCTGCCTCCAGGTGCTGAAGTGGGTGGAAGAGGCCATCCAGGCTTCCAAGGTCCACCTGCTGTCCACGGACCACGAGGATGGTGGGGAGAACACGTGGCAGGTCCCCTTTGATCCCAGCCTGAAGGAGGTCACCATCTCCCTGAGTGGCCCTGCCCCAGGGATCAAGGTCCGGGATCCGACAGGTAGGAGCCCAGGGAGGGGATGATGCTTTGCCTCCCAGAAAGACCTCAGGTGAGGCCAAGCAGGAAGAGCTTCCCCAAACCCTGCCCTAAAACTCAAATGAAAAGGTGATGAGCTACAAAGCCCTCAATAAACCACAGCACATTTCCCTGCTCCCCTCCCAGACTGGCTTTGAGGGTTTTCCTCAGTGTGATGAGCTCTCCACTACCCTGAACTCCAAGCGAGGCAAGTCCTGGCTGCTGCAGGAACCAGGGCACAGACCTGGGTTGCCCACCTGAGACATTCTCTTACTGTGACAGGAAAGCTCCTGGAGAAAGGCCGAGGTCTGAAGGAGCTGCTCAGCATCCCCAACTCTGCCATGGTGGTGGCTGTGGAGCCCTACGAGCCAGGGACGTGGCTGGTCACGGTAGGCTGGGGCAGACCTGCACATCCTCTGCCTTTCCCTGATGGAGATTTAGCTTCCAGGCTTTTCCAGGTGTGGACTGTGCCCATCCATCTCTGGCCAGGCAGAGGATGTGTGAGCAGGCTGGAAGGGGCTGGCTGCAACCTTCTCCCTTCCCTTCCCCTGCCCTCAGCACTTGCCTCTCAATCTGCTTCCAGACCCGGAGCAGCGGCCGCCACTCGCTCAGGATCACGGGCATCAGCAACGTAAATTTTCAAGCCAGCTTCTCCACCGAGCCGGAATTTGACACCAGCCAGCCCGGAGAGCGGCCGGTGCAGGGTGAGGGTGGCGCTGCCCGCGGGGCTGGATGTTGCATTTGGGCGTTTTCCAGCCGGGAACGTGGTTGGTGTTTTTTTTCCCTCCCCGCTTTCCAGGTCTGCCCATCTCTGTGCTGGTGAACTGCACCGGTCTGAGGCCGCCCGGGCGCCTCCAGGAGATCGAGCTCTTCAACACCTCGGGCCACGTCCTCCTCTCGCTGCCCGCGCAGCCCCTCTCCAACTCCTCCTCCGGCCCCACCCCGCGGCTCTGGGTGGGTTCGCCGCTCTGGGTCCCCCCGGGTGACTTTCTGCTGAAGGTGAAGGGTGAGGATGCCCAGGGCCACCCCCTGCACCGCCTCTCAGGGGTCACCTACACCAGCGTGGTCCCCGGTGAGTGGAACCCGTGGGTGCTGAGCAGGGATCAGAGGCTCCAGCACTGCCTCTGCTTCGGCTTCTTGCTCATCCTGCTTCCCAGTGAGCTTCCAAGGGGCACTTCACATCTGCACATCCCCAACCCCTTCCAGGCCTACCTAAAGTGAACATCTCCAGCAAGATCCAGGCTTACAACCGCGAGCCACAGCTCATCTCCTGCTCTGCACGGAGTGAGGTCCCGTTCCGCCTGCAGCTCAGCCGCGGCAGGATGAAGCTCAGGGAAGAGCAGCCCTTCAGGTGAGCCTCTGGTATGGCCCAGTGAGCCCCAGGAGGGACCCATGTGGGCAGCAACAGCCCCTGAGCTGTGCTGCCTTCAGATTCTGAGCATCCCAAAAGGAAAATTCCAAGGGATTCTCCCCACAGCAAGTGGGGATTCACCTCTTTGCCCGACTGAGATGAAAAAAAGTCTCAGGGAGTAGGATCAGGATGGTGGCATGGGAGTGATCCATATTTCCATCTCTTCCTTTTCGTAGGATTTCAGGGAACATCAGCTGGTTGATCCCTGCAGTGTCCAAGAGCGATGAAGGGTTTTACGAGTGCACGGCCACGAGCAAGGTTGGAGTGTCACGGGCTCGCGCCTACGTCTCTGTCTCAGGTGGGGCTGCTCTGCCAAGCCTCGGAGCCTTTCCACGCCCGTGGGCACGGGCTCCCTTCACCCCACCCTCCGTGTTTGCAGAGCCGCCCCCGCGTCTCATCGCCCCGGGCAACATCACGGCTTCGCCGGGCCAAGACGTGGTCATGTCCTGCGTGGTTCTGGGGGATGTGCCCTCCAACCTGACGTGGCGCTGGGACGGGAAGGCGGCGCAGCCGGGGGGCGGCCGGGCCCGGCTGCTGCAGGACGGCTCTCTGCAGATCGGCAGCGTGCGGCCGGGGGACGCCGGTCTGTACGAGTGCGTGGCACAGAGCGCCCGCGGCACTGCCGCCGCCTCCCTGTGGCTCTTCATCCAGGGTAGGCTCTGTGGGACCCTGGCCCGGGGGATATTTCACCCTGTGGGTGGAATGGCACCCGGGGCTGAGCCCTGCTGCGACCCCGTGCAGAGGCGCCGTGGGTGACGGTGGACCCCAGTCCGCAGCGTTTCAGCAGGGGCCAGGAGCTGCGGCTGAACTGCACTGCCGGGGGCCACCCCCAGCCCCACAGCTCCTGGAGGCGCTGGGGCTGGGCACTGCAGCAGGATGAGAGGTAACCCCTGGGAATCCGGGAGCCTCCATCCTGCCCGTCCCACAGGGATGGTGCTCCCCTTGCAGGCATGTGCAGCTTGAGGGAAGGATGTTGAGGCTGCCATGGCTCTGGGAAGAGGGAGGCATTGCAGTATCCCAGCCCATGCTCCTGAGATGCTTGGTGTGCTGCTGGCCTTAATTTCCTATATTTATTTTTAAGCTGTCCTGCCTTATCCAGGTCACCATCCCCACTTTGCACACCTGGTGTGAGCTCAAGTCTCAAAATACTCCTTGTACTTCCCCTTAATTTCTTCTGCTTTTTGCCTTTCAACTCCTGCCCGTGTCAGGCTGTGAGTGCTGGAGTTGACTTTGGGGAAGGCTTTTGGACTTTTGAGATGAAAAAGCCCAATTTTCAGTGCTTTTCCCAGGTTCAAAGCAAAGTCCTTCCCTGCAGGAGCTGGCTCTGAGCACTGACCCACATCTACCACATGCCCAGCACGGCCTGAAACCTGCTCATTTATATCAACACATTTTCCATCATCCCCATTTTCACAGGGCTCGTTTCTCCCTTTCTCTCCCATTTGCTGCAGGGTTTTCAGGGATGCTGAGGGTACCCTGCACATCAGGTCTGCTGTCCCAGAGGATGCAGGGAATTACAGCTGCTATGCCAGCAGCACACTGGGCTGGGATGAGCAAGTGATCACCCTGGAGTTCACTGGTACCTGCTCCCCTCTGGCTGGCAGCACACTGGGAATGGGGCTGTGTGTGATGGAGGGTGCTGGGAGCAGCACACTGGGAGTGGGGCTGTGTGTGATAAAGGGTGTTGGGGGACAGCTCCCAGGGCTCTGGGGACCCCTCAGGCCGGATGGCACCGCACCCAGCGCAGCAGAGAGTAACCAAAGCCACGTCTCCCCATGGCACAGAGCCTCCTGCCATCCTGGCAGTGACACCCAGCCTGAAGGTGCTGGTGGGAGAAGATGTGACCCTGGAGTGTTGGGTTTCGGGGGCGCCCCCACCCCAGGTCGCGTGGTACAAAGGTGAGACTGGGAGCACTGGGACCCCTCCGCTGCCCTTCAGGGACACCACACGTGGAGTCCCCCGGCCCAGGAGGGACCCACAGAGGCTCGTGGGGTGCTGAAACGGGGTGTCTGGGCAGGGGAGCAGGCGATGGCGACGTTCCCGGCGGGCACCCAGCGCGCGGCGCTGCGGCTGCAGGCGGTGCGGGAGGAGGACGCGGGGCGCTACGGCTGCGAGGCCGGCACTGCCCGCGACAGCACCGTGCTGCACGTGGGCTGTAAGTCCTGCCGGGTCCTGCTCAGTGCTCAGGCCCGTTCCACAGCTCTCCTTTCTGGCTCAGCTCCCGTTTGCTGCTTTTCAAGCTTCCCGGGCTTCCCAGCAGGGAGGTGTCGGCGCTCGGTACAAACAGGCGCAAGGCTGGCGGGATTTCCACGCTTTGGGAGGATGCAGGAGGCTCAACAAGTGGCAAAAGAAAAGGCAGTTGTTATTGCACAGGGATGTGATGGCTTGGGATGCAAAGTGCAGCCAGTGGGATTAGGCAGAGGTGGGGGCTGACTTCTGTGTGTCTGAAAATCCAGATGCTCAGGGCTTTCTCCTGGAGGCAGAAGGGATGAAATTGCCTGAGGAGGAGAAGGGAAGGCTCTATGTTGAGGGCAGGAGGGTTTAAAGCAGTTCAAGATGGAAAAGTGCAAGAGATTTTGCTGAGCCAGGGGGTGATGAGTGTAACTGGAAGGGATGGAAAGTGCAACAACTCCAACAGCTTTGGAAAAGCACCAAATGCTTTAAGCCAGTCTCCTAACTAGTCAGGGCACCTGGCTCATGGGTTTTGCAGCCCCATTCCTTCTCCAGGCTCAGCTGTGGGGCAGCCAGGATGCTGGACCTGCCTGAGCCCCTTCTCTGCTGCTCTCTCCTCCAGCTGCCCCTCACTTTCCTGAGCCCCTGGGTGACATGGAGGTCCAGGCTGGGGAGAGTGTGAGCCTGCTGTGCCGTGTCGAGGGATCTCCCCTGCCACAGGTCACCTGGTCCCGGCAGGACGGGAAGCCCATGGTGGGCTGGCAGGGATCACAGGGTGTTCCCAGCCAGCTGGAGGCTGCCCAGCTCCTCATCGACAGTAAGAGCTGAGTGTGCACACGTTTATTTGTATTTTTAACCTGTGTGAGCTTAGCAGGGCTGTAACAGCCTGCAAGCCTCCAGTGCTGCGGGGTCTGTCCCCACTGGAGATGGTGGTGGGGCAGGGGAGGGTGGTCCCTGTCCTGGAGCTTGTTTGGGGCTCTCCAGCCCCACCTGGCTGAGGCTTCTCCCCCCTGTGCTCCAGGTGCCTCGCTGGATGACCAAGGCATCTACATCTGTGAAGCCCAGAATGAGTTTGGGAAAATCCAGGCAGAGGTCAAGCTCACAGTCACCGGACAGGGTTTGTTTTCCGTGCTTTGGTTGGTGAATCAGTCCCAGCTGTGCTGGCAGTGAGTGAGTGGCAGACCTGAGCAGCTGTCTCTGGTCCTGAGCTGGCCAAAGTGAGTGCTCAGAAACCCCAGGGCAGGGTTTGAGCAATGCCCTTCCAAGCCCTCTTTGGCTTCTTATGCTGGCATGGACCCAAGCTGCAGCGAATATCCCCAAATTCCTGGGGGAGTGGAATATCAGAGCTGGCTTATGCTGAGCCAGGATCCGGACTTGGAAGAAAGGTGACCTATATCCATTCTCCTGAGTGTTCCTGGCCAGTTTATCATTGATTAATACTGGTTCCCTCTGCCCTCTTTCAAACAGCCCCAGAAATAGCTCTTGCATCCCCTGTGGTCCGTGTGCTCCCAGGCCAGCCCGTGTCCCTGCCCTGCGTGATCCTGGCTGGGAGCCCCTTCCCAGCCCGCCGCTGGCTGAAGGATGGGCAGATGGTGAGACCTCCATGCCTGCTGGGATGGTGGGTGGGTGGGTGGATGGATGCCCACCTCTGAGAGGGGCTTCACTGCAGGATGGGTGCCCCAACCTCCAGGCCAAAGCTGCTGGTGAAAGAATCCAGGGGAGTGTTTGTGTTGGGAGGATAATGTGGGTTTATCTCCACATCAGGATGTTCCTGATGCTCAAGGATTCATTTCTGGATGTGCCCCAAAGATGCAGGGATGTGTTGATGTTTGACCCCCCACCTGTCCTGCTTTCTGCTCTCTGCCCATGTCCAGGTAGCCCCAGGTGACCACTATTCCATCCAGGCTGATGGGAGCCTGCACGTGGATCAGGCATGGCCGGGGGATGCAGGGACATTCACCTGTGAGGTGACCAACGCCCTCGGCTCGCACAGGCAGGACGTGTCCCTGCTCATCCTCGGTGAGTGACAGGGTGTCACTCGGCAGTGACAAGGGGCAGGTGCTCTCTGTGCCCTGCTCTCTGTGTGGCCCTGGCCATGCAGGATGAGGGGTTTCTCTTCCTTCCCAGTTCCTCCCAGCATTGAGCCTGGCCCTGTTCTCGTCACTGCCACCGAGGGAGCGGCTGTCACCCTGCCGTGCGATGCCACCGGCGTGCCCCCCCCTGCTGTCACCTGGGCAAAGGTGGGTGACAGGGACAGGCAGACTGCTGTGCCCCTGCCAGCCAGGCTGGGGCCACCCTCGGCTTCAGGGTGATGTATTTGAAGGGGATGTGGCACTCCAGGGTGGCTGTGGCTGCCTGGGGAGGTGGCACCAAGTGCCCTGGGAAGCTGGGACCAAGGCATGGCTTGTTCAGAAGGGTCCAGAGCCACCTTCTTGCCTTTGGGATGCCTCAGCTCGTGGGGGAATCTCTGCCTTCCTCCCTTCCCTTTCCTCTGTAGGGCACAGAGCCCATTTCACTGAGCCCACGCTACCACCTTGACCCTGATGGGAGCCTCCTGATCCCTTCATCGTCCCCTGGGGATGCTGGCACCTACTTCTGCACAGCCACCAATGCAGCTGGATTCTCCAGCCGGGAGATGCAGCTCTCAATCAGCAGTGAGTGCTCAGGACAGCTCCAGAGGGGACTACCAGGGAGACAATGACCTGGCAACACTCCTGGCTTCCTTGGAGCACCTATCCAGAGTTTGCAGGATGGGAAGAGAAGGGATGAGGGCTGTGGGGCATCTGAGTGTCCCTGCACCAGCTGTGCTCCCTCTCCATCCAGCAAAGCCCAGGATCAGCAGGGATGGATCGCAGGCATCGGATCCTGTCATGGTGCTGGCTGTGCTGGGGCAGGAGACCACCCTGCCCTGCGAGGTTCAAGGATATCCCCCTCCCTTGGTGCTGTGGAGCCGGGAGCCCCAGCCCCTGCCTCTCGCCACCCCCAGGTAAGGAGGGCTGTGGGTGCTGGGGGCCACGATCTCCTGGGATTTTGTGCCTCCTCAGAGGGATCCCTGATCCTCAGTCAGGTCCAGGAAGGGATTCAGCTTCTTGGCAGAGAGATGTGAAGGGCATCCCTGGCATCCTGTGGCCAATGCTCAGTGCAGGAGCTGAGGCAGCCAAGCAGAGCTGCATTAGCTCTGCTCTCCTTGGAGAGCACCAGGCTTTGTTTTCCATCATCCAAACATCTGCTGGGACCAAGCAGCTGCTTCCAATCATTCATGTGCCTACCCTGGACACAGGGCTGGGGTTGGGGAGGAAAGGCAACTCCAGTGCAATTCCTCACCCTGCTGTCTGTCTGCCTTCGTGTACATTCCTGCCTTGTGCTGTCACAAGGTCAAGGATGTGCCTGGGGATGGTGGATCCCTGTGGGAAGTGTTGGACCAGGGCTTGATGCTTCTTGGGACGAGGTTTGGCACAAAAACAGCTTTTAGCCCATCAGTGACTTCGTCTGCACTCAGATGTGGGGTTTTAGGCCAGTTTTGTTCCAGTGAGTGACTTCTGGAGGGGCAAATAATTTTGTTGATGGTGTTGAAGTTGATGGCAGCCATGAGACACATTTAATGTGATTTGATGGGAGAAGATATACACATATCCAACCATTCTTCAGGTTATCTGGTATCTTGGTCTTCCAGTGTTTTCTCTGTATGTTAGCACCAGGTTGGAAGGGACCCCCTAAAGTCACAGGCCCCAGTCTTGGGGTTAAGCAGTTCTTTCCCTGTACTTGAGGATTGCTGAGGAAGCAGGAAGGCATCTTGGTTTTGCTCTTCTTGGGGGAAGTGTTGCCTCATTGTTCATGTCTGATTTGCCATGGCTGTTCCTGGCTGACCTGTGCTGCTCCCCACATCTCAGCTGGCTTGTCCATGCTGGGTGATTTATGGGAGCACACGAGGAGGAATCTGCAGCCGTGGGCTGAGATGATGTTATGTCTGTGGAGCACAGATGAGGCTGGGAATGAGAGTGTGGCCAGCTCCAGCTGCAGGGACTGTGCTCTGGGGGGACCCTTGTCCATCTTCATCCCCCTGGCCTCATGTGCTGCCTCATGCTGAGCTCGTGCAGGGGCTGATCCAAGGGGATTTGCCCCCATGGGCAGCTCTGCCACCCTCTTTGAATGGGAGGTGGCCCTGGTGACCTTCTCTTGGCTGTCCCAAGGTGATGGTGAGCTCTCAGCACTTAGCTCCTGCCCAGGGTCGGGTGACGGATGTCATGGCTGTTTCTCCCATCCAGCTCTTCTGCTCCTTCTCCCCCAAGGTACAGCATCCTCCCTTCAGGATCCCTCCATCTGGCTGAGCCCCAGGAGGTGGACACCGGCCTCTACACCTGCACGGCCACCAACGCCGCGGGGAACGCCTCGCTCAGCTACAGCCTGCACGTCCAAGGTTCAGACACCCCTCCCCTGCACCCTCCAGACCCCTGGCTGCTCTCACATCCCTGTGCCAGGCTCTGAGGTCCCCTCTCCCCACAGCTCCCCCCCAGCTGTGGATTGGTGATGGGGAAAGCCACCTGACGGCCGTTGCCAACACCTCCCTGAGGATTCGCTGTCACGCCACGGGCACCCCCTCACCCCAGATCCGGTGGGTGCTGCCTGTGTTCCCAGGATGGGAGGCAGGGGCCTCTGCCTTGGGGTGTCCCTTAGGGTGGGAGGCATCTATTCCTCCTCCTCCTTGTCCCTGGTGTCCTCTGCTCAAGAGTCCTCTGCTGGCACTGCCAGCCCCATTCCAGGTGACAAGGGGACAGTCCTTGCTGCAAGCACCCCACTGTTCACCCTGTTGGTGTGCAGAGACAGGGTGTGGGTGGTGGCAGGACAGACCAAGGACTCGCTGCCTGTCCCCTTCCTCGCAGGTGGCTGAAGGATGGGCACCCTCTGGATGGGCAGGAAGGTGTGGTGGTGTCCGAGGATGGGGGGACCCTGCTGGTCACCCGAGCAGGGCTTGGTCACGAAGGGCTCTACATCTGCCAGGGCAGCAGCTGGGCAGGGCTGGCCCAGGCAGAGGTGCAGGTTTCAGTGCATGGTGAGCACAGCACCTGGGGTGAGACCCGTTATCCATCCCACGTGTCGGGAAGAATGTGGCTGGCCAAGGGGGTGGGAATTCTTGGCCCAGATTTTTGGTAGGTGCAGGGTCACTGGCTGGATCCCTTGGGATTTTGTCCTTTGTCAATGAAGCTGAGAGCTGATGGCCACTGGCACCACAGTAAATCCTTGCCTGGTGTTTCCTGGTGGAGGGTCCTCCCCCAGCCCCGTTTCCCCTCCACCAGCAGGATGTGACTCTGAAGGTGCCAAGTGAAAACCAGGCAGGGAATGGAGATTCCTGCCTGGGAAGGATGAATGTCTCACTGGGGCAGGGAACAGACCTGCTGGGTGGCTTGGGGAGCAGTGGTGGCACCGTGGGGTGATGTGGTCCCCTCCCAGAGCGGGGACCGAGCTGTGGCACCTGGCTGCTCTGCCAGGACTGGGTGTGTGCCGAGAGCCACCAGCGAGCCTGGCTGTGCCCCAGGGCAGCCCAGGTCACACAGAGCCGGTGACAGTGGGGGCTGGGTTGCAGTGCCTCCGAACATCGAGCCCAGCGCGGTGGACCTGGCCATCCCGGAGAACGGCACGGCATCCCTGGAATGCCTGGCCTCGGGGCTGCCGGCTCCCGGTGAGTCAGTCCTGTCCCTCGGCTCTTGCTCCTGAATCCCTGGGGTTTGCCCTGGCTGAGGGGGGCAGCAGCATCTCTCCTCTCAGCTCAGCTCTCTGCTTCCCCCCAGACATCACCTGGTACAAGGGGCAGGAGGAGCTCTCTGCTGGAGCACGACTGACCCTGTCCGGGGATGGGAGGCGCCTGGAGATCGCCCGTGCCCAGCTCTCTGATGCCGGCAGCTACCACTGCGTGGCCTCCAGCGTGGCTGGGGTGGCTGAGCTCTGGTACAGCCTGCAGGTCACTGGTGAGTGCAGCTGTGGCTGCCTGAGAGATGGGGGCTTCCCCCCTGGAATATCTCGTGTGAGTGTGGGACCAGTGGGGCTGTCCCAGCCCTCAGGACACATCCCTGGCAGATGGCTCTAGTGACCCCTGTCCTCTGCTTCATGTGCAGTTCCAGTCATGCAATCCCCTGTGTTCATCCCAAATAACGTCCTGGAAAGCCACGGCCCCATGGATGGGTATTGCCAGGTCCCCATTACAGGGTCACCTGCCCCCTGTCTCTTTTGCACCCTGTGTGCCTGGTGACATTTCTGTCCCCCCTGCAGTCAGTGGTGGCTCCTGGGCAGCTGCCAAGACAGGCACTGGATGCTTTTTCTCACCTGATCCAAGCATCCCTGCAGCTTCCCAGACCACTCAGCATGTCCACAGCACCGGGGGCTGAGCCAGGGCCTGGCTTTCCTCAGGGATGCTCTAGGCCAGTTGGTGGCTGTCCTGCAGGCAGGTGGCCAGGGAGTGGAGAGGATCCAGTTCTCCTGCTCTGGGCTTGTTCCTGCAGTCTCTTCCCAGGGAAATGTTTGCACGTCTGCCGTCCTGGCTCGGGTGCATTGTTTGGGTTCTGCTGTTTTTGTTTTTCAAGGGTTTCTGGGTGTTGGGGTTTTTCTTCTCCAAATTGATATCCCTCATGGGAAGGAGTTACCATTTTCCAGCCAGCTGTATTTACGAGCAGCTGAGAACATCATCGGATAATGGAAAGAGTTGGATCACCCTCTCAGTGAGCAGGGCTGCCTAACAAGGCTGTGTCTGGCCAACCTGACCTTGGCCAGCTTGAGGGATGCTTGGTCATCCTCTGCTGCTGGCCACGTGCAATTAAAAGCACCCCTCGCTTGGCTGGAGAGACAAGATTATTGTTTCCACATGAAGCCAGGGCAGGGGAATGTCACTGGTTTTTTGTGAATCCAGCAGGATGGAGCTGCCCTTCTCCTCTTGCCCAGCCCCATCAGTGAGCTGCTCCTCTCACCCCTGCAGTGCCTCCGTCCTTCTCCCTGGCAGAGCCCGAGGCCGTGTCCGTGCTAGAGGGACAGTCTGTCCAGCTGGCCTGCAAGTGCCATGGCATCCCCCTGCCCACCCTGAGCTGGTGGAAGGACGGTAGGGCCCTGCTCCTCAGCCTCCTCTCTGCACATGAGTTGACCCAGCTGTTGGTCTCCTTGCAGCAAGGAGTGCTGTTTGTTGAGTATCCAACTTCTGGGTGGGAATTTGTCCTGCTGGGATCTGAGGGGAAGCTGCTGTCCCCTTCCCTGGGCAGGTGAGCCCCTCTCCACGCAGCCAGGGAGCCCAAAGCTGGTGTCCCCAGGAGGGAACACGGTGTCCATGGAGAAGGTACAGCTGCTGGACGAGGGGACGTACACCTGCGAGTGCAGGAACGCTGCTGGCAGCAGCAGCAAGGAGCATCACCTGGAGGTGCACGGTGAGCAGGGGGGACCAGAGACCTGTGGGAGTGGGTGGAGGTGGTGTGACCTCTCTCAGTGCAAGGTCCAGCTGGACTCAAAAGCCATTGCCTGGTGCCTTGGGTATTTTGGAAGCTGTGCTGCTACCTGGGTCAGCTCTGCCCCTCCACTCGTGCACAACTGGGGGAGTTGCTGCTCATCCCCTCCACCCTCTGTCCCTCTCCTGCAGCACTGCCAAGGGTCCATGGCAGCAGCAACGCCCCAAGGAAGGTTTCTGTCATCGAGGGTGGCCAGACAGTCCTGGAGTGCGAGGCCACAGGGACACCTCCACCCTGGGTGACGTGGCTGAAGGACGGGCAGCCCGTGGCTGGTGGGGACGGGCTGCTGCTTACGGAGCAAGGGAGGCGGCTGCACATCCCCAGGGCAGAGGTGGCCCATGCAGGACACTACACCTGCCTGGTGGCCAAGGCAGAAGGGCAGGAGCAGAGGGAGTTTGACGTTGTGGTGCACGGTAAGGACGTGGGATGGGGCTGGTGGCTGAGGGTGGGGTGGGGTGGATGCAGGCAGGACCAGGAGGGTGCTGATGTGGAGGAATCTGATGTGGAGTAGATGTTGGACAATCCAGCACACAGCAGGTCTCAGGGTCAGCAGGGTTATGCTTCAGGAATAGTTGTAGAACTGCGGCCATCAGGCAGGAGGTTTTTCCAGAGTCATTACAGCAGTTCATTCCTACTACCTAAGGATTTGGGGAAACCTCATGGGCCAAGATCACTTGAGTTATAAAAGGCCTGAGGTGGCTCAGGCCGTGTGGCCAGCTCAGTGTGACACCTGTAAGCCTGGGCTCAGGGGTGCAGGTAGAGTGGCACACACTTGCTGTGGGTCACTGTCCCATAACACCTTCAAAGTCACCATCTCCAGGTGATGCTGATGGTCCTTCTGGGTTCATGTCCCCAAGCTGTACAAAGCAGGAAGGCAGGAAAATCCAGGTTCATCCAGGTTTCCCCTCTTTGCCTTGCTACTTTGATGTCCTGGCTGCTTTGCAAATGATGTCCATGTTTTTCTGCACCCCCAGTTCCTCCTGAGTTTATTCGAGGATCAGGACTGACAACCAACATCAGCGTTTCCCTGCAAGGATCCCTGACACTGACCTGTGAGGCCACTGGTGTTCCCCAGCCCACTGTCACCTGGTTCAGGGATGTCTCTCCTGTCACCCCCAGCGAGCACACACATGTGCTTTCAGGTCAGAGGTCTGGGTGCTCTGAGAGATGAGCACCTCAGAACATGTTTTGCCCCATCACTCATGAGTTCAAACTCATGGTGGAGCTACAGGGCCACAGGAGCAGTGTTGGGATGTGCTGGTACCTGGATCAGGGCCCTGAGACCTCTCTGCTCTGTGCTTCCAGGGGGCTGGCTGCTGAGGCTCACCCGTGCACGAGCCCAGGATGGTGGCCACTATTCCTGCCTGGCCAGCAATGTAGCTGGGGAGGCCAGGAGGCATTTCCACGTGGAGGTCCTGGGTAAGGAGAGGTCTTCTGTCTGCTGCAGGATTCCTGGTTGGGTTTCAGAGCTCCACCCTTGCAGAAGCAGACATGAGTTAAGACTGGACATGCTGGGTGTGCTTGGAGCCCTTTGTGCCTTAGGATGTGAGCTCAGAGGCCAAGCTGGCCAGCTGCTGAAGCCCCTGGGGGCTTGTGTTCCTAGTTCCTCCCCACATTGAGAAGGCGGGTGAAGAACACACCTTCCGAGTGCCCGAGGGTCACCCTGTCACCTGGTCCTGCCTGGCTTCAGGTGAGCACCACTGGGGAAGGGAGGTGGCATGAGCAAGTGGGAGATGGGGCTCAGGGGCAGACCTGAGTCTCGCTTTGGGGTGTGGAGCAAACGGATGGCTCCAGTCAGAGACACGGAAACAGCTGAAATCGGCTGCAGAGCTTTTTTGGGACGGTTCCTGGCTTTGCAGTTGTGCTGTCCGGGAAGTGCTGGGGAGGGGACGCCCACGTGGGGAGTCTGTTCCACAATGTGAGTTCCAATCTTTCCCAAATGGAGCTGAAATTCCTCTAATCTCATTTCTCCTTTAGTGATGGGGATAATCAATCACCTCCCACTCAGGACAGTTCTCTTTCTTCTTGCTGGCTCATCCAGCAGCCTGTAAAATCCTGATCCAGATCATGATAATTCTGATTTGGGATGATGTCCCTGCTTTCCAGAAAAGCTCTGACAGTGACCCCAGCCAGGCTGTGCTCACACATGGAAAAATTTTACACAAAGGCCAAAACCTGCTTTCCATCCCTCACAGGCAACCCTCAACCTAAGATAACCTGGCTGAAAGACAACCACCCTCTCCCTGGCAGCTTCTCCATCTCCCCTGATGGCTCCTTGTTCCACATCCCTCGAGCCTCCCTGGCTGATGCTGGTCTCTACACCTGCATGGCCTCCAACTCTGTGGCAAATCAGACCAAGCACTACCTGCTGGATGTTTTGGGTATGAGATGCCTTTGGATGGAGGCAGGGTCTTGGGTGTGAGCAGACTTAGAGGGTTTTAATGGCCTGCCCCAGGGGAGAATCCCTTTGTCCTGTAGCCAAAGCCCTTGTGAGACCTCTGGGAGGAAGAGAAAGCACCTGTTGAGTGCAGGATCCATCTCTCATGGTGGCTTGTGAGGAGGGGGATGTGTCTTCTGGGTCTCTGTGTTTTTGGAGGGCAGCAGGACAGGGCAGAGTCTGAAGCTGGCACATGCTGGGTCAGGTCCAACTCCCTGAACTGGGATCATGCTCTCTGGTGGGGAGGATGAAGCACTGGGAAGCCTAAGTGGGTGCTAGTGCTGGTCTAACACACAGCCACGTCTCTGCAGCCAGTCCTGGCTTTGCTCGAGACGATGCTGCTGCAGAAGAAGTGACAGTGATCATCAACAGCCCCATCTCCCTGGTGTGTGAGGCTCTGCCATACTCATCTCCCAACATCACCTGGCTCAAGGACGAGGTTCCTCTCAAAGCATCTAGAAATGTCCTCCTGCTCCCTGGTACTGTGCTGCTGTCCACCAGCTCTGCATGACTGTGCTGGCCCCTTGCTGTGAATGCCCTGGGGAGTTGGGAGCGGGGTTTTCCTTGGTCTGGCTGGGGTCCAGCACAGTGGGATGGTGAGAAGTCATCATCCTGCAGGGCCTGAGGACTCAGGCCATTCTGCTCCTCCAAGAGCTGTATCCTCTGATAATAAATAGAGGCTCCTCAGTGCTGGTTTTTATAAGCCTGGGACTGGGCTCTAGAAGAGCATTAGGCCCCCTCAAGCCAGGCTTGCAGGTGCTGAGCAGGTCCCTTGAGGAGAGAGAGCTGTGGCTGTGAGCAGCGACCCTCTCAGGAGACCCCCTTTGCCCAGGTGGCCACGGGCTGCAGATCCTGAATGCCCAGGAGGAGGACACGGGCACCTACAGCTGCATCGTGGCCAGTGAAGATGGGGAGGCTGTGAAGAACTATGCTGTGAAGGTCCTGGGTGAGGGAGCTCCCCCTGTCCTTCCTAATTCCTGCACTGACTCCACCAGTGTAACCAGGCCAGTGCTGCTTCCTTTTGCTTCCCTTTGTCTTTCCCCACTAGTTCCTCCTTGGATTGCCAGAGAGGATCCTTTGGGGGAATTTGCTGTGAAGGAGGTGAAAACCAAGGTCAACAGCACAGTGGTGCTGGAGTGTGAGACCTGGGCTGTGCCTGAGCCCACCATCCGGTGGTACAAGGACAAGCAGGTGAGGTCCCAAATGTGGCCAGGGAGGAGCTGCTGAGTTTGGGGATTGCCCCAACTGGATGGGCTCTGCCCCACTCCTGGGTGTGTAATCCTCCTCCTGCCCTTCTGTTCCTTCCCCACAGCTTCTGGAAAGCTCTGAACACCTCCAGATCCTCAGTGAGGGGCAGGTCCTTCAGATCCAACCAGCCGGGGTCTCGGATTCGGGGCACTACTCCTGTGTGGCCACCAACGCTGTGGGTGAGGACGACAGGGACTTCATCGTGCACGTCCAAGGTGAGCCCTGGGCAGAGAGCCAACACCCAGAGCAAGGGGTGTCTGAGCAAGGGCAGGGGTCCTCAGGGCTCATTCATGGCAGCAGAGAAAGGGTGAGCAGGAATAAAGCTTGAGGCTGCTGGAAAACATCTCCTCAGCTCCAGTCAGGGCAGATGCTGTGGTTGCACCTGGGGGTCAATGTCCCTGCTCCCCACAGCTGACCACAGCCTGTCCCCGCAGTGCCCCCCATCTTCCAGCAGCAGACAAGCCCCAAAGAAGCTCTTGAGATCTTCTATCGGGAGGAAGACCAGGATGGGGAGGTGACAGAGCACCGCCAGGCTGTCCTTGGCCAGCCCACCGCACTCTACTGTGACACCAGTGCCATCCCACCCCCCCAGCTCAGCTGGTACAAGGATGGGGAGCCTCTCTCCCCTGGCCCAGGGGTGCTGATGCTTCAAGGTAATGGGTAGTGGGTGTGAACCCTCAGTGTGGGGCTTGGGGGTGGTTCTGCAGCAGCTTTGTGGGTTGAGAGCATCCATAGCTTGGAGGAGGTTGGATCCTGTCCCCTTCCTCCTGCCAGCACACACAGCACCCGTGAGACCTCTGAAGTCGCTGGGGCTGTTTAGGGCTCTGTGCAGGGCAGGGATGAGGGGGATATCCCACAGACCCTTCCCTGTGCCCTCTCCTGTGTCCCAGGGGGCCGGGTGCTGCAGCTGCAGGTGGTGCAGGAGGGGGACAGGGGCAGGTACACCTGCGAGGCGGCCAATGCCGCGGGACGGGACCGCCTGCACTACGAGCTGGAGGTGCTGAGTGAGTACAGGGATGGGGGGACATTGCACTGGGGCACATGGCAGCCCCATAACCACCTGTTTCCAGCTGCCCCAGCCATCCCTGGTGGCACTGAGGACCTGGTGGAGGAGGTGACAGCCACCATCAACGGCACCGTCCGCTTCGAGTGTGAAGCTACTGGGCACCCAGAGCCCACAGTGTCCTGGCTCTGGAATGATCTCCCCATAGAGGCTGGCCCACGGCACCAGCTCCTGGAGGGTGGCACAGTCCTGCAGGTTGGTGTCCCCCTAAGCAGGTGGCTGTGTTGGGGAGGGACACAGGAGACAGTGGATGGAGGGGTGGGGCACTCTTTCCTCCCATAGGAGGCCGCCCTGGTCTCACCAAGGTCCCCATGGGAGTCCTGGCATCTCCCCAGCTCAGAGCAGTGCTCAGTGGTGCTCTGCTCCCCCTGTGCAGGTGGCAGTGGTGGAGGCAGGTGACACTGGGCGCTACACGTGCGTGGCTGAGAACCCGGCCGGGTCAGCCGAGAAGCACTTTGCCCTGGCCGTGCAGGGTAAGGCATCTCCCCTTCCCTGGGTCACTGATTTACTGCCCTCCTCCTCCTCCTCCACCAACTGGAGTCTCCTGTGGCTCTGGAACTGCATGGCTGCCTCTGGCCCCTGGTGCTGGTCACGCTCACCCTGTGCAAGGAGGCTGAGGTGCCACACGCTCCGAGCCGGCGAGAGGCTCCCTGTGTTTCCTCCTGGGGAGGCATCGACCTCTGCAGTGATGGCTCCCCTTTGGCTCTGTCTTTTGGGTGCACTGCAGCAGAAACTCCCTGGAGTGTGGGTGCAAACCCCGAAAAGCTCGATGGCATTGTCAATGGCAGCATCTCACTGGTGTGTGACATCCAGTCCCACCCGGCTGCAGAGATCACCTGGTACAAGGATGGCCACGTCCTGCAGCTCAGTGAGGAGGTGACAGTCACCCCAGGTATGTTGGGATGAGCCAGGCTGATTGCCTGTGCCCCAGCTCTTGATGGTGACCTCTAGGTCCCCTAATCCCCCTTTTTGGGTGCCACATGTGGGACTTGAGCTCAGACTTTGGGTTGTGTGACACACTAAGGACACACTGCTGAGTAGTCCCCTCTGGAGAGGACCAAGGGCTGCATCCTGCAGAACTCCATGCTTCTGCTTCCTGGGAGATCAGTATCCTTTCCTGTGGGGCACAGCAAGGCTTTGGACATCAAAGAGGAGCCAGACTCCTTCTGCAGGGAGCTTGGCTGGGTGCTGGGGGATCAGTCAGCTTGCTGGCATGGTGGCCCAGACCTGATCCTGCTTCAGGCTGTCCTGATTCCCTGCTCTCCAATTCTTCCAGGCTCTCGGGTGCTGCAGCTCTCTCACCTGCAGCTTTCCAGCTCAGGCACCTACACGTGCATGGCACTGAACGTGGCCAGCCAGGATGAGAAGAGCTTCATCCTCACCATCCACGGTAAGTGGTGAGGGCTCAGCCAGGAGCTCTGTCCCCCGAGCACACACTGAGGATCTGACAGTGAACCCCGGTCTGTCTCACACCCCCTGTCCCTGCTCATCCTCCTCAGAACCCCCAGGCATCCAAGACCCACAGCAAGAGACTCTTGAAGCTGACGTGGGGACACCCCTTGTCCTGACCTGCCACGTCACGGGTGTGGCCGTGCCTGCTGTCACCTGGCTGAAGGACGGGAGCCCACTGGGTGTGTGTGCAGGGGGGGAGCACCGTACCAGGCTGCCACCCCCAGCCTCACTGCTCTTCCCCTCCAAGCAGCCCTGCCTCAGTTTCCCAACTTCTAATCCTGCTGCAAGAGACCCTCAGGGATGCACAGGGAGGGGACAGAGCATGAAGGGTCTGGCCTTTCCCCTGCATGATTTTAAGAGACCTCAGGTTCATTCCTGAGACTCGAAGCAATGGGATGTGGGCACAAGATGTGATGGAGGGATATGGAAGGGTGAAATCTCTGGGTACCAGCCCTTGGGGTGCTTGCTGGGTTAGGGGGTTGCCTCCAAACCAGTGGTTCTTTCCTCCTGTAAAGCTTCAGCAGTGAAGTCTGCAAAAACCCTGCTTTGCTTTAACAGCATCCCCAAACCTGTGTCCTGGGGAAGAAGGGGGACGCACGACAACAAGCCAGGGGAGGGCTCAGTGGAGGAGCCCTGCTCAGCTCCCTTCAACCTTTCTCCTTGCAGAGATGAGCCCAGAGCAGGGTGTGGTGTCCGGGGGGGTGCAGCTCCAGCTCAGCCCCCTCCAGCCCTTCCACCAGGGCCGATACACCTGCCTGGCACCGGGCCTGGGGGCCGAGACACGCAAGGACTTCACGGTGCTGGTGCGAGGTAGGGCTCCCCCGAGGCAGCCTGGTCCCTGCAGGCTCTCCCTCAGAGGTGAGCCTTCCTCCCCCTCCTCTCCCTCAGCCTCCCTCTCTCCTCGGTGCAGTGGCCCCCCAGATCAGCAGCACGGGGGACCCCAGTGAGCACAGCGTGCTGGAGGGCGGCAGGGTGAGGCTGGAGTGCCGGGCAGAGGGGCAGCCCACCCCCCACATCTCCTGGCTGAAGGACGGGCAGCCCCTGGGGCTGCAGCACTCCTCACACGCCCGGTGAGTCTGGGGGGGACACCCCGGGGGCTCAGTGTCCCCACCTGCAAAATTACTGGGCAGGACAGGCTGAGCTCTGCTGCTTCTTCCTGTTTCTTTGTCTGGAACATGCTCGTCCCAGCCCTTTGCTGAGAGAATACCATCCTGGGTTAACCTTGGAGTCTGGGAAGGTCACTGTCACTCTGGCACGGTCCCAAGTGATGCCCTGACCTTGCAACGTGCCCCAAAATCCTCAGCCTTGGTTGTAAACTGAGCACAGAGCACTTCTGCCCCGTGGGCACGTCAGGGCTGAGCACACTGTCCCGTCCCCCCCACGCAGGGTGTCCCCGGATGGCAGCGCCCTGCTCCTCGAGGGGCTCCGAGCCGCCGACTCCGGCGCTTACACGTGCCTGGCCCGGAACAGCCTGGGCGAGGACACGCGGCTGCACACGCTGAACGTGCTGGGTGAGCAGGGCCGGGACCTGCGGGGCAGCGCCGGGGCCGCCCCCACCCCCGACAGCCCCGTCAGCCCCCGTGTCCCCTCGCCCAGTCCCTCCGGCCATCGAGAGAGGCGCTGATGCCTCGGGCGTGGTCCGTGGAGTCCTGGCCGCCGTGGTGCCCCTGGAGTGCTGGGCACGGGGGTCCCCTCCGCTGCACGTGAGCTGGCTCAAGGATGGGCTGCCCCTCCGCCTGTCCCCTCGCGTCACCCTGCTCTCGGCCGGGCACGTCCTCCGGTGAGAAGTGACCCTGCAGCAATGGTCAGCCGCAGCTTTGGGTTTGGTACCCAGCTTTGCACGAGGGAATGGCCACTGCTGCACCCCCGAGTGGCTGAGTGTCACCTTGGGGAGCAGGGAGCTGATGCCTCCTCCCCACCCCTGTGTCCCATCCCGTGGGTTAGGATCTCCCAGGCACAGCTCTCCGATGCCGGACGCTACACCTGCATTGTCTCCAGCCGGGCGGGGGTGGCCGATCGCAGCTTCATCCTGCAGATACAGGGTACGGGGCAGGGGTTTTGTTAGCAGAGCACACGTCGTGCGTTGCAGCCCATTCCCGAGCAGGGTCGTCCCTCGACTGCTGGGGTGGGCTTGGACAGCATGGAGCAAAGCAGGAGCAGCCTGGGAGCAGTCCCGGAGCACTCTGCAGGAGGGCTGAGCCACCTCTGGCTGCTCGCAGGACACCAGGGAGTGGCCAAAGCCACTCCCAGTGTCTGGGGACCTGACTTCTCTCCCCAGTGCCCCCCGTCCTGGAGAGCCCTGGCAGCAGTGAGGAGCAGATGGTGGCTGAGGGTTCCGATGTCACTTTCACCTGCGAAGCCACCGGGTCCCCAGCACCGTCAGTGACCTGGCTGAAGAATGGAGAGCCCCTGGGGCAGCAGAGTGACCAGGTGCCTGGGGGCCCACAGCTGAGCCTGGTGACCGTGGGGCCAGCTGATGCAGGTGTTTACTCGTGCCTGGTGGTGAATGAAGCAGGAGAGGTCAGCAAAGCCTTCCACCTCCTGGTAATGGGTATGTGTCATCTCTCTGGGATTTGGGAATGGCAGTTTAGCCAATTTTTTGGGAGCAATGAGGGGATGAGCCATCCTGCCTTGCCATGTGCCTTGCAGAGCCACCTCGTGTCGAGGCTGCGTCGCATCCCACTGAGATATCCATCGTTGTGGGCACCCCTCTAGAGCTGGCATGTGTGGTGACAGGTGTCCCCGTGCCCACTGTCACCTGGGAGAAGGATGGACAGCTGCTGGCAGGGCCCTCGCTCGTGTCAGGGAATGAGAGCACCCTCCACATTGAGAGCACTGAGGTAGGAGCTCCGCTTCTCTCTCCCTACCTGGGTTTTCTTTTTGTGCCTCAATTTTTCCCTTTCCTGGCTGTGCAGGTGGCTGATGCTGGCTTGTACACCTGCCTGGCCACTAGCCCTGCAGGGGAGGACAGCAGGAGCTTCCATGTCAGCATCCAAGGTAGTGTGACCCCAGCAGTGCAGCGAGGAGAGGGCTAGCAGGGGGGCTGCAGGATGGCCCAAGCTTTGGGGGGACCAGAGAGCCAGAGCATCCCTGCATCCTTCTTTGGGATTGGCATGGGCTCCAAAAGAGTGGTCTGGAGCTCAGTGAAGGGCCTGCAGAGTGAGGACCTATGCATGACTTATGGGGACAGGTCTGGGGGTGTCCAACCCACGTGCCACACCCTGAACCCCCCTGGCCGTGTCCCACAGCACCACCCAGCATCACGAGCCCTGAGGAGATCCCCATCATCACGGCTGTGGCAGGGGGGCAGCTCCTCCTGGAGTGCCCACAGGGTGCTGAGCTCCACCCCGACATCGAGTGGCACCGAGAGGGCTCCCTGCTGCAGGTACCTGTGGCGGGACCGGGGGCGGGGATGCACCGTCACCAGCACCATCGCGCTGGCGCTGGGGGTGATGCTGAGCGGCTGCTGATGGGGCTCCCGGGGGTTTTAGGAGGATGCCCGCAGGCGGGTCCTGGCGCGGGGCCGTTTCCTGCAGCTCCGGGAGGTGGCTGCGGCGGACGGCGGCGAGTACAGCTGCGGCCCCGGGGACACCGGGGACACCGGCCCGCGCGTCCGGCTGCAGGTTCACGGTGAGTGCTGCCCTGCCCTGGCTCCTTCCCGGCTAAAACCAGGATGTGAGATATCACAGGTGATGGAATGGCAGGGCTGGACTACACCCGGCCCCCAGTGCTGCTCTGGGCTGGAGTCCTCCATCCCCGAGCCTCATTCCTCACTCTCGGTGGTGTCTCTGCCGCAGTGGCCCCGGAGATCCAGCTGGGCCCCGAGGAGGTGAAGGTGCTGCTGAACGCCTCGGCCGTGCTGCCGTGCCGGGCAGAGGGGTGGCCCGTGCCCCGGGTGACGTGGCGGAAGGATGGCCAGCTCCTGCCCCTTCCTGGGAGCAACAGGTATGAGGCTCTGTGGGTTGGTGGCACCAAGAGCTGGCGCTCAGATCCTGCCACTCTCCACAGCAGCAGGTGATTTAGTGTGCCAGTCACCCTGTGAAGAGCTGTGCTCTGTCCTCACAGCAGCTTAGTGGGCATGTGCTGCGTGTGGCTGCAATGGCATTTGCCACCTTCCCGACCACTGCTCCCTGCGTGCTGCAGCCTGGCTGTGCAGAGCCCTCATGGGGTTCACTTGCTCTCCCTCCCCAGGCTGCAGCTCCTGCCAGGAGGCTCATTGAAAATTGACCCTGTCCAGGTCCAGGATTTGGGCCATTACCTCTGCATGGCATCCAGCCCTGCTGGCTCCGACCGGCGAGGCCTGGACCTCCATGTCCTGGGTGAGCGGGAGACCCACACAGATCCCTCCTGGGCTCTCCCTCCTGCGGCCCACCCACCTCTGCTGGGCTGCTCTCATCAGTGAAATGATGTGCTGCTGTCCTCTGCTCATCCCACAGTGCCTCCTGCCATCGCCCCTGGGCCCTCCAACCTCACCCTGCGGGCTCAGCAGCCGGCCACGCTGGGCTGTGATGCCTGGGGGTCCCCTGAGCCCCACATCAGGTGGGAGAAGGATGGCCGTCCCCTGAACCTGCACCTCCTGCCAGGCGCCTACAGGTACCTGCAGCATCCACCAGCTTGTACACCAAAGGGTTCCCCTGTACGGTGGGGGTTGCCCCTCCTGCTGCCCCCCACGGGACAGGGGCCATCCTGATGTGTGCTCTGCCTGCACAGTTTGCAGTCCTTGGGGTCACTGCTCATCTCCAGCCCTGGTCCCCGGGACGAGGGGCGGTTTGAGTGCATCGCCACCAACACCGCTGGAGAGGCACGAAAGGTCTTCCTTGTGTCTGTCCATGGTGAGCTCCTCCTGGGGCTGGGGGTCCTCCTGGGCGTGGCTTTCCTGGGATCTGGCACCACCTCGGGTGTGATGTGGGTGTGTTCCAGCCCCACATGGCATTGGGTCCTCTCTCAAGAGCTGGATTTGGGGGTGGGCAAGAGAAATACTCATGCCCATGTGAACAGGGACAGAATCCTCTTCAAGATTTGCTGTACAGCTCTGCTCAGCTCCCTCCCTCCTTTCTCCAGTGCCCCCCACCATCGCTGATGACCTCACGGATGTGGTTGTCACCCGGCTGTCCCCTGCAGTCCTCACCTGCTACGCCTCTGGTGTGCCCCCACCCACGGTGTCGTGGAGCAAGGAGGGGGCTCAGCTGGGCAGCAGAGGAGGGGGCTACCGTGTCCTGCCCAGAGGTACAGCACAGGGCAGCACAGCCCCAGCAGGGACAGGGGCTCCCTGCCAGCCCTCCTGCTGCCTCCCCCCTGCCTGCTGCTGTTTTCCAGGAGCCCTGGAGATCAGGCAGGCGCTGCCTGCACACGGCGGCCGCTACACCTGCACAGCTCGGAGCGCCGCGGGCACGGCCCGAAAGCACCTCTGGCTCACGGTGCATGGTACACACGGCTCCAGGGTCCTGCTGCTGGGGGTCCTGCACCCTCTTCCCAGGGTAGCACTTCCCTGCCCTTCACAGAGCCCCCTGCCTTGAAGCCCCTGCCTGGCATGGTGATGGTGATGGTCAACACCAGCGTGGTGCTGTCCTGTGAGGCCACAGGCGTCCCCCGGCCGGAGGTCACCTGGCAAAAGGACGGTGTTGGCATCACTGGAGGTGAGCAGGAGCATGCTGGGGGCTGGCAGAGCCCACATTACCTGCCAGCCTTTACCTGGGGGAAGGTTTAGGTGCCGGGGGTTGTAGGCATCCCTCAGGATGTGGAGTGTCACTGTGCTTGGGTCCTCCTGGCTGCTGTCCAAGGTGGGTGTGGTGGCCTCTGGAGCTGTTCCATGGAGACTCCTTGGGAAGAGGCACTTCTGTGGGGGAAGCAGTCCCTTCATATCATCCATCTGCACCTCGGTTCAGCTGTGCTGCCCATCCCATCTTTCATTTCTGCCAGGCCCTGGGCTGAAGGTGTTCCCCAACGGGCAGCTCCGTCTGCTGCGAGCAGCCCCGGAGGATGCAGGTACCTACCTGTGCATGGCTCGCAACCCCTCGGGCACCGCTGCGGGCAGGACCAGGCTCATTGTGCAAGGTACAGCAGCGATCAGAGCCCCAGTGCTCACCCCTCTGCTCAGCCCCTTCCCCAGCACCTCACAGCAAAATGCCAAGCTGTGAGCAAGTCCCTGTCCTTCTGCCCCACCCAGTGCCCCCCATCATCGCTGCCGGCCCTCTGGAGCTGGCGGTCCTGGAGGGGCTGGAGGTGCTGCTGCCCTGTGCTGCCCGCGGTGTCCCCGAGCCCCGCGTGTCCTGGAGCAGGGAGGGAGCCCTGGTGCGGGGGGGAAAGGCCACAGTGCTGCCCTCCGGGGAGCTGCTGCTCCGGGATGTCCAGGTGAGCACTGTCCCCTAGGGCCGCTGTGAGGAACAAGTGTCTCCTGCCGCTGAAGGGCACTTGGCTGATTTGAATGTGTCTGGCAGGAGAGCTCTGTACAGTCCTGCACCGCAGGCTGGAGGGTTGGGGCAGGGTGAGATTGCTAATGTGGGCTGGAAAAAGCGGCTCTGTCCAAAGTGTGACTTTTTAGGTGCACAACAAGCAGCAGAGCTGTAGCTCAGCGAGCCAGGGCTGCAGCTGGAGCCCAGACTCACCATGACTCCCTCTCATCCTCCTGCAGGAAGGGGATGCTGGCAGCTACTCCTGCACCGCGGTGAACTCTGCAGGGAGGGCCGTTCGCCGGCTCTCCCTCTCCATCCACACCCTCCCCTCCTTCACCCACCTGCCCACAGACATCACCCTGAGCCGGGGAGAGAGGCTGGAGCTGGTGTGCGCCGCTGTGGGCAGCCCCCAGCCCCGCGTCTCCTGGATGGCCAACGGGCAGCTCCTCACTGGTACCTGGGCAGGGCAGAGGATGCTGAACTTGGGGGAGAATGTGGTCCTGCTGCCGCCCTTGTCCCACCTTTCTGGGTCCCTGAGGTGCCAGCACGTCTGGCTGTGTGAGGTGGTAACCAGCTGATCCCAAAGAACATTTTTGGGGGTTTGCACCCCGCAGATGGTGTGTCGGGGCAGAGCGGGCGGAGCATCCTGCGGCGGGAGGCAGCCACACCCACGGACAGCGGGACCTACGTCTGCCACGCCGAGAACAGCGCCGGTGTCATCAGGGCCACTGCCTTCGTGTCTGTCAGAGGTAGGTGCTGGCTGGGGATCTGGGGTGCCCGGCCAGCCCCCCTCCTCTGCCACCCCTTTCCCTTTCCCAGAGGCACCCATCATCCAGGGCGACGCCAGCGTCTACCAGGTGGAGCACTCTGGAGGTGATGCCCTCCTCGACTGCGCTGCCCAGGGTCACCCTGAGCCCCTCATCCGCTGGAGCAAGGACGGGGTGCCGCTGGTGGCCCATGGGCGCCTGCACCAGCTGCAGAATGGCTCGCTGGCCATCCACGCTGTGGGGGTGAGCAGGGCCTGGGGAGTGCTGCCACATTTTAGGGTGCTTTCTTGGCAAAGCAAAAGGCAGTGCTGATGCTGTTGGTCCTGCCAGAGCGCCGATGTGGGGCAGTACCAGTGTGTGGCGGAGAATGATGCGGGCACAGCAGCAAAAGTTGTCACCCTGGCTCTGCAGAGTGAGTGCTGCCCATCTCTGTGCCCTTCTCTTAAGGGTCTGCAAACCGTGTCACCTCTCAGCCCCTCCAACCACCCCTGGCCCATGGGGAATGCTCCAGAACCGCTGGAATGCTGCATCACTACCTGCATCCCTTTCCCTGCCCAGGTGCCCCCGTGGTGACAGTGACACCAGGAGAGGCGAGGGTCCACGCTGGCCAGCGGGTGCTGCTGCACTGTGTGGTGTCAGGGGAGCCCACGCCCTCCGTGGAGTGGCAGCGGGGTGGGGAGCCCCTGCCCGAGGGTCCCCACGCCCGTGTCCTGCCCAATGCCACCCTGCTCCTGCCCTCTGTCACCCGCCGTGACGCCGGCACCTACTCCTGCCTCGCCCGCAATGCCCTGGGCTCTGCTGCCGCCCACACCTCCCTGCATGTCCAAGGTGAGTGTCTGCCCTGCTCCTGGGGGATTTTGGCTGGCTCAGGGGGCTGGGGCTGCCTGCAGTGCTGTTGTACCCCGGGGTAAGACCTCCAGCTCGGTGGTTTGGAGGGATATTGCCTTTCCTTGCTTGTTCTGACCCCCGTGCTTCATGCTCTGGTTCATCTTCTCCTCTCTTCCACTGCTCAGCTGAAGGCCTGAGCCCAAACAGGTCCTCACCCGAGCAGCCACCGCGTGCCAGCCCTCACTTGCCTCTCCTTGGCCTTCCTGCCTTAGTTGCCCATGATTAAATTCCCATTTCCCTGGGGCTCTGCCAAATGGACAGACACATCCTTTCCTGCTGCCCCTCGGGAGCAGAGAGCCAGGCTGGAGGAAGTGCCAGGTGCCCTATGTGCCCTTGTGTGGCTGGTGGTGTTTCGCTGCCAGGCATGCTGGAGAAGCAAATAAAAGCTTGGGGCAATGCCAGGACCTTGAGGTTGATACAGAGCAGGGTTTGGGGGTGTCAGTGCATGTTGGAGTGACAAGGCACAGGGCCACACTCACAACATCCCTTGTCAACATGGCACTGTGCCTGGAGCCATGGGGTCTCTGGGGACTGTGCTGCAGCCAGGCAGGGACACTGCCTGCCTTGCTTGGCCTGCCTTCCCCTCCAGAAAACAAGATTTTTTTTGACATGCAAATTAATGAGAGGGGGAGTCAGGCAAGCACCCTGCTCTCCCATGGGAGTGGTCCCAGTGCTGCTGCCTGACCCCATCCCGTTTGCCCCAGGGGAGCTGCAGCAGGTGCAGGGCAGCCTGGTCGGTGTCATCAATGGCCACGAGCTCGGTGTCTCCACCCTTGATGCCAGCGTGCTGCGTGACTCTCAGTCCGGCACCAGCACCCTCCGGAGCAGCATTGGGGGCATCCCACCTGCCATAGGTGGGTGGACATTTCTGCCCTCTCCCTTGCAAGGGTTTTGACATCTGTCAGATGTAAATCTTGGGGGAAAGGTTTTTATTTCTTTTTGCCCCCAAAAGCAGTGCCCACATCTCTGCCCTGTGAGAAAGGAGGGATGGCACAGCCTGGGTTCCCCCTCAGGAGGGTGCTGGCTCCACGTGTGACACCCTTTCTTGCCCATCCCCAGGGCCGCTGATGCGGGTGCTGGTGACCATCATGGCCCCCATTTACTGGTCCTTGGCACACACCAGCGGGGCAGCCCGGAGCGGCTTCCTGCTCACCCAGGGCACCTTCCAGCACGAGTCACTGCTGCAGTTTGCCACAGGTGAGGGGGCTCCGGCCGGACAGCCTGGTCAGCTCCTGGGGAGGCTCAGCCTTCCTCTCCCCACGCACCATCCCTGACCCGGGACGGGAGCTGTATGGGTGTGCTGTGGGCTGCTGCTGCTCACCGTTCCCCCGGCAGGGGAGCTCCTGCGGGTCACCCACCTCGCCCGGGGCGCGGATGGCGCTGGCGCTCTGCGGCTCGACAGTGTCCTCAGCGGCTCCGTGCCGGAGAGCTTCGGCGACGCCGTGGTGCTGCTGCAGGTGCTGGCACTGCCCATTATTCCGTGGGACCGCGCCTCCCGTGCCCGGGAGCATGGGGGGGGTCCGCGGTCTGACCCCCGTGCCTGCCTCTCCTCAGGACTTCAGCGAGCGCTACGTGCAGACGGGCGCGGGGCAGCTCTCCGGGGGCTCGGTGCAGAGCTTCCTGCGGGATGGACGCCCCGTCCGTGCCCACTGCAATCACACCATCGTGTTCGACCCCCCTGGCGGCCCACAGCCCCCTCGGGTGCAGCACCTCCGGGCCAGAGCCATCACAGCCTCCTATGATCCAGCCAAAGAGGAGCTCCGCTTCCAGCTCCGTGCCTCGCTTGATGCAGGTAACCAGGCGAGTCCCAAGGATGGGCTGGATCCATTATCAGTTCTGGGTGTCTGTGAGGGTGTAAAGGCCATGTCCCTGCAGTGACTTGTCACGTCTCATTCACAGGGGATGATAGAGACCAGTGTCCCCTGGGCTTCATCCCGGACCCTGGGCAGCTGTACTGCATTGGTATGGACCCTTCCTGAGGGGGCATGGGGATGGCAAGGGGCACCTGGTGCCACTTTCCCGTCCCCCTGTCCTCTCTGTGCTCCCCAGACATCGATGAATGCACCGAGGGGTCCCATGCCTGTCGCTACAACCAGATCTGCCAGAACGCCGCCGGGTCCTACCGCTGCTCCTGCCCGCCCGGCTACCGCACGCTGGGCGTTGGCTGGCCGTGCCTGGGTACGAGCTGGGCTCTCAAGGGACACTCCCGTGGCCACGGTCACCCTCTGCCCTGCTCCAGCCTCGGTTTTGCCCACCTCTTTCCCCCCGCAGATGTCAATGAGTGCCTGCAGTTTCCCCCACCGTGCGCCTTCGAGTGCCGCAACCTGCGGGGCTCCTACGAGTGCCTGTGCCCCGCTGGCAGGACCCCGCTGCCGGGCGGACAGTGTGGCACAGCAGGGACGGACGGAGGCGACAGCACGGGCAGCGCGGCCCGGGACACTCCCCCGAGCTGGCCGGGGCCGAGCAGCCGCCCACGGGGCCGGTCCTTCTACACTCAGCTCGCCCTGCGCCGCGTGGCGAAGGACGCGGGGACGGGTGCCCGGGGCCCCCCCTGCCCCACGGGCTACGCCAGGAGAAACGGCACCTGCACGGGTGAGCGTGCACTGGGGAAGGGTGTTGCAGGGAGTTCAGAGGCCACTTTGTCCCCAAGAGGTACCTCGTGTCGTTCTTGCTGCCCTGCCCACCGCTTTTTTTGTGCCCTGTGGTCTTTGCTGTGCTGGGAAGGGGAGGTGAGAGCCAGGGCAGTGGCACCACGGGGGACTGATCCTTCCCCTCTTGCCTTCCCCACAGACCTCGACGAGTGTCAGACGCTGAACCAGTGCCAGCACGAGTGCAGGAACAGCCCAGGCAGCTACCGCTGCCTCTGCCCCCCCGGCTACCGGCTGCTGTCCAACGGGAAGACCTGCCGTGGTCAGTGCAGGGGTGCCAGGGGGGTGCCCAGTCCCCGTGCTGCCCCGGGTGTCATCTTTTCGGGGCTGCAAATCTTTCTTCCTTCTTGGGAGCGTTCCCAGACTGAGCATTCCACGGTCTGAGCGCTCGTGTCTCACTGCCTCAGTGTCCAGGCAGATATGGCATGGGGGGGAGCTGGGGATTGGGCCCCCATCTCAGCCTGTCCCCTCTCTCCCTGCAGATGTGGATGAGTGCATGGAGGGCACAATCCAGTGTGGCTCGAGCCAGATGTGCTTCAACACCCGCGGCAGTGCCCGGTGCATGGAAGTGCCGTGCCCGGCTGGGTACCGGAGCGGCTCCAGCCCGGGGTGAGTCGTGCCGTGGGGCTGGGAGTGCCCATCCCGCTCTCCTGCTGCCACCACGAACCCAGCGAGCTGTCGCCTCTCTGGCACCCACCACACCCCACGTTCCCCACCTCTCATGCAGGCTGTGCGCGGGTCGCTGCCCCCCGTTCTGCGGCCCCTCCGGCCCCCCCACGCTGCAGTACCAGGTGCTCCCCCTGCCCCTCGGCGTCGCTGCCCGCCGGGACGTGGTGCACCTCTCCCCGGCCACCGCCCTGCGCCACCGCCCCGTCTTCAGGCTGCTGGAGCAGGAGCCCGACAGCCCCTTCGCCCTCCGCACCGAGCACGGCCACGGCATCATCTCCACCCTGCGGCCGCTGCGGGAGCCCGGCACCCACCGGCTCAAGGTGCAGGCGCTGGCCCCAGGCGGGCAGCGAGCGCCCAGCATCTTCCTCCTCCTCATCTCCGTCTCCCCCTACCCTTACTGACACAGCCCAGGGACAGGAGGGGAGCAAGGGTCATTTCTCCTCCTGTCCCTCCCCACCCCATCGGTGGGGCACGTGGCTCAGGGAGTGCTGAGCTTGTACCTCTTCTCTCCCTCCCAGACGCCCCCTTGCCCCTCAGCTGTGTTCCTTTCACCCAGGGCCGGGCCCTGACTCAGCAGGAGAGTCAGGATCCTGGGGGGGATGAGATGTCCCACAAACCTCTTGCAATCAGGTCCCAGATCCCAGAACAAACACAGCTCTGGATGGCCTTGGCCACTATTGGTCCCCAAATGTGGGGGGTGGGAAGATGAACTGGGTGACAGTGGCCAGCGAGGGTCCCACCAGGGTGCAGGGAGGGATTCCCTGGGCTGGGGAGGGTGTGGGGCACCCCAGCATCAACCATGCATTAAATTGAAATAGTATTTTTGTTTGATTTTTAAAATCCATGTGGTTTCTGTGCACTCTTATTGATTTATGAAGGTGTTTTGTGACTAAACATTAGCTGTGCCTGAGGAAAGCAGTTTCCTTCAGTGTGTGGGAGAATTCTCAGGGCTTTGGACCATAAAAGGGAGGTTGTCTGGATGCAGCAATGCCAGAAGGCCAATGTCCACCCTCTGAAGGTCCAATCCTGCCTCGGTGTCAAGTCCCTCAAGCAGCAAGAGCAGGATGTGGCCTCTCTGCACATGGTGAACATGGAGGCTGTTCCCAAAACACTGTTTCAGTCCTAGCTGATGGTGTGGGATGGGGGTGCTGGTCCCATGAGCCCACACTCACCAGGGCTGGGCCACAGAGGCTGATGGTGGCTGTGCACCTTCTGTGGTCAGATCCTGGCCCTTGCTTCACCTGCTGAGATTCCCCTAAAAAATCTCTCTCCTTTGGGATGGAGCTTTCTTTTACTATAAAGCCAGGTCTGCTGTGGGTCTGGGGTGCCCTGAGCATGTGCAAGGGGGAAAGGTGAATTTGGCCCTATGGACAGCCCTCTGCCCTGTCCTCTCCTGCCCACCCTGGCTCTGGCATTGCCTCCTGAGGGAGCGTCAAATAAATCCAACTTTCCCCTTCTTGCTGGTCCAGGGAGGAAAGTCAGGTGCTGCAGAGCACCATCTCTCCTCTGCCCCCATTTTCCCACTCCTCGGGGGCAGGTGACTCCGTGGGGTCCCCCAGGGGCTGACACCCCTGGATGCTTTGTGGAGGTTGCTGAAGAGGTGTCAGGAGAGGGGGGGCGGCAGTGGCAGCACCCAGAGCGGCCGTGCAGGGGCTGGGGCTGGGCAGCGGTTCCATCCTGGCCCGGGGCAGCTTCTCCCGCCGTTCTGCCGGGCACCCCGCGGGCAGGAGGAGCGCGGGGCCTCTCCCGGGGCCGGTGCCCGAGGGGGGACTGTCCTGCGGCGGCTCCGCCTGCCTGGCCCCGCTTATAAAGGAGGAGGAAGAGGGGGAGGATGCTCCAGGCACTGGACCAGAGCACCGAGGGCAGCCGGACACCGAGAGTATGTGAGTGTGGGAATGGCACGGGGAGGAGAGGAGAAAGGGGGGCCTTTGCCTTGGGGGGTGTCCCCTCACCCTGTCTGTCCCCTCACCCTGTCTGTCCCATCTCCTCCCACCTCGGGTGTCCCCTACTCCTGGGTGCTGGAGCGGGGCCGTGGGGTGCCAGCCCCTTCCCAGTGCTGTGCAGACTGCAGTCAAGCCCTTCCCAGCTCAGTTTGGGGTCGGGGGCAGGGGTTTCCCAAGTGAGTCCCATTTCCTCGAGGGTCCCCTTGGCCACCCTCAGGGAGGGGAACTGAGCCCTCAGCCAGCACCACCTGATGCCCTCTCCACTCTGCTCTGGGGATTTTGGGAGGCAGGATGGGGCCTCACGAGGTGGAGGAGCGATGCTGGAAAATGTCCAGCACCATTGAGTACATGGCTCTGCTGCACGAACCCCTGGAAAGGCTGTTCCTGTCCCTCCTGCCTGCCTTTGCCCCTGTCCTTGCCCCTCCTGCCTCTCCTCCCTGCCCCATCGCAGCCCACAGGCACCAGCCCGGCTGGCGAAGACAGTTCCTCTCTTTACCAAAGTTTCAGGCTTTTTTATTCTCCTCCCTTTTGGTTTTAAAACCGAAAGCGTGGTGTTCCTTTGGCGTAGGGGCAGCCCGAGTCTCTCCAGCAAAATCCCTGTCCCAACTCACACGGAAATTGCTACGGAATAATAATAAGGGCTGAGAAAGTCCCGCCGCCTTCCCCTTCACTGAGCTTTGTTTGCTCTGATTTATTGCCACCGAACGTTGAAACTTCGGGGCTCTCCCTTCCTGGGCAGGCGGGTTTGGCACGAGCCTTGTTTCCAGAGCTGGGAATGCTGCCGGCGCCACCCTCCTTCTGGGATGCAGGATGCGTCTCCAGGGCAAGGCGCCCCGGGCCCCTCGGGCATTGCGACACTGGGACGTGTCTGAGCAGGCAAAAGTTGGAGGCATTTCCCTATCGCGCTGCTGGGCCACTCGGAGAGCGAGCGTGCCTGGTCCCGGAGCTGCTTACTCGGGCTGGCAACCGCAGCAGCGATGCTGGTGGCCACGGCCGGGATGAGTTTGGGAGTGAAGGAGGGAAATTGTCATGAAAAGAGCCGCAGGTTCAGCGTCAGAGATGGGCCGGGCCCTTTCGGGAACTGCGCCTGCCTTCCTGTAAATGCCCCGGTGAGGAAGGGACGGCTGAACCTCGCTGGGCAGGGACCCGGCTTGGCACAGCCGCGGGGCCCCACGAGCAGGGAAATGCCGCTTGCACAACCCTGGACGGGCACGGGCAGGCTCGGGGAGCCGCAGGGAGGGGATGGGGCTGCCAGACCCCCTTTTCCTCAGCAAGAACCTGGCAGAAGCAGGGCAGAGCCTGCCCCTGGCTGGCTCCAAGCCGTGCCCCGTGGGATGCTGGCTGCGCACCCCGGCATAACCTCATCCCACTGGGAGAGGTGCAGGGTGGGCCAGCCCGGAGCAGCCCGGCACGGTGCCTTCCCGGCCTGCAGGAGCAGGATTGTGCTGACTTGGCAGCAGCAGTGTGAAAGTTGCTGGGGACAGGGCTTGGCCGGCTCCGCCGTCCGCCTCCCCCGGCCAAGGGTCAGCTGGCATCGCCTCTTCGTGGGGCCCTGGGACGCACAGCCTGGCCCAGGGACTGCAGGGACACTCCGGAGCCCCTTCCTGACCCGACCCTGCCCTGAGATCCAGGCTGCTGCATCCTTCACCATCTCCTGCTGTTGGCTGAAGTCCTCAATATCCTTGGCTGGAGGGTGAGGGGCACTGAATCCCCACGTAGGTGTTTTGTGCTGGCAGAAAACACGTGCAGCACAATTAGAACAAATACCCCGTAAGCATTAATTAGACTGGGGTGGGGCTGGGCTCTAGGGGATGCTGCCAAGCCCCTCAGCCCTGCAGCCACTGCAGGCCAGGCAGTGCTCATGGCCACTGGGGGCTGAGCTCTCTGGGTGGCAGCTCTCTGCAGAGGGCTAGGATGTGCTGGGTCGTGCCAGAGCAAGGCATTGAGCTGTGCCTCTATCACAGCCGGGTGCCTGTGCCCGGCTCCCCAGCATTGCAGGGCACTTGCAGAGGTGGGGCAGGCTGTGCTGGGGCTGCCAGCATGGGGAAAAGGTAAGAGCAAAACAGCCCTCCTGGCTGCCCTGCCTCCTCCATTGCCCAGCCACCACCGGGTGCACAGGCAGGGTGTCCTCCCTGGCTGAGAGCCACAGCCTGGGCATGGTCACAGTGCCATGGCTTTTCCTCCTGCCCCCAGCCCTCCCCTGTCTCCCTGCAGCCTGGGAGGGCTCTGGGTTCAGCTGATCCTTCCTGGTGCTGTGGCTGATGGCTGCAGTAAGGACTGGTGGCATCGTGACCCCCTTTTCCTTTGCTTTGGCAGTACCATGGCTCAGTCCAAGGGCACAGTGGTCCTTGCCTACAGCGGGGGGCTCGACACCTCCTGCATCCTGGTGTGGCTGAAGGAGCAGGGCTACGACGTTGTCGCCTACCTGGTGAGCTCTGCACTGAGCCCTGTCACAGGAACTCTGTCCCCAAGGGGTGGAGGGGGTGTTGGGCCACTGGTTGGGGGATGTTGGGTGAGCAATGGGGGTCCTGGTGTGTGTGTGTGGCCGTGGTGGTGACCTTACTTGCACTGCTTAGCCATGGCCCAGCTCACTGCTGCTCTGCTGAGCTGCCAGCCCTGTGTGGCACAGCCTGTCCCTGCCAGCTAATGATCTCTGCTAATGAAGGCAGGGAATCAGGACAGAACCAAGGGGCTTGGCAGAAGGGGGCATGGCCCTGAGATACCCATCTCGGGGGTGGAACTCCCCTCCTGCCTATCCTGGGTGGGCTCAAGCCCAGCCAGCATGAGCTCTGTCATACCTTGCATGATGCTTTGTGCCAAACTGGGCTTGCACTGGGTTCTGTGGTCTTGTTTCACACCGAGTCTTGGTGTTTTCCTGCTCTCCAGGCCAACATCGGGCAGAAGGAAGATTTTGAGGCAGCACGAAAGAAAGCACTGGCAATTGGGGCTAAGAAGGTAAGAGTGTCCCTCCCCCTGCTCCCCACCATGGGGGTGAGCCCTGGGGCCTCACACACCCCGTGGACAGGGGCTGTGCCAATGAGAAATCCCTTCTCCAGAGGTTTTGCCCCCAGACCCTCTCAGCAGCATTTAGGAAAAGGGAGGCAAAGCAACATTTCACTGCACTGTTCCCAAAACTCCAGAGGAGCAGGCTCCCCCCCCACACCAGGAATGTCCCTCCGTGCTGGCAGGTTTACATCGAGGACATCAGCAGGGAGTTTGTGGAGGAGTTCATCTGGCCAGCAGTTCAGGCCAACGCGCTCTACGAGGAGCGGTACCCGCTGGGCACGGCGCTGGCACGGCCCTGCATCGCCCGCACGCTCGTGGACATCGCCCGGCGCGAGGCAGCCCAGTATGTCGCCCACGGGGCCACGGGCAAGGTGAGGGGGGACACGGCCACCGGGCAGGGACGGCCCGAGGTGCCTGGAAGGGGGAGCTGGTCGGTCTACAGGTCAAGGTGTGGGTGCCAGGAGAGGTGCACAGGGTGTTTTGTGGGTGCTTTTTGGGGACCGTGCAAAACTCGGCCGTGTTTCAACACTTCCTTCTCGCTTCTGGGATTTCTGTGCCCAATTTCGGTTCCGTCTCGCTGTTGGGAAGGCTGGAGTCACAGCTGAACGCTCTGTTTCTGGCAGCAGTTTCAAAATGTTGGGGCTTCCCAGCCCAGGAGGTGGCTGAGACTGAGCCAGCACAACCTGGCCTGGTTAGGAGCATCCTGGGATAGGTGCGACTGTCCCAGACCCTGTCCCTGTTTCTGTCCCCGGTCCTGGCTCTCCCAGTCCCTGTGCCGATTCCTGTCCCTGTCCCGGCTGTGCCGGTCCCTACCCCGGTTGTTACGGTCCCTGTCTCCATCCCTTCTGTCCTTGCTGGCCGCAGGGAGAACACTTTGCCGCTAGAGGCAGCCAGAGACCGTGGAAAAGGGATGCTCGGGGCCAGTCCCTCCCTGGAGAGGGGGAATCCCCCTCGGGGAGCGTGGTGGTGGCGTGGGACCTGCGGGACGTGACCGTGGGTCACCCCCGGCACCTCCAGCCGCTGCCCAGCCCGGGGCGGGGACACCTGGGGCAGGTGAGGGCTCAGTGGGTGAACCCAGGACCTGCTGGGTGCCTCCTCCTCCTCTTCCCGCAGCCCGTGCCTAGGGGTAAGGCGAGGTGACCCGCTGGGGGGATGGAAATGAGTTTGGGGTCCCCGCGGTGGGGACTCTGCTAGAAAGGGGGATGGTAACGCGGCCAGGAGACTGCGAGGGACGCGCCAGCACCGGGAGATGGGGCAGAGGGGCAGCTGGGCGGGCTGCACGACTGGAATAACTCTCTCCTGCTGCAATCGGCTCCCTGCACCCTTTCCGTCCATCTCATCCATCCCCAGCAGGCTTTTCTTGAAAGCCCCCGCTCAGAGGTGCCCTGGAGCAGCTCACCCCCAGTGCGGTGGTGTCCCCCCTGCTCCCAGGTGCCACCAGCCATCGCTGCTGGCAGGGGCACCCCGGAGCCGCCACTCCCCGAGCCATTAAGCCGCGGGCACAGGCAGGGACTGACTGCGGGTAACTCGACCCGGCTGCGGAGTCTTAAGTGGGACCATCTGGGGTGTCCCCGCTGCCGGAGCAGATGGATGTGTTTTGGGCCCGTGAGGGAAATGAGTGCTCTGGTGGATGTACTTGTGTAATAGTCCTCGGGGAGTGCCCAGCCCCGGTGTAAATGTATCCTCCGGGCCAGGCCGCCGGGAGGGAAGTGGGGCTCCTCACGCCCCTTGGTGCGGGGGGAAAATTGGTTTCAGTGAGTGCAGTTCCCTTGGAGGTGATCGTAATTCCCAGCCTTGCTCCTGTTCCTTGCCCCTTCCTAGCTACCTGGACTCATTAGTGGGTCCTAATCAGCGAGGGCCAATTAAGGTAAAGAGAGGTTCTGAGCTGTTTAATTATGAGCTGCTGCATCCCTCTGCTCCCTGTGGCCTTGCTCCCACCTTTCCCTCTTCCTTCTTTGTCCTTTGATGCCTTTGGGGGGAAAAAATACCCAAATCTAGTTTGAACACACAGCTCTCAGGAGCTACAGGAAGGGTGGTTTGGGGTTCAAACAGCTGTGGAGAGGGACAAGGAATGATCCCATGGGACAGAGGATCCTTGCCCTCTGTGCCCAAGGTTTCCAGTCTCACCAGGGGAGCTGTGACTGGAGCCAAGCAGCTCCTCACAGGCTGCACATGTCACACCCTGGGGTGGGGTGACCCCTCAGCACCTCCTATTCCTGTTCCAGGGCAATGACCAGGTTCGGTTCGAGCTCACCTGCTACGCCCTGTGTCCCAAGATCAAGGTAAGGCACCCAAAACCATCTCTGCCTCCCCACTGCCAGGCTCCTGGCCTCTCCCCAGCTGGTGGGAATTCTGTTTTAACACCGATGCAAACGGCCCTGCCTCACTTTAACAAGCCACCAGCTGCACACAGCGACGTTTTGGCATTTCAGGGGGCTGTAATGATCCTTAATTGACCTATTTTTACCCCAAACACCACGAGGCCACAGAGGAAACAGTACCAGGGCAGCTGCTGGATAATCGATGCTGCCTGTTTCCCTTTTGCATCCAGTGCCTGGTTAGGCTTGGGGTTTGGTTTACTCCCACCTTGTGCTGGGAGATTAAATTTCAGCTGGGAGACCAACACCCTGTGGGTCTTGGCTCCCTGGGCTCCCAGAGGGTGGAGGGTTTCTCATCTCATGCTCCTGCCCTCCCACCAGGTTGTTGCACCGTGGAGGCTGCCTGAGTTTTACCAGCGCTTCCCAGGGCGCTGTGAGCTGATGGATTATGCCAAGGTAGGAGCTGGTGTGGGGGCAACTCTGGTGTCCTTGGGGTGCCCACAAGATGCTCAGGGTGGCAAAAAACATGCAGGGCAAGCTGTGGGATACTCAGGGTGACCACAGGATGCTCGCCATGACTTGGCAGGTGACAGCAGCACAACATCCCTGCAGCACCACTTTGGAGCATTCCAGTCAGGGCTTTTTCCCCCTTTCCTCTATTTATTTTTTCCTCCTTCCTTTCTAAAAGCCTCATAATTACCTGGCTATTAATGGTGGCCCACTTTCCAAGGAAATGGGTCCCAGCTCCCTGACTTGAGTAACAGACAAAGCAAATACATTCACCTTTGTTGTCCCTTCCTTTTTGAAGTACAAGTTACAATAAAACATATTAGAAGTTTTGCATCAGGTTTTTATGTGCCCACCAGGGTACCTTTCTTTTTTAGCCACTTCACGGAAATGCTTGACAACTCAGCTCAATCATTCAAAAGGGAAAAGTCAGCTCTGTGCATAAACCAGAAAATTGCTTCAGTTTTTAAATAGCTGCCTGGGTAATCTCTGGGAAGACGAGGTGTGGAGCTGGAGGGATGTGGCGTGGGGTGAGGAGCCCTCCAAGCCCATTAGGGCTGCCAGGAGAGAGCAGTGTGTTGAGGATTGTGTTTGCCATCTGCTGTTGTATTATGAGGGGGAGAGTTTACGAGAGCTTTCCATATGTTGCCAAACAAATTGTCAAATAGGGGAGTTATTAAGAGTGCCACGGTTTTATTATATGGAAAATGGAACATGTGTTTTGGGTTTGGGGGTTTTGTTTGGTTGTGTGGCTTGTTTTGTTTGTTTGGAAGGGGGGGGCAAAGGGAAATAAAATGGACTGGGGCCCCGTTCCAAGAGCAAAAGGTTGAGGGGTGAGGGGTTTAGTACTTCTCAGTCTCTTGTTATCTGTTACAAAAAAAAGATAGTTTCCCTTCTTTTTCATCCTTAGGAGAGGGAGATGCATGGCCAGGTCCTTTGAGCACGTGCATGTGCTCACCTTGGTGCTGGGGGAATTAGGAAATGGTCATGTTTGGGGCTCTGTTGGTGCCAGGGAAAGCGAGGATCCATTTCACCATGGCACAGTTCTTGCCATGGATTTGCTGCCCAGGGGCTGAAGCCAGCCTTGCCCTGGCAGCAAATCCATGCCAGGGGCTGGTTCACCCTCACACACCTTAATGAGAAGGGCCAAGCCCTCCTGGATGCTGCTCCAGGATTGGCCTTGCCACAGGCAGAGCCAGGTGGGACAGAAGCTGAGAACAAAATCCCTCTTTGGTCCTGGCACCTTTGGCTGCAGCAAAGGCTGCCTGGGCTCAGGAGATGTTGGCTCTGGACTTGGAGTATCCTCTTTGAAATGGGTTGGGGAGCACTGGCTTCCCCAGCTCCCAGGAGGAGACAGCTGGCTGAGGACACCAGTCAGCTCAAGATCACTGAGAATTCAGGTCTGACAGATGGATCTGTACACCCCAGGTGAGATGGATGTGCCAGTGGTGGGTCTCTTCTTGCAAGTACAAGATAGGACAAGAGGAAGTGGCCTTAAGTTGTGCCAGAGGAGATCTAGATTGGATAATGGGGGATCCCAGCAGGCTCCATGCTGGAATTATGGTGGGGAACCAGCAAATGTCCCCCCAGGAGCAGGGCTGAGTCAGTCCCTCTGCAGCATTAGGAGGTCTCAGAACCTTGCTCCCATCTCAGGTGAAGGTTTGGGGGCTGTGATGTAACAACCACAAGCATTTCCTTCCCCTGCTCCTGGCAAACAAGAAACATCAGCTCAGCCTCTGCCCCTCTGTTCCCTGCTGAGCCCTTGACTGATGTCCCTGCTGTGGTGACACTGAAATGCCAGAGCTGCCCAGCAGTGTGGGGGCTGCACAGACACATCGAGGTGCAGAGGGAGCTGCTGTCTCCATCCCTGTCTTGCCATGACCAGCACATCACAGCTCGGTGTCCTGGCAGGATGGGCAATGTCCCCACTGGCTCCACCTGTCAGCCTGCTGCTGTCACCTCTCCAGCTAATTCCCCCATGTATTCACCTCGTCTTCACAGGCAATTTCCCCCATTGAAATGTCAGTGGATAAATGAGCAGGCTGGTGACCCTGTTAGGGAGCCGGGCTCGGTGCTGTGCATCGCGCCGGGGAGCCGCCGGTGTGGGGCCACCTGTCCTGGGCATGGTGTGCTCGAGGTGCCCAGGCTCAGAGGGACACTGCCACCTGCCTGGGGTGTGTCTGCCTCACCACGAGGCTGTGAGGATGCATTGCTGTCCCCTCATGGCAGAGCATTATTTCTCTTCAGGCTCTAGAGCATCCTGTGGATTTGGGGACTCAGATCCCTGTGTCACCTCCCCTTGCTGAGAAGCCTGGCTGGGGGAATCATAGAGTTGTGGAATATCTTGAGTTGGAAGGGGACCCACAGGATCATCGAGTCCAGCTCCTGGCCCTGCAAAGAACACCCCAACAATCCCACCTGCACCTGAGAGCATTGCACCATCCTGGCCCTGGACTAGGAACAGCAGACAACATCTGTGCTGGTGTCCCCATCTCTGGGGTTCATGGGGTGCTCTGTGGGTTCTCAGCCTGTGGCAGGGCTGGGGTGGCTGTTGTGCCCCCCAGCCATGCTGTGTCCCTGGTGTCCCTGTTGAGGTGGCCCCTGTGGTGGGAGCTGATGTTGCTCAGGGTCAGGGACATGGGAGTCCACCTTGCTCTGGGCTGCCTTGCTGGTGGCCATGGGTTGTGCCTTTGTCTTTTTGGGGCTGATCCAGCTGGCACCCAGCATCAATGAGGGCTGGCTGTCCCTGCAGGCTGTCTTACCCCCACTGTCCTTCCCCTGGCAGAAACATGGGATCCCAGTGCCTGTGACACCTCAGACACCTTGGAGCATGGATGAGAACCTAATGCACATCAGGTGAGGAGCTGGGCAGGTGGATGGAGAGCTCCTATGAGGTGAGGTCCGGGGTCTGGGGCCCCAGTCCCCTCCATCCTACATGTCCAGACATGTCCCTTTGCACATCCATTATCCCAGGCTGCCCCACCCCATGCTGACCACGGGCAACTCCAAATCCTCCATCCTCCCTTTCTATCTAGTTGTCCACATTCCACGTGGCAGCATCCATCTCCTGCACTCTCTTGAGCCTGGTTCTCCTTGCAGAGTTGCTGCTAAAATGGCCTAGAATGTATTCTGTCCATCCTCATGGGGCAGGTGGGAGTGGGGCTCTCGTCCCGGTGGGGTTTGGGGTTGCAGATTTCAGGTGCTGCAGTGACCTCTCTCTCCTTCCCTGCCTGCTGCAGCTACGAAGCCGGGATCCTGGAGAACCCCAAGGTAATCGATCACGGCCACCCTGGCAGCGCGGCGGCCACGGGGCCGGGGGCGTCTCGTGTAGTTGCAGCCTAATTGGAAATTTCACGGCGGGGCCGCCCGTGTGTGCGGGGAGGCTCCGCCGCCGCCCCGGCCCCTCCGCCTCCCCCGGCGCGTTAATTGCCGCCAGCGTGAATCGAGGGACCGTTCCGGGGTGACACCGGAGGGGACAATGTCGCGGGGCAGCAATAAAGGAGCAATTAGGCAGACGCGGGGCTGGCGGGTGGCAGAGGTTCGGGGTGTCCCTGCCCGCAGCTCGCCCAGCCCTCCTTGCTTTCCCAGCCCGTGAGGGTGATGGATGGATGGTGTTGGACACTGCGTGGGCACCCATGGTGCCACCAGCTCTGGTACCAAGGGGCACTTTCTGCCGGTGACAGCGCCGCATCTCCGGCCGCTCCGAGCGCTGCTCGCGGTCCTGCTGGCCCTGCCTGCGCTGTTCATGCTCCAGCGGGTCACGGCGCCCGGCCGCTATTTAAACTATCCATCAGCCCTAATTAGACAGCCCGGGGAGAGGAGGGGAAGGCAGGCAGGCGGAGAGCGAGCCGAGCCGCTGGAGC
>VZRX01021673.1:0-26648 GCA_013398075.1 Notiomystis cincta
ACAGAATCACCCCAAGACAGGGTTCCATCCCGGAGTCCCCGAGCGAGGGCTGTGATTGGGAGAACTGGAACAAGGAGCACAGATGAAGCTGTGAGCCTGCTGAAATGCTTTGAGTCTGGGCTTAGGTTCAAGTCTCAGCATCACACTGATAAAACAGCTCTGTCATTATAAATGCCTTAATTTTCATGTGAATTATCAGACATTTCTGGCATTTAAATGACATACACGATTTTAAGCTATATTCCCTATGTCAGCCAAAAATGATGACATTTTTAGCTTGGGTAAGTCTGAGTATTTTTATTCCCTGCCATTCTGAGTATATTCAAATGACTCAGAGGTACAGAATTGCAGTAATATTTTAATTTTTGACCCTAATTAATTTATCAAGTTCATAACTTTTCTTCTCATCTGAAACTTGTTCTTAGCACTTCAACCTCTACCTTACAGCTTTAAAGACAAAAGAAAAGTCTCAGCTCCCATTCCTCTCTCATTTAGATGATTTAAATTATCTGGAACTTTCCCCACTCCCACAAATATCTTTCTATCAACTTTTTGTGACATAAATGAGTGGAGAGGAAGCTGCCTTCCACCAGTAACTAAACTGGAAGAACTCTAACCCTGAACAAATTAATTACATGCCTTTTGTCTTGAACTAAATTGATAGGAAATGTGTTCCTGCTAGCACAAGAATAGCAGGGGACCCCTCAGTGTTTCTCAGTGTGAAAGTACTCACTTTTAAATATTAAAAATCCAAAGTGCAATCTGAGCACTCCACTTGACAACATCCCAAAGAGAGTGGCTGAAACCAGCTTGACAAAGGTCAGGCCCAGCAGCAAAGCCCTGCAGGTCAGAGGGTTTCAGCTAAACTGAGTGGATGCTCTGATGCTGTTCCCCCAGTCCTTGTACCCATGCAGGCCTTCAAAGTGTGATGATAAAAAAAAAAACCCAAAGTGAGAAAACAGCACTCCTTTTCATGCCAATGCTAGTGATGCTGTCACTTTTTTTTAATATTTTTTTCCCCAGAGTGATTTCCTCGTGCTGTGTTTGTATTGTCATTGCAGATCCCCAGCAAGTGGGTCACAGAGCACACAGAGAACCCCTGGTCTGCTGATGTGAGGCAAATAATCCTCCCCTGGCCCAGGGCACAGCTACTGCTGCAGGAGATAATTAAACACTGGCTATTGCTTTTTTCTCAATGCTCTCAGGAAGGAGATTAAAAGAACAAGGCTTAGAACTAAATCCAGGGCTGCATTATTGCCTTGATATAGGTATAAATGGACTGGAGGGAATTCAAGTATCAGTGGAGAGTGGGATTTTTGCATGTTTTGAAAGCAATAAGAATTTTTAGGTTTGTATCAAAAATACTTGTCTGAAATTAATTGAGCAGCTAATTATAACAGCAGTTTCACTCTAAAATCCCAGTGACTGCAGTGCCAGATCAATATTGCCTGGCTTGTGTTTCACCACCAAGAAAATTTTTTTTCTAAATTAAGCATCTCCCAGAAGAGCATTTTCTTTGTGAGGTAAATATTTCACAAATCTCTCCTTTTGACACTTCCATTTTGAAAGCACAGCACAGACCAGAAGAACATTCAATTTTAGGTTACAAATCTCATACCAGTAATTGTTTCCTAGCAGGCTCAAAAAACTCCTCATTTTGAAATTTCAGTGTATTACTTGCCATTTTCATTCTTTGGTACACTTTTAACCAGCTCTGTTTCACTTCTGGATAGCATGCAAGAAAATGTCAATATTTCTGCCTTGTAGATAATATGGAATAAAAATGTCATCCCATGTATATCAAATAGATAGTAAAGTTCTACATGTGAGTAGTAAAATATGAACTAGGGAAAGAACAGTTAAATCACTGTATAGAGCATGCCTACAGCACCCAAGCACAGCAGGTTAGTCCCAGGTTTAGGGGTTTTTTTTCTTCATGCTTTTTCTTTTGCAAGTTAGATCAAGAAGAAAGTAAAATAAGAAGAAATGCAGTAGCTATTATTTTAAAATTCTGAATCATATTATTTGGAATATTGATGAGTAAATGATGGCAGAAAGCCTTAGATCAAGACTGCTGAAAGATAAAAAAATCCTTTTCAGCTACAAATCACTGGGAGCTATTTAGGTAAGAGAGAGTCCTGTACAAAATCACAGACTCTTCTGGTGTTAACAAAGGTGAGTAGGTTTAAAAAAAAAGTCAACACAAACCCGAACAAGATGAAAGGTGAACGTGGGTCTTGTGTGAGAGTCAGAGCTGGCTGGTTAACACATCTCAGCTGCTTGCTCCCTTCAGTACCTAAATCTTAAGGCACAGAAGGTTTCTGCCTTGTCTTGTAAGGTGTGTTAATCTAAGAGTATCTTCTGTTTAATTCTGAGTCTAACCCAATGGAAAACAGAAGGCAGAGAGAGAAATAAAGGCCCAGGATAATTTATGCAAGGGAAGAATAAATCAGAATAATTCTGACGTCATCAGTGTAATTCCCAATTGCAGAACTGCAAACCACAAACCCCACCTTCCTCCAGACCAGGTCAGACCTCCTGCACTCTGAGGACAGCCCTTGGGGTGGTTAATTCTCTTTGTGGATAACTTTTCTCCCTGCAGTGTTTCGTGCATCTCTGCTCTGACATTCCCTGACATCAATGAAACAAAGCACGGGCACTTTCCAGCTCCCCAGTGCAGCTGCTCTGAAAGGCCACTGAACAAAATTATTTTGTTACATTGTCCCAGCAATGACCTCAATCCTGACAGAGGAGCTAATTCAATCCCAAGGACTCTCACTATCAGATGCTGTCAATTTGTCCTTTTTTTTTTTTTAATACAGTAATATCTAATGTGGAATAGAGTTACGAGGAAGTGAGCTGAGACCAGCAGAATTTACTTTAATAAAGGAATAAGGTGGCACTGAAATTTCTCCCCTAGAGGGAAGGAGACCATGGCTTTTCATTCAGACACCTTAAAGGCTGTCAGTAAACAAAGTGCCATCATATAAGCTGGGTTTCTGTTTTCAGTTGGAGGTAAAATATTCTAGGTACAGCTCCTTCTTCTGCTGGTGAAGGAATCTGAACAAAATGAAATTCTTGAATTTTGAATTCATGCATTGTGAAGTCAATCTCCTTTCCAATGACACATCAGTTCAAAATTTCCATAACAGAGCCACAGAATGGTTTGTGTTGAAAGTGACCTCAAAGATCATCTCATTCCAAACCCCCTGACAAGGCTGCTCCAAGCCCTGTCCAGCCTGGCCTTGGACACTGCCAGGGATCCAGGAGCAGGCATAGTTTCTCTGGGCACCCTGTGCCAGGAATTCAGCACCCTCATGGGAAAAATTCCTTCCCAATATCCCATCTAAACCCAGAGTCCTTCAGTTTAAAGTCCTTCCCCTTGTTCTGTCACTACCTGCCCATAGGAAAAGTCCCTGTCCAGCCTTCTTATAACCCCCCTGCAGTTGGAGAACTCCAAATTGCATCCTGCTCTGTGTTTCAGAAGCCACCAGGGACTACTAGAGGTCCTCAATGAGGCTCCTACCCAGCCTCATAGAGCACAGGTGGGGATGGATGCAGCCCAGCATCCATCCAGAGCTGCCAATTAGATGCCTATGCTTCCAAACACTCCTATTATCTCATTTGGCCTGTCACACAAACTGGTGTGAGAGTTAATGCAAATTAAACACATTCAGACTGAGCCAAATTCACTTGTATGGCTGGAAAAGTAGGAGGAATGAAAGGCACTTTGTAAAACAGGTGGTAGAAGGCAAAGGGCTGAAAGGTTTTGGAGACTGGGAGACAGGCTCAAAATAAAAGCACCAAAAAACCTCCATTGGCTGAATATGGGAGAAGTCAAACTCTTGGGAGACACTGTTTGTCTGAAAAGGACAACAAGAAATATAAAAAGTGGACTCAGACAGGCATTGCAGCACAAAGCCCTGACGCTGCAGTCCTGTTTCCCATCAATCTATTTTGAATTCACCTGACATTGCCAGATGTAGTTATTCCTCAGATTCAAAATAAGAGATATTAACTCCTGTCAGCCTCTCTTTCATGTAATTTTCCTTAATTATTCCTTTCTTTTTCCACTTTGAGTCAGTTTTCCTTCCACTTAGTAATGCCAGTTTAGCTGCAATCTCACTTGGCTTTCACTGCAGCCCAGGGACTAACAAAGTTTCACCAGAATTAACAACAGTGAAATGCAAGTTTGCCTGGTCCCAGAGCAAGAGCTGAGCCTGTGTTCTTTCAGTAATGCCAGAGACAGAAAGAACAGCTTTGGCCTGAATAATTTATCTTCCTTTATCTTGATTTGTCTCTACGTGAGTGACATCAAGTTTACACACCAAAACCTCAACAGTGTGTTATTCTTCTGCTTTTCCAAGCTAATTGTTACATCCTCTAAGGGATTATCAAGCAGGATATCCCCCTAAAAACCACAGCTTTTCAATAAAGATGGCTAAAATAATAGTTTAAGGAATCTTTTCAGAGCTTTATAAAATTTTTTGTTGCCACGGTATAAATGGATCAAGCTCAAAAGACCTGAGAAAGTGATTCAGTGATGAAACATCAATGTGAATTCCTCTGAGTATTTGTACACATTCTATCCCCACTAAACTCAAACAAATCTCTGATACTGCAGAAAGACCTTGTATGGCTGGAAAAGTAGGAGGAATGGGACGTGATCCCAAAACGAGAGGGGAGAACAGCAAAGGCCTTGCCTTTTTCCTTGCCAGGCAGGTTCAGAAGGCAGAGGATGAGGTGTTGCTGGGTGTGTTTGCTCTGTGACACACAGGGCACTCCCCGTGGGCACACAGGAGCCTTCTGGCTCGCTGTGCTCCCACCAACACCGTGCTGCAGGCTCAAGGCTCCCATCCTTGGGCACAGGAGTTCTGTGCCAGGGCTGGGGCTGCCAGACAAAGCTCTGGCTCTCTACCTGGGGAGCAGGGAGGGACAGTCTCCAAAAAGTTTCCAGCAGCACAAATAATGATCAGATGAGTATTCATGCTTTGCACTAAGCAAGCTGAAATCCCTGGTCCCCTTCTCCTGTTCTTCGTGCCCAGACAGAGAAAAGGGCAAGTTGTAATGAGCTAAATGTTGTCTTGATTTCCTTTAAGTTGTTTTGGGTTTGTTTGGTTTTTATTTCCCTGCAATATTTAATTATTTAGAAACTAAAACCAAAAGACACAGGTAGAGCTTCAGGCTTCACAGAGTGAGACTGTCAGAATGTGTCTGTCCAGGTCTTCTGCACTCCTTTGGTGCCTCGCAGCAAGTCCAGAGCCCAGCCTGGCACAGAGTGTTGCTCAGGACTCAGCCCCCAGCTCAGCTGGGAACAGCACAGGTCCCTCCCACACAGCAGTAATGCTGTAATGGTCCCCTCAAACACACTTCTGCTGTGTGAATGGCACCTGGAAATAAAACTGTGCTATAAAACACAAGTGTTTTGTACATGCCACTTGTCCTGTGTGAGGGATGGATGGAGGTTTCACTGTGGCACAGGTCACAGAGCACCACTGACCCTGCCATGCACTGCAGACAGGGTTGACCCAGCAGAGACCAAGCTAAGGACAGCCTGGGAGACAACCCCAGCTTCCAAGGAGTCCCAACCCAGTCAGGGAGGATCAGGGAATGTTGGCCTGGGATCACAGCATCAGTCTGCAGGACTGCTGACTGTGACAGGCTGACAAGTACAGTCCTTCCAGCTTTTGCCAGCCCAGCAGCTCCCAAACTGCTCTCCTTAGTGCTTTGCCACCAACACCAAATGCTATAGTTTCCATCACAACCTAGGAGTTATTATATTTACTTAGCATTTGCTGTGGGCTATTTAACATACCATTGTATTCATTTGTTGATACCTGTTTTCCAGTGCCCTTTTATTATTCTCCAGCAGAACAGCCTCCTGGAAACGTGCAGAACAATGGCCTATTCACAGTTCTAGCCCTAATTAGGAAGCATGTTTGCATTCTGTGCAGAAGTCAGAATCACATAATAAGGGTTGGATTGGAGGCTCACTTAAGTCTCCCTCAGAACCCTGAGTGGTGCAGCAAAGTTTAAAGTACCTATGACAAGGCTGTCTGGAGTTCTCAGGCTGGCACAAAGATAATGTGGGAAAGGAGCACCCCTGACCTGCAGCACGAGCTCCTGCTCTTGAACATGGAAGGGAATGGGAAGAGTGGGCACTGGAAGGCATCAGTTAATAAGAATTTTTACTTCAACAGTATTTAGAAACTGTCCCAAATCAGACTGGGATTATTGTTGCAGGTATTTCACAAACTCCTAAAGGGAATCCTGGCACAGAAATGGACAATCTCTTTTACTCACTTGTAATATCCTCTCTAAGACTTTATTCCCAACCAATGCCACGCTTGAAATTTGCAAGCGGGAGAGCAAACCACCTTTAGCAAAATTTTAGAGCATAGAATGGCCTTAGATAGAGAAAAAATACAATCTAAGCAGGTCACAGGAAAAAAAAAAAANTTTTAAAATCTGCCTGTGACCTGCAGGAAACCTATCCATGTCCGAGGAAAGTCTGCAGGGAAGGAAAACCAATTACAGGTCTGGAACAGCAGCTGTGAAGCTGCCACTCAGAGAGGCCCAGATTCCAGCCACTGACTACACTGAGGAGACAGGATTTGGGCACCTAAGTTGCAAACCTCAATTTTTATATCCCTCTATCATTTGCAATTTCCCTTTCTAATCCTGACAGGAACAAGGTTCCCTAGAGTTCCTCGACACAGTATAATGCCCTGCTTTCAGGAGACACCTGAGCTTGGTTTTTTGCTCACCCTGCTTTTGCTTGGGCAAAGCACTTTAGTGCAGATAAACTGGCTCTGGTGCCTCAGCTCCTCCACAGCTCCAGGGGAATCTACATAACACTGCACTGTGCCATAGAAATGATTTTAAGCTTCTGCTGGTAAGCAGTAAAATGCTTTTATTGATAGGCACAGTCATAAAAACCGAAATTCTGGCCTTGCACTGCTGCTAGAAGCTTCCAACAATACACATATTCAACCTTGTCATCACTTGGGTTACAGCAGGTGCTGAGTGCACACCTAACCCCTCCCTGGAGAAGGACAATAAAGCTTAATATAAGCAGTGGGGAGGTAGTTCAACTCTCAGCTGCAGAATATCTAAGTGCACCTTCACCTTCTGAATGGAGGAATGGTTGGTTCACTACATCCCATGAGAATATTCTGGGTCTTAATGAAGCCTGTGGGAGTCAGGCTCTCCCCTAGTGCCAGTTTTCTCCCTTCAATAATTTTGCACCCGAGCAGACAGTGGCTGTAGCAACAAGTGTCACAGTTTGGGCAGGCTGGCTCCCTGCTAAACGTGTATGTGGCCAAAGACTGTGCATATTCATCTTAGAGCCCCTTCCTCCCTGAATAATACAGCAAAAAGTCTCAATTTAGAGCTGCTCATTTTGCTAGCCACCAGAATTCCTAAATTGTTAGCAATCAAAGAGCCATTTCACAATGCCTGAGCCTCCAGCCCCAAACTGCTTCTGCAACAGTTGGAAGCAATCAATAAACTAATGAAAGTCAAAGTGGCTGTGAGGCAGCAAGGCTTCTGTGTACCTGGAGCTGAAGCTGTTCTTTTGGCACACTCCTCTTTGAACTAACAGGGATGACTTTGTCTTTTTCTGCAATTCTCTGATTCGCTACATCAAAACCCGTTGCCTTTGTGAGCGACTTCGTTAGAGAGCGCCTTTCAAGAGGAGCACCCGAAGAACACAACAACTCCGTCAGGTCAGGAGTTCCAGTTGGGCTGGAGGCTCCAAACGAGGATGAAGAAGGGGCAGGGCTGCTTTCTGCCAGCCTGCAGCCCCTGTGTGCTTCGTGGGGCTCCTGGGGCAGGTGGGGCTCCCGGGCACTGGCGGGGGTAGAGCAGCAATGCCTGTGGCCGATCCGCCAGCTCTGCCACGCACTCCTTCTGCAGCACACACTTAACAGCACCTAAGTTATGCATTTTCAGCCTGGATTGGAAACTCTCTGGGCACAGCCCATCCATTTGTTGCTGATTGCTCATTGTTTAGCACATTGATCCGTGGCTGAGGTTACCAGGCAGCACGGCACAGCCTGCTAACAAATGAGCCTAACCCCAACAGGCAACGGGGAAATGGAAGAGATGAGAAAACTCCTGCGAGCTCAATAACTTTGGAATCAACCCAGTAATGGCTCAGTGGAGTATTTCCAGCTCCCTGTCGTTTGAAGAAGTCAGGGTGACAGCACAAGGTACCTGCTGCTTTTACAGCAGCAGAACAGGGGTAGAACCAGGGTGCATTCATTTACATCCCCAGCCAAAATGGAGCTTGCTCTTTCCAAAACATTTCCTAAAAAATCCTCCCACCTTAACAGAAATTATAGGACTTCATTCAAAAATGAGAAGCGAGAGGAAATGAACTTTATGTCATGATTCCAGTTTTAAAGTTGTTAATAGCCTGAAAATTCAATTTCAATCATTCTACAGAGTTTTCCTTCCTTATTTTTTTTTTTTCAGCAGGTAAAATGAGCCCTTTAGAATGCTAAATCTTTGGATCACTGCAGAAGTGGACTGAGTCTCATTTTGTTTCTCTTGAACTACTTTTCAGTTATAAGAAGTCTATTCTGTAATTGTTAAAAAAAAAAAAAAAAGGAAAAAAAATCACTGTATTTGAAAGATCTCCTTAGGAGGAGATAGCTCTGTTAGCACCCACAACATCACAAGTCATTACTGTGACTATTTTGATGCTCTGCTGCATCATTTCAAAGTCCATGTAGCCTTTCCTCAAAGTAATACTCACTTCTGAGTTAATTTTGAACTAATAATACAAGTATTTCTTTGAACAAAAAGTTTTCCTGGAGTGACATGTTGCAGTCTCCAATTGCTTTCATCTCCCTCTTGAGATATTCTGATTTACATAATATTTTATCTACTTTTTACTAAATGTGTATACATAAAATTCCTTTCAAAAGACAACCTCACATCTTAAGAGCTCTGAACATGCAGCAATGTAGGAGTTTGGATGAAAAGAAAGGCCACCGACTGTGAAGATTTAAGGAACAGAGTGACACCTGCCACCTCAATATTTCCCCTAGAAATAGAGCAGGATATTGTATATTTGGGAATTCATTCCTCTTGGTGAAATGATCAGAAATCTGAAACTGAAAAACCTCAGTATTTACATTTTTATGCATGCACATACAAACTCCTGTAAGACAAATCTTGTAACTTCAGAGTTTTTTGGAAGACTTCTGTTTAATTCCATCAAGGCAATATTCACTATTTTAATTCTCAGGCTCTACACTTCCACAGCAGTTGTTTTAGGGCACAATTCATTTAAAGATATTTCCCTTTAGTATTCCAACCTCCCAAATGAAGTCTCAAATTCTAAGCACAAAGAAGGCTGAGAAGGTGACAGACTGAAAACTCACTGTTGCTGCTAATTCATTATTTTATGAAATTAGAAGTTCTACCTTTGGATAAATTGTTGGTTTATCAGTTTTCTGCTGTGCCCAAATGTCAGGTTATAAAGGAGCTGGTTATTGGTGCTATTTAGTTCTTTTGCTGAAGCAGAAGTTAACTGATATTAGGCTCTCTGTGGCAGGGTCTGTGAATATTTATGCCTGATTTAAAAGTTTTAAGAACTTACTGGAAGAGAATGCACAGATACAGAATATAATGATTGTTCTTAATTTGTGTTCCAGGAGCACTTAGAAGTTCCAAACAAAATCAATGACTCAGGCAGATAGCAACAGCATGAACCCATCACAGGGCCATCTCTGCCATAAAACCACATTTTACACGACACACAAAAAATGCAAGACCAGGAAAGGAGGGGGAAAAATACCCAGAACCATTATCTCTGTTCAAAGTAAAAAAGATGAGGTTTTAAGCTAAAAAAAAAGGGCTTTGGCCTTATAAAAGTGAATTCATTTCATACTGATTTTTAAAATTTCCTTTAAAAGAAGCAATATTTTTGGATGGTACAAGTCCCTGAGAGGAGGGGACAGCCGGGGGGGTCGGGCTCTGCTCCCAGGGAACAGGGCCAGGAGGAGAGGGAACGGCCTCAGGCTGGGCCAGGGCAGGCTCAGGGTGGGCAGCAGCAGGAATTTCTCCATGGAAAGAACTCCTCCCTTTGGAATTCCTTATTTTTGACAGTATTATTTTGAGTCAGAAGTACTTTGTGACATCAACCGATAAAATGAAAATCAACTTTTCCAAAAGCCATGGGAGCTTTACATTCTTTATTTTAAAAGCAATTTTAGGCTAAATAATTAAATACTTCCATAGATCCTGTGCAATAACAAGTTATGGATTACACACAGCTACACATACAATAGTCCTTGAAATCACAGATCTCTTTAAAAATTCTTAACAGCATAAACACTTTGGAAATAATCTTATTCTACAGATCCAGAGTTTGCCAAACCTCATTTAGTTTTAATGAGATGGCAGATATTTTACAGTGTATAACATTTTCATACATTTTGTGATATAAAGGCTAATTACAGATTTGTGTTCCTTCTGTTCAGCTGGGATTGCAATGCTTTCCTGTAGCATCAGATTTGGAGAACTACCACTACCCAATCCCCAAGGAAGCTTGTTCCAAAATGGCAAATTATCCTTATTTAACTGTTTCAGAAAACTAAGGAAATTAGAATTCCCAGAGCAGTTTAATGAATTTTTTGCTTCAGTGTACTGCAAATGACAGCTTGGCACTGAGTTCTGACACTGGATACCACGACATCCAAGGGCCAGGCCAACAGTGCAGGCAGCTCTGCAATGCTATAAAATAAAATGCCACCTATTCCTTTGTTACTTCCCCTTCCCATGAGAAATGTTTGTGTTTCAACAGCTTTTTTGGGGGTGGGATGGGTGGGGGAGAAAATGAATGATTTGTTTTTCTCTCCCACTTCCCAGGTGGAATGTCCATCAAAGAACTGGAGGAATGCACTGTAAACCCAAAAATGTCCAGGGCAAAACATTTAGGTTTACATTGAATTACTGCTCATGCTTCTGGGCAAATATCCAGGATATGAGCAAAAGAAGACATCTATTCCTTTTTTTTTTTTACTTTAATATAATTTCCTTTCATATCTGACACAAAATGCTCAGACATAGCACACTTGAAAGGACTGGTTATAACAAAAACATTGTCTGGAATGTTAATATGGAATCATTGCCTCCAGATATCTTATTTAGCTTTGTCTATTTTAGATCTCCAAATCCAGGGATTCCCTTTGAATTCCCTGGAGAAAGGGATCTACTGCTTTCATCACCAGTATCAAAGACTCACTTCAAGAATGTGGCAGTGCTGATCTGCTGCTGCACTTCTTAAAATGTTTATTTTTCCATAAGCTTCCATTCCCCACTCACAAAGGAAATTCTGATTTTAGGCCCACATAAGGATTTTCCCTATAATCAGTAATACATCTTTGGAATCACCTCAAATTATCACAAAATCAATGAGTTAAGTGTTATTTACCAAGTCAGTATTTCCTTTTCACCAAGTCCAAGGAAATTATCTTGTAATATAGCATTTGCCACAGTAACATTTTCATCATAACTAACACAGGCTAATATTCTGTGTAAAATTACTACCATGAATTAACTTTATGTCTGGAGAAAATGAGATTGTATGTAATTACTGATTTCCATTCACAATAAACTAAGCAAATTATCTTCACAAACATAAATGCACCATAAATTTGTTTTGAGGCATAATGAAGAAATAAATTTGTGAAAGAAATATGGACTGAATCTGCCAAATTATTGTAAATGATAGCTTCTTTAAAATTAAGGCATGTAATTGCAATTGGAAAATGTTATCCTCTTAATGGTTGTATTATTATTTAGGTAGACCAATAATCCTCTTTGCTGATGCCTCATTTCTAAACTATTGGCAGATTTTATGCATTTTACTATCAAAATGCCATGCAATCTATAAATAGAATGATTTACCATTTGCAGGATTAGGTTTGTCCTAATGAATTTTAGAGGATTTTAAAAATGGGGATAAAAATGCTTAGTGGAAAGTCTCACATTTTTTCCTGCTCATATTATTTAACTGAGTGTACTCATTCAATAGACAAGATTGTTTTAACATATGGTTCCCCAAGTTTAATGTTAATGAGTGAAAATCATTGTACTGAATATGACATTTTAAATCAAATAAAGCAATCAGTTTGATGATGTTTTAACAATTGCACATTACATCCTGCAATAAAACTGCAAAGTTAACTCCTTTAAAATGCCACAGAAATTAAAACACTTGTATTGTTTTAAGGCATCAGTGTTTGACATTTTAAAAGCATTAAATCCTGTTTCATATGCCCTTTATCTTGTTGATGACCAGGCATTTTAAGACATTATTAAAAATTTCAACCACTTTTAAGTGGCCAAGCTTGTAAAAATCTTAAGGTTGTGAGGATATTTATTAACGTTCACAACACTACAATATCCATCAGAATAATGTTATTAAAAACACGAATTACTTCTCTCTCTAAAAATATATTTTTGCTCATAGCTATTATGTTTTGTTTTGTTTTGTTTTGTTTTTTCCTAGACCAGGTAAATCCCAACAAGCAGCTGAGGGGACTCTGGTTCAGAGAAGCACTGGTCCAGCTGCAGCTGCTGCCAGGACACCTCAGAGCCCTCCAGAGCAGCCAAACAAGCCCTGCACACAGTGGGGCTCAGGAAGGGGGCTGAAAATGCCCTCTCACACTGCTACACCTTGGACAAAGGGAGTCACCCTCCAAACTGTGCCTGTTTATGCCAGGTACCCCAGCTCCTCACCCTCCCGTGCTCCAGTCCTTGTCCCAGCCCTGCAGGACCCCTTCACCCTCCCCTTGCCTTCCTCTGCACCCACCCCAGGCTTCCTTTGGGAAAGGGGACCTGGCAAAGCTAAACTGCAAAAGACACACAGGCAATTCTTCTAAGGCTTTGTCTCTTCCTTGGATAAGTTCAGGTTGAAATTATCTTAAAATAAAACAGAGCTTCTTATAAAAATTCTGTACTTTAGTCAAAGTGAGGGAAGAAAATTATAGTCTTTGTCTGCACTCCCCAGACACCTAAACCACCCTAGAGCAAAGCAAGTACTTTATTACTGAATGGTGGGAATTTCATTCCTTCCTGGTACCTTCCAAGGAGTGGGGAAGCTCTCCCCCTTCCTCACCACTCACACTGGAAAAACCAAGCTGCAGCCAAGCAGGTGGAAATTGGAGTTTGCACTTCCTCACTTCCATGGGGCTAAGGCAGTCTCACCACGTTTTTCATGATAAATTAAATGGACCTGAGTTGTGGCTGGAAAGTTGTGCTTTACACTATTTTTTTTGAATATAGTTTTTTTTCAAACAAGCAGAGTTTGAAAACTTAAGTAGCAGTAGTAGTAGTAGTAACTTAAAGGTCACTACAGCTCTGTTGGCAACAGCTTCCAAACTGAAAAAAAAGCCATTTCCTAGGCCAACCACAAACCCTTGCCCAATGTTACAATGATGATCTAAAGCATTTCAAAATTTTATTTATTTATGCAGCAGCCTCTAAAATTAAAAAAAAAAAAAAATTGTTATCCTGAACTAAACAGAAAATATTGGGAATTTTAAAATAAGGTTGCTTCAGGGAGGTCCATAAGTACCACAAAACCCAGTAGGCTCTGCAGCCTGTCTCCCATGCAGGACCTTGAGCAGATAATGTCTACAGACAGTGCAAGCACACCCAGAGATCCTCAGAGCCCCCTCCTTGTTCTGCAGCAGCCCAGAGCTGAGCTTTTCTCCCAGCTCTGAATTCCTGCCTTCATCAAGGAGGCAAACACTCCAAGTGGCAACTGCTGAGTTAATGCTCCTGCCAACTCCTCCGTAAAGCAGTGGTAGTAAAACAGAGTGTGCTGAGATTCCAGCACAGTAAATTAGTCTGTAATGAGAAAGTGATTCTCAGTCATCCAGATAATCCAGAGAGATCTAGTCCTTTGCTGGCTGTCCTGGGCATGAAAAGAGTGTTTGAATCCTGAATGAAATCATTAAGCCCATTTGGGTTTGAATTTTGTTGGGTGGTGCTGGAGGAACACAACAGGAGACTGCAGATGATCAGTAACAAACATAAGTAATAATAAATAGCAACTACAGACAACCTGAGAAGGACAAGGGTGTGCCACTGAGCAGAGCCCACACATTTCCAGCTTATTTCATTGTCCAGTGAGAGCAGGCAGAAGGCTCACTAAACTTGGGAAAAAGCAATTTAACCTGCAAGTCCCTATTCTCTTCATCCCATATTAACAATGTGGTTTGACATCATGTACAAACCACTAAGTGCTTACTGACATTCCCAGTTTGGCTTTTGCCATCATGTCCACTCAAATCAGGCTCTGCATGCTCCTGCAGACCTGACAGGGATCTGTGACATGGGAAATACCCCTCTACTGCCAAGGGAGTGAGGTGGAATCCCCCTCCATCAGCACAGTGTTTGGGGGTTTGTGAATAAACTACTCCAATGACAATTCCTAACTCCTCTATACAAGCTACATCCAGGTGTTTTAAACACTGAAATCAAGCTGTGTTTCAGTCTCAAATCCATGAGCAGAGTGGGCTAAAGATCCAAAACTTAAAGACAGAGTAATGCTTGAACTGTTATCAGGGAGGAAAGGGCAGTTACCACTGGATTTCTTACAGCCCACCTCTAAAAAGGCAGCTAAGGGCTCATTCTGTACAGAAACTTTTCCTCTACCAAATATTTTAAAAGGTTTGTATGGTGTAATTAATAAATTAATAGTTTCATGGCCTTTGTATTCTGGAATGAAGGTAGGTACTTTAAAATAGAGCTGGTGTTCATAAATATGGGTATCTCCCCAAGTAGTTTAGTCCCAAGCCAGATACTTTCTATTCCATATGTAGGAAACACAACAGATATCTTGGCAACCTTGCAGATAATCTCAGTCCTAGAGGGCTTCCCTGCAGACCACCATGAATTACCACAGCCTTGAAATTATATTTTAAGCCAGCACAGAACTATAAAGACTCCCAAGATGTAGAAGTGGAGACAAATCTATTCTGAGGATACCTTAGCTTAGATTGATTTATGAGGGCAAACCTCCTTTATATCCTTTCTCTCCATGTGCAGTGTGTGGGGAATGTGTTTTGTTCAATATGCAAGAGAGCTGCAGAACTGATCAATCCACCAGAGCTTGCAGGGAAGTGCATTTTCAGGATCAGTAAAATGCCAAGGACCAAGCCTCTGCTCTGTAGCCGTTCCTTGTGCCTCCAGGGGGGATGAAGAGAATGTGTTCCCGGGTGAAGCAGAGCCCCTCGACCCAGGTAATTCACACTCTGCCGCTCTTGTTTCAGCCTGCTGCAAAACAGGACAGCGAGGGAGAGCAAGGGGGAAATTGTATTACTCACATTTACATGCTTTCTTAGAAGCTTGAGAGCTGCAGTTGTGAATGAAGCAATCCTGGGAAAAGGGCTGGAGGGGAGACAAAAAATAAATTACAAGAACGAGTTCCTAGACAAAAAGCATCTCTTCCACAAAACAATGAGCAATGTGACACGAACTGAAGAGCAGCACTACAGCAAGATCTGTCTGTCACTCAGGCACAGATCTATTTCTAGAGAATACATAAGAAAAACTGAGAATTTACTGAGATATTGTTAAAAAAATCCAACAAACATACCAAAATCTAAACAATTCCCCTCCCCTAAAACAAAGCTAAGCAAAAAGACAAACAAAAACTCTACAAAAAATACACACACACAACCAGTCTTAGAAGAAACAAGCAATTTCAGGAAAAGCCACATTAGCAGCATCTGCCAACAATGAGTGCTTATTTCTCCTTATTACACAACAATCTGGAGTTTAGAAACATCAGCCATAGATTGATAGTGAGGAACTGAGGTGGAAAAAGTGTAATACTAGGAAAAACATTCCAAATATAACAACATCTAATCTGAGGACTGTACCACAAATGTTTAAGAAAGAGTCATTCCTAATTAACAGTGTGTTTTTTTCCTACAAATTCCAGTGTAAATAAGAGTGGGTGTAAATAAACAGCATCTATCTCTGACGTTAAAGAATTTTCCCAAGAAAATTTGCCTTATTTGATGGAAAGCTGGATTTTTACCTGTAACAATTCCTAATTACAATCTTTTATCTGCCTGGCCTTCTCTACTGCATATATAAAATTCAGGTTTAAAAGTGAAAAAAGACCAAAAAAAGATTGGAGGGAGAGATCTCAGAAAATTAATCCCAGAATATTATCTCATCTCTTGCTCATGATGCAGACTCTGATTACCTGATCACCTATTTATGTCCTCAGCATCTGAGGCTTTCCATCCTGATCGAATAAGCTCCCAAATATCTCAAAGGCAGAGCTAAAAACCTTCCAACTTCATTGAAAGAATTGATAGGATCAAGTTAATGAGGCATTAAAATGACTCTGGTTTTGCAGATCATCACCTCTGCTTCAAATTATAGCCTAAATCTGGCAGAAAAGCAACAGCCAGCCATGTGCTGACTCACCTGCACAGGCATTCTGGCTCTAACAGGAATCCTGGAAAGTTGGTGGCTTCTGATTTGCAAGCTTGGGAATGATACCTGGAAATACAGAGCTCTAACCAAAGGAGGATTCAGGATATAAAATAGTTGAGGAATAGTCAGGGAGCCAGTAATGGCTTTGAGGAATGCATCTGGCTCATTTCATGCTGGATTCTATTTAGTGAATGAATTAAGGGTCTGATAATAAGTTGGAGAATAAAAATAATGTGAAAATGTAATGAGTAAAGTTGTCAGGTTGCAAAACTTTAGTGATTCTCACCCAGGCAAACATCTGGACCCAATGCATTCATGCACTCCAATGACTTAAATTTCTCCTTCCCATGCAGGAGATCCTGATGGGAATTATAAAATTCCCAATTTAATAGGGATACTAAGGGACAAATAGCTCATTTTAATGCAGAAGATACATTAGGGAGAATTGACTGTGATAACAAGGAGGATTTCAAAAATAAAAATTATGTTCAGTAATTAAAATGTTGAATGAAAGCTGAGAGAAAGAGAACAACTCCTCCACTTAATGCCTACATGTAATTATTATTTCCCTCCAGCTCCATATAGGCAGTAGAGTCACAAAACAAAACAAGTTTTAAGAATGAGACAGTTTATACACAAAAAATGCCTTTGTGGTAAGTGCCAACAAAGAACACATTGTACATTAATTGCTGGTCTCTCAGTCCAGACCATCTGTCTGTGGATGTAATGAAGGCTGGCAGCACTGCTGCTATTTGCTCAAGAACTAAAATTGGGTCTGAGCTAAACCCTCCTCTCTGACTTCTCACATCCCCAGCTCGACTTCAGCAAGAGCAGCTCTGAAAGCAGAGCTCAGCCTCCCCTCCCAGCCATGGCTGAGCCTGCTGGACGTGCCTGGAGGGAAGCACAGAGAGTGTGAGCAGGGAAAATGGGGGAGCAGAGCACCCCGAGCACCCTGAGGGCACAGAGAGCCCTGCTGTGTTTTCCTGGGGACAGCATGGGCAGTGCATGTGGGCAGTGTGGGCAGTGAAAATGGGGAGTGAATGTGGGCAGTGCATGTGGGCAGTGTGGGCAGTGAATGTGGGCAGTGTGGGCAGTGAATGTGGGCAATCTGAGCAGTGAAAATGGGCAGTATATGTGGGCAGTGTGGGCAGTGAAAATGGGCAGTGTGGGCAGTGCATGTGGGCAGTGTGGGCAGTGAAAATGCGTAGTGAATGTGGGCAGTGTGGGCAGTGAATGTGGGCAGTGAAAATGGCCAGTGCATGTGGACAGTGAATGTGGGCAGTGAATGTGGGCAGTGCATATGGCCAGGTTGCCTTCAGCTCTGCTGGGCCACCTCAGGGACAGCCTCACCTCAGGGACAGCCTCACTCAGGGACAGCCTCACTCAGGGACAGCCTCACTACAGGGACAGCCTCACCTCAGGGACAGCCTCACTGCAGGGACAGCCTCACCCAGGGACAGCCTCACTACAGGGCTGCAGCCTGCAAATACAGCTGGGCTTGTGCCCACAGCATCTGCAAGGACTCTGTTCTCACTCACATTTGAAAGCAGCAGTGAAAATTTAAGTAATCTTAGCTTAAATGCAAAGATAATGAATTCCCAGAAAGCTGGGTAGCAGCATTGGTATTAAAATAACTATAAGTCATTCTGGTTTGCTCTGCAAGAACAACAATGTGAACAAGGGAGAGATTGCATTTAATGTCCACATGCAAGAGCAAAGCTCTGGAGGCAGCTCTGGCATTTACGCTCCAGCACCCATGGCAGGGCCCTGGCACATTGACAGAGTCAAATGCTCACCCCTGGCAGTGCCATGGCACATTGACAACAATCCATGAGGAAATGCTCACCCCTGGCAGTGCCATGGCACATTGACAACAATCCATGAGGAAATGCTCACCCCTGGCAGTGCCATGGCACATTGACAACAATCCATGAGGAAATGTTCTTGCCTGGAGTTTTTGAGGACACAGCAAAACGTGCAGCCCTGGGAACACTGCAAATTCCTGCTGCCTTGTGGTGCCCACCCAGCCCTGCAGGGTGGGATGGGCAGTGACCTCCAGGCTCACTCCCTGTGCCCAAGACCTCTCTGTGCTGCTGCTGCTGCTGAGCTGCTCTGCTGCCCAAGAGGAAGGGGTGAGTTATCCCCAGGTGTGTGCCTGCCCTCCAGGCACTGCTGACAAGGCACAAGACACAGGCAGGATCTGTGCAGCTGACTGGTGAAGCCAGACCTCACTGGCACCTGTCCAGTCACTACTCCTGCTAACACTGTCAGGTTTAGGATGTGGGTGGCCAAAAAAAAGCCATTTTTATATAGATGTAATTCACCCAGCTCTCTGAAAGGATGTGGCTGTGCTGCTGCAAAGCTGCTCTTTGGAAAGGTGGATTCATCAGATCTCTGCATGCTGGGGAAGACTGATGACTTGTCATTATTTTCTGGCTTCAAGACCAACTGGGAGAAGATAGAGCTGCTACTGCTTTCCAGATTTTCCCCCAGGAAATCTGTCCTGATCTCAGAAGGTTTGGTATTTTTCCTTTTTTTTTATTGTATTGCCAGAATCTTATGAGGCATTCAGGTGTTTGGAATTCTAAACAACACACTGACATGGGGAGAAAACATTTTTCACCATTAATTAAAATCCTGCAAAGAGCTCGTGACAGATGGAAGTGATTGAACCTATTGCTATAGGGAAAGGTCAATTCCATTACAATGATTTTTCAGTCCAAAAAATTAATTATTCATTGTTGAAGATACCACTGGAGAGTCTAAAGAGGATTTTTCCCCAAAGTCAGAACAAGTGCTCAAAGGGTTCCTATCAGATGGAAAAGGCACTCCTGTACTCAGACCAAAAAGCTGGAGATAAGTTGTTCTGCTCCATCCATGTGCCCAGAAAAATGCTGAGATTTTTTCATTGATTCAAACTGATCTGCTATAACACCCAGTGCTTATTAACTTTCCAGAATTCCATTCTAACAGGGGGACAGGTTTAGTAAAAATTTGGATGTTCGCCATTATATAAACTGGTTTTCATTTCATGGAATCAGAGAACATCCAGAGCTGCAAAAGACCCCCATGGACCATCCAGTCCAGCTCCTGTCCTTGCCCAGGACACCCCAAAAATCCCACTCATGCCTGAGAGTGTTGTCTAAGCACTCCTGGGGCTCTGGCAGCCTTGACCATTTTCCATGCTGATATTTAGATTTTTTCCTGGAAACAATATGTGCCTCTATACCTGAGGGGAAAAAAGTGTTTATAGCAACACTAAAAATGAGAATTAAAAATGGAAATCAGTATCCAATACTGGGTTCTCCAGCAGAAGAGAGAGACAGAGCTACTGGAAAGAGTCCAGTGAGGAGCCACTGAGGTGATTGAGACATTGGATATTCTCTGACAAGGAGAGGCTGAGGGAGCTGGGACTGAGAGATCTCCTCAATGTTCATAAAGATCTAAAGGGAGGGGTACAGAAGATGGGCCAGGACCTTCTCAGAGGTGCTCAGTGACAGGGCAATGGTACAGGCTGCAACACAGGAGGTTCTACCAGAACATCAAAACCTACTTTGTACTGTGAAAGTGACTGAGCACTGGTGCAGGTTGCCCAGAAAAGCTGTGGAGTCTCCATGCTTGGAGATATTCAAAAGTTATCTGATCCTGGTAACATTGCTTGAGCAGTGGGGTGGGACAAGAATACCTCCAGAGGTCCCTTCTTACCTCAGCCATTAAGTCTTGATCCCAGGTGCTGTTTGTAAATGGAGAAATAGGGGGAAATGGGGGCTCAGGAGAAAACCAGTGCCCCTGATTGAGCATCTAAATGTGCTTCCCAAGCCAGCAGCTCAGACCCTGAGGGTCAGACCTTGCTCTGGTGGACATCCCTCCAGAGCAAGGGGAGCCTCCCCCCTTCACTGCAACAATACAAATGTGGTTCTGCCCCCTAAAGACAACTCCTGAGATTGATAACTCTCATCTGAATCATCTACTCTATTCCACTAGGAAAGCAAGACTTACTGTTCCCCTCATTTCTCTGCGCTTCTGATGTAATGGTCCAGAAAATGCCCACACCAGAGCACTCATCCTCTTTTGGCAAAAGGAACAGGAACAGTGGGTCAAGAGTTCCCAGAAAAATCGACAAAATTGTAACTCACCAATGGACAAAACAAATCTATTTTTCCAGGCTGCCTGTTCTTCCATGGTGTGATTTAAATGAAATCCCACAATAGCCAAGATTTTCAGATGTCTGTATGAGCAAAAAGATGTGGCCTCTCCTTTTGCCACCCTGGGACTGCAACAGCTCATAATGGAGTCAGTGGTGTAATACTGACTCCAGATATATTTGAGCACTGTCTGAAACCTGATTGTGTATGACTTTCAGAGAGCATAAGCCATGAAAAGTACCTTTGATACAGCCGAAAACTCCCCAATCTTTTTCATTTTTATAGTTTCATAGTCTTGCAAGCTTGAAAATTCCTTAGAGAGCATGCGGTAAAACAAAAAAATGAATGTAAGTAACATATTCTTGCAATTGGTGCCAGCCTAGTGGGACTGAAAATGTGTTGTGCAAAGATACAGGGAAGCAAAGAGTACAAGAATTCCCTTCTTTCAGAAAGTTAGAAGTTCAACATCTCTTCATGAGACATGAAAAAGCCAGATGAAAAATATGAAGTTATATAATGTATCTCACTGAAATCTTCAGCCTGACCTGAGGACCAGAATCTCATTTGCTTTATGACACTTTAAACATTCCACTAACAAATCAGAAACAAACATGAAGGATGGGAATTTGCATCCAAAGCTGCTCTGAAAATATGGCAGAATAAAGTGACATATTTCATTATTTCTTAGTCTTCTAGAAATGTGGCCTGCAGCCAAAAGGACAGTCCTTGTTTCCAGAACTCTGATCCACACATCTACCTGAGATCTAGTCCTAAACCAAAAGTTTTTCTGGTTCCATGCACTTTTACCTGATTCCAAAGAGCGGGAATTCACCTGATTACAAAGAAGGGGTTTAAAGGTGAGGCTGTGTGAGGGTGTGCTTTATCTACACTTGATTCTGTACAGGTACAGCAGGACAGAAGGAGCTTGATCTCACCTAAACAAGAGTCTCACAGACAGATGATTCTTTGCTGTTAAATTTAACCTGTAAAAGAGAACACATCGAATTTTTTGGAAGTCCAAATGAGTAATTAAACAATTTTCATTTTGAGTTTTTGATTAGTCATATTTTCAATTTAGCATGAAAGTCCAAACCAAATTATTACTTTATCTTGATTACTAGCTAATTTATGTCATTAAAAGATGGACTAAGTGTTTCCAAATGTTTTCCAAATTTATAAATGAAGAAAGTGCATGTCAGTAAAAAAGTCACCACTTATAAAAAATCTTCTGCCTTAAATTGTCTACCTCCTTCCTTGCACTGGGATAAGAGGAGCAACATTACAGAAGCCATATCAACTAAGCTGCCTGAATATGTTGTTGATATAAAACAAATTGACCTTGTTTCCTCAACAGTTCACTCCACATATTACTTTTGAATGAGTTCTTGATTTAGAAAGGCAGAATAATAGTCAAACACACCTCTGCAAAAGCAAGGATTCAAATAATTTTCCTATTATCTCCATTGCAATCAAATTACTTAAGAGCAGTGTCTCTTAAGGATGATAGGAATGCATATTTTCATAGATTTCAAGGCCTCTCTAGCAAGGTCATTTCTAAATGAAATGAAATACTCTCATTTCAGTTTTCTGGTAGTCAGAGCACGATTTTTACTCAAGTCAAAAACGTAGCTGGTCCTGACTTGAACAACAGTGGGGGCAATAGAGACAAAGAAACATTTCACCCTCCCGTGTGCTCCCTGCTAAGTGGGTGTGGGGAACCACGGGAAAGCTCCCCGAGAATCTCTCTGCAGTTCCTTTTTGTGGTGGTTGCTAGGAGAACAATGTGAGGCAGCTAAAATCCTCTGCAGATACCCAGGACGTGCTGGGATGAGTGCTGTCTCAGGTAGGAAGGCATTGCTCCCTGTGTGGAGGAGGATGCTGTGGATGTACCCCCAGTGCACAGCAGTTTGTCCGTCCAGGCAGCGCCGCCAGAGCCGCGTCCGCAGCGCTCGTGGAGCAGGCCCAGCTCTTCCCTTCCCTTCCCTTCNACAATTAGCAATTACAATATGGCTCAGAGGATAAACCCACTGAAGCTGATGTGGGGATGAGGGAATGAAATCTCCTCCAGATTCACTCTCAGCTGCGCTCTGTTTCATACACAATTTCTGCTCAGTGGTACTCCCACCATCCCCCAAAATTGTGCCAAGAGCACTTTTATGTAAAGTCCCAAATCTCAACCAACCATGCCTTGGGAAGGTAAAAAACTAGTCGAGATTTCCCATACCCAAAGCTGTAAAAAAAATGTTTTAGGCACAGCTACATCTTAGTGAATAAAACCAAAGTGTAGATATTTCCACAAGTGCATGTAGTTGATTCCAGTCCAACTGGAAGAATCTTAATAATATTTACAAACTCTCCCATTTATTAGTGAAAATACCTGTGCATTACGAAATTTTGGCATAATTTAACATTAATGTTAAGTCATTAATATCAATGAGTACCAGAAATAAAAATATTTATTTCTAAGGTGCACTAGAAGAGACATAACAGAATTTTAGTACAAACTATAGTTTGCAAATGATTCTGGGACTACTAAGCACTGAAAAACAATTCTCACATAAACAAGTCAGTACTCACACAAACAAATCAGATCTCTTCATGTTTGTTCATTAAAAAAAAGCCTCTTTTGAAAAATGAGGTTTCTACAAGTTCTTCTCTTTTGCTAGATTTCTTTTTCTACTTCTTAATGAAGGAAAACTTATTTATCTAAGTAGCTTCTTGGGCTCTTTGCATGACCACCTTTTTTTGTGTCTCTGAGACTTTATGGACCGACTAGGGGTTCACGTCACCACTCTCTGGCTACCTGAAAGGGGGAGGTAGGTCAGTTCTCGTTCTACCTCCACTTCTGAGCAAGCAGGGTGTAAGCCTGTTCCCTTAAAAACAAATGAAAATCCCCCCCAAACACCAGTGACATGGTCCTGAACACATGACTGTGACAAGAAGTGCTGCTTTGTGTGTCACATGGCCCTCCTGAGGTCATGTAGGGACCAGAACTGTTCTGTGTCCTGCTCAGAGGAGAGGCAGGGCTGGAACCCACCCTCTGACAGATGATGCACTCAGGACACCCCTCCCACTTCCCCAAAGAAGCTCCAGCTCTCAGTTATAGTCACTCCCTGTATATTTCCCATGTTTCACACAAGCTGCCCATCCATGTTGTCCAATAATCTTTATTACAAGCTTTTAGGAGAGCTGCTGGGCAGTGTGATGGATAATCCAGCACTTTTGTGCTGTCTGGTGCTGAGTAAATCCTGGTTGCATGCCCTGGCACTCGGGGCTGTGCTGCTCTCGGGCTGGCAGTGGCCAGTGACAGCCACAGAGAACCACTGACACTGCTGCAGGAGCAGAATGATTGCAGCCAGCATGCATCCATCACCTGGCACTCCTTGGCACTACAGAAATATAGAGTCATTGTAATAGAACAATATCACATGATAAATACCTTCCCCCTTGAAATCCTTGTGCCTCAGCGTTTAGGGATGATGTATGGCCAGGCTTCACCTTGACATTTTCCCCCTAGCAGCAGACTGTTGTCCTGTGACATTTTTCTTTGAAGACATATCAGACAAATTTTTGGGGAGGAAGAACAGGAATGAACCCATGGAGGGAAAGAGACAACTACTATTTAAATTAAGATGTTCAGAAGAGACACAGCTTTGTCTAATCAGATTTTTAGTATCAGGACGACTTTGGTTTCCTTTTCTCATGTAACACCAATATTTTCTCATATGCTTTAGCATATTTTTCCCATATTCCTCTCCATGTTCCCAGGATCTCTTCTGATAGATCTCTCTTAGTGGAGATGATTATTCCTAGAACAGGGAAAATAACTCTTTGTAGAATTCCACAGCTGATTGGTTCAAGTGGGGGAAAATATCTGCTCATTTTCTTATATCTTCACTGGACTGTTTGCTACAGCCATGGTGCTTGTGAGGGAGGAAAAAAGCTCACTGACCTGGCTTCAGCAGCTTACAGAAGGCAGATTCTAAAGGACCCTTAGGATTTATGCCTGTTAGAATCCTCCTTTCCAAAAATTATGACTGCAACACCTTCCTACCACATTCTGATCTACAGAACACAAAACGTCAGTGAAAACTGTGATATTGTGACATAAGGCTCAGGCTGTGAATTTTGCTCTTTTTTATGAGGCATGGGGAAACTATGGAAAAGAAGCCCCATCAGGGAGCATTGTTATGTGTTTATGGGCTGGAGATACATTTCTCTGGTGATATGGCAGTAAAACTTTAAACAGTTATGTGCTTTAAGCAGTAAAGAGGAGACTAATGAGGTCCTCTCAAAAGTGAAACTTTCAGATGACTTCACACCTCCAAGAAGTTTTTGTGACTTGCTTCCCAGAGAAAGTAGAAAGAGGAATTTTAAAAGAAATTGCTTTAATGCTATTCATTTCTCACCACCTGCAAAGCTATGCTGACTTACTGCTCAAGATTTAAAGGCTTATGGATTGGGAAGGAGGCAAACAATAAACACCTTTTAGCAGCCTTGAAAAGAAAGTAGCACAGCTTAAAACTTTTCTCACTGTTTTATCAGCCCACAGAGTTGCCTCTCTGAATTACAATACAAACCTCAAATTTGAGCTGGAGTGATCAAACATGCATGGCAAAAGCACGTTAAGGCAAGGCACTGCATTTTGTGGCATGAACTTCATCTCTAAATGAAAGGTAATCCTGAAGTGTGTAGTACATATTAATCTATTTTTAAATTCAGAAGGGCTTTAAATAGGAAGAAAGGCACTGAAGCATTTTAAAGATGTTGAAAAAAACCCATTACACACTGAAGTTCATTACCACTGGTAATACAATTGGATTTCACAAAACCAGTTTGTAAATAATTGCATATGAACTGCACGTGGTTGCTCACAGTTTACACATTATTACAGTTTGATTGCAGAGACAACCATACAAACAATGAGCTCAATTTACCCAATAGTTGTAGACATTTTGCAAATGGATTCTGTATACTTAAATCCATTTGGTTAAATGTACTCAGTAAATATTTTTCAGCTGTGAGCCCATCAGGGCACTCGGTGAGTGTTTTCTACAGTTCAGTGCTCAGACCTCAGCACAGCCTCTTCTGCTGTTGTCAGACTCACCCACTTCTCATGTTTTGGTCTCTCATCTCTCTGTAGTTTTTAGTTTTGGGGGTCTGATCAAAAATCCATTACAGTCAATGCAGAACTCCCAGCAATAACATGTCCCAGGCTGTTATAGAAACTGGTGCCACAGACAATTACGTGGAATTCACACTCTTCCCAGTGACAGCCACGTGTTCTTTATGGTGTCCTGCTGCAGTGGCACAAGAGGGGACACTGCCTGGACAGCAGCTTGGCTGCTGATGCTGGGAGAGCTGCCAGGGCTGAATAAAGTTAGGTCCAAGCAACCTGTGAGTTCTCAGGAAGATTTGCTCAAAACACATCTGTCTTTTCATCCCTCTTAAGCCTGTCTCATTAGGCTGGAAACAACTCAACCACAGCCTCTGCTGAAGCTGCCAGTTCTGCACTGCCACTGTCACAGGGAGGAGCTTTCCAGAGCACTGAGTGCTCTTCCACCCCTGGCTATAGCCTGGTGGAGGCACAGCCTCAAGAGACCTGGCCAAGTCTGCCAGGAGATTTCTGCCAGCTCAGGGTGGTGCCAGAACTTGGGGCAGTCATTAGACAGAACAACACCTGCAACACCTCAGGCATGCAAGACAGAGATATTAAGGAATTTGAAAAAAAAAAAAAAAATTAGTTATAAGGTTTTATTTGAGTAGGTATTGGAACAGGGCAAGACAAAAATTTTCTCTTTACCAAAATGTTTCAACTGCTTTTTTTTTTTTTTAATGCCCTCACAAAAATAACAAATATGGAAAGGTTAGTAAAGCCTCACCAAGCAGGGATGACTGCATAACCAGTTCTTAGTTTGCAGAGAGACAGTGTAAATGTGCCCCTTGGATGGGAATGGGGCAGGGGGAAGGTGTCATCTTTAATGGATAAGGTTATCTTTTGTCTTACATTGCTTTTCCAACCACCAA